>JARHVA010003322.1:1452500-1667500 GCA_037957365.1 Torreya grandis | reverse complement strand
ATTCAACCAATCACTTGATTTATTATATAGGGGACTGAATAGGAGGAAATCAAACCCAAAAAATAAATAACCTAAAAATACAAAAATACCTAAAAATAGTAAAATATATTGACTAAAAAAATCTTAAGGGATATTTTTTACCTATCTACATTGACCTCCTTTATGGTGAATATTATCTTTTTGTATTTTAACCTTGATTATGGTATGAATTCTGGGGAAAACGTGGATTTTCTACACCAAAATTGCATAGCATTAATTTCATAAAACATTTGTATCATCATACAAATATATTTTCAGCAATATATTTTTCATTGTTATTCACAATTAGTAAAAGGTAGTACTGATTAAAGTTCATAATTAATTATGTGCTTTGATAAATTATTGTCATATAATGTGGATTTAGGTCTTTTTCAATGTGGATTATTTAAAATTATTTTTTTCTTTAAGAAAATATGGATTATACATAATTAATTTATGGATATCTATTAATTATCAATATTTTAATCGTTTTATATGAAAATTCTTCACAATTTTCTTTTGAAACTTAACAAAAGATCCACAACTAATATTTTGGTAATGAAAATTATTGACAATATTGGTTGTCCAAAATTTAAATGTAATCCTTGGGTTTGTATAGATTATCAATATTTATTTTGTTTTGTTTTATTTTGGTTCAATGTTGGGGTATTTTGGAAATGTGGTTTATTTATAATTTGTGTGTTCTTTAAGATTAGTATGTATTATTCACATTTATTTTGGGATAAAATGGGTTGTTTGGACTTAACTTACAAATGTATTTGTAGGATTAAATTAACATAAATTGACCTCATTACAACAATTTAATGTGATTTGGATGCAGTTTAAATATGTAAAGGTGATATTCAAAACTTGGGAAATATAAGGTCAACATAAGTAACATCACATAGGCAATATTATAACATTAGGGTTGACTGCAAAATCCAAACCAAAAATTTAAAAATAATAATAAGTTGCATGGGATAAAACAAAAATTTTCCTTTTTTCATTTTTTTTTTAATTTCAATCATTGAGTAGGGTAGGGGATGTTACTCTAAGAAATTTTATTGAGATTTTGGGTGGGTGGAGAATACCAATTTGATTGCTTAGTTTGTGAATTTTTTGGGTTAGGGAATGTGAATGTGTATGTTGGCAATTTTATGGGGTAGGGATTTTTATTCTAATTTTTTTATTTTAGGATTTTATATGGTAGAAAATGTCAATTTGAGTGGTTGAGTTAGGAATTTTGTGGGCTAGGTAATGTGAGTGTTGGTGATTTTGTGGGTCAAGATTTGTGAATGATTTATTGGATTTTCATTTTGTGTGTGCATAGTTTTTTTTGAGTTTGAGTGGGTAGAATTTGATTGATAAAACCTGTGTAGTATGAGAATGGGAGAGATAAATTTTGAAAGAAGAAAGAATTAAAAAGATGGACAAAATAGGTATAATACACCATCCAGACAACATGGAAAGGAAGAAGATGTTGATAACCAGGTAAACCATAAACCCTTAAAAACCTAGTTTTTATTTATTTTTGTAAAACATAAATTGAAAAGAATTAAATATATAAATTTGAATGCATATTATATTTAGTGTTTAGAAAAAAACTAAAGAAAATAGGAATTGGAAAAAAAAATTCATTGACAAATTTAGCGAAATCAGATTAATGGGAAACATTTAAGAAAATTTTGACAAAATAAGGACAAATCATAAAATTCTAGCAAATTTTAAAAATTATGATAATTTCAAAAAAAATAAGAGAATCAGAAATTTAAGGTAAATTTTAGACAATTTCAACAAATTTTAGAATATCAAAACATTAAGAAAACTTTACCAAATTTAAATAATTCTAAAAAAAAAGTAAATTATTAAATTTAGAGTAACTTGTAAAAATTAGGTTAAATTTAGAGAATTTTTTTTTAAAAATAGAGAAATTCGACAAATGTGGGAAAAAACCAAATTTGAGTTAAAATTAGCAAAAATCTTAAAAATTTAGGCCAATTTTAGTAAATTTATGGAGAATTCTTAAAAAGTAGGATAAATTACTAAAATGTGGGAAAATTTAGGGCAAATTTAAAAACTTCAAAAAATAGGGCAAATTATAACAAAAATTGAAAATTAATGGCAAATTCAAAAAATAAAATATTTTTCAAAAATTATTGCAAATTCAACAAATTTAGGGAAATTTCCAAATAATAAGGCCAATTACGACAATGCAGGGGAATTAAAAAAATGGGTAAATTTAGTAAAAAATTGAAAATTTAAGGGAAGTAATTTAAAAAAAAAAATTAATAATATGAAATTTTAGGGCAATTTTGAAAACTTTGATAATTAGGGCAAATTTAATAAAAATTCAAAAAAATTAGGCAAATTTAGGGGAATTTCAAAAAATATGGTAAATTAGAATTTTGGGGGATATGAAAAAAAAGGTAAAATTAAATAAAAAGCAAAAGTTTAGGATAAAATCAACAAATTTAGGAAAACATCAAAAATTAGGGCAAAAATGGAAAAAAGAACAAATTTATCAAAAACTCAAAATTTTATGGAAAATTTTAAAAAATTAGTAGACATTTGGGAGAAAATAGGAAAATATTTCAAAATTAGTGAAATTTAGGAAATTTAAAAAAAAAATTAAAAATTAACAAAAATAAAACAATTGGGAAAAATTTAGCAAATTTAAAGAAATTAGAAAAAAATACAAAAATTTATTAAAATTTAGGGCAACTTTAAAAAATTAGGTTGAATTAATTAATATTTTAAAATTCATGGAAAACATAACAAATGTAGAAAAAAATCCAAAAATTTAAGGCAAAAATCAAAAAAATAATAAAATTTACAAAAAGCTCAGCAAATTTAGGGAAATTTTTAAAATTTAAGGAAATTAGGTAAAATTAACAAAAAAAAATTAAAAATTCAGGTTAAAATTTAAGCAAAACCCAAAAATTAGAAAAAAATATTGAAATTTAAGGTAAGTTCAATTTTTGTTTTTGATGGTAAAAAAAATAATGAACATTTAAAAACTTAGTGAACATTCAAAAGTTTAGGAAATTTTCCAAAAGCTAGGGCAAATTCATCAATTTTAAGGGAAATTCCTAAAATTAGGGTGATTTAGGAGGAATTTGAAAAAACAGGTAAAATTATTGAGAATTTTAAAAATTGAGGAAAAGATTAACAAATTTAAGAAAAAAATTTAAAAATATGGTAAATTACTAAAATCTAAGGAAACTTTGAAAAAATAAGTTAAATTGTGAAATCTCAACAAAACCTTCCAATGTCATGTGAATAATGCAATAATATGTCATCATTCCTTCTTTCATGTGCATCTAACAACCAAGTATCCAAGGTTGTGTTTTCTCGTAAAAGGCATGGTCTTTGTTTCTTAGTCAATGTTTACCCTAAATTAGGTTTAATAGTCTATTTAGGATAATAGTTGTCACTAAATAGATCTAATCATAAAACAATGAAAGATAGAATTCATATCTAGCTAAGAGACTCTCAAATAAAAAAATATAAAGTAATAAATGGACCTAAACTATGAAAAGGAAGTACAAATGATAAGAAATTATCACACCTTGTTGTAACAAAAATCTAAGATTCTAGATCTAGAATATGACTATGCAAGATGAATGGGTACTCTCTTAAACTCTTATTTGTTTTTTGGATCCTAATAGCTCAAATTGCACTCTGCATAAGTTTGACATAGACATATTCATTTTGGGGGACTTACGCTATCCAATCTAACTATGTTTTTCCAAGTCTATCTTGTACATGGTTGTGAAACTTGATTTTTTTTGTAACTAGTTTACCTCATGTTTTATGATCTTCATGTACCTTAGCTTTCATGATTTTCTAGGTAGAATCTATTGAATTATTGATTTTTCCTCTTTAACCTAACTTTGCACTCAAAACAAATAATGTGTTATGGAGTTTGGCAACCACCAAAGTGGTGTTTCAAAAGATATATCTCACACATTGGAATTAGACCTCCACATAGTTATAAATGAGTATAAATGGAATAACTTGAGCAAGGTTCTTAAATCTCCTCTTCCTTATAAGTGTTGATGAAATTACATGCAACATATTACCTTTATTTGATACTAAAAGGTGATGAGAGACCAAGATGAACAACTTTATCTTAAGTGTGTAATATATGACCTGATGAAGTTTAACTTGAAGTAGGAGGAATGAAAATACTTGATGCTTTACTCTGCTTTTTGTCTTGACCTTTCTTTTCCTTATGTGTCCCTCCTCTTGAAATGGCTTAAGATGACTTAAATATATAGGGTACTATTAGAACAAGTTGTGCATGCAAGCCAAATATAGAAATGATAAAGGTGTATGATCAGTGACAACATGAAAAAATACCTACAAAGTTAAATGAGGCAGACTCATGTAGGGCACATGTCTACCCAAGTAAAACACACATAAAGTGCGAGTCTGATCAAGAAAGAATAGAGGCTCAGATCTTGATGAGGAACATGATAATAGATGAGGTTTAGTATAAAGTTGTTAATAGATAAATTTTTTATAAGTGTTAGATGTGATTTTAAGGCTCAAGGAATAGATGTAATTTTTTAATTATTATAAATTTAAAATATTAGGGAAAATCCAAAAAAAAGAGGAAAATTCAAAAAATTATGTGATTTTATAATTATTTTTAATTTTATGTAATTTTTTATTTATTTTTATATGATGGAAACTAGTAAGAGATTCCACTTGTGAAGCCACTTCATTAGAGGTAATGGGTTTGAGCTAACATGCCTCTATAACCCCAGTGGCATTGGGAAGCCCACAATCCCACACCATAGGTAAGTCAAGTATTGAGCATGTAACTACCAAGAGTGGGGCACTTTAACATGACCTTCCCATCTAGTTGTCCCATCCCCTAGGGGATATACATTTTATAATTTTTAATAGTATGTAATATTTTTAATACCTTAAATTTTTGTTCTCATTTTTTCTTTAATTTTTTTAAATTGTACATTTTTAAATTATTTCTTATTTTTTAAAATGTTGTACTAACCAAGTTTTGTACTTGTTATTATTTATATGGAATCTCATTACAAATATCATTCTTGGAGGAGGATTATTGAGCATTGGGATAGATTTGACCTTTTAAGGTGACCAAGCTAATATTAACTGACTACAGATACCCAACATTAGCATGGGCAAAAGGTGATTGATCCCACATGTCTTTTGGGGCTTAGAATATATAGTATAATATTGGTTTTTGTTTCATTATTTAATCTTATGAGAATTTTAATAGTATTTTCATTATGTTTTTTGTAGGCAAAGTGCCAAATCATCAAAGATTCAAATGGTTCTAACTATGAATAGGATGATCTTTTTTAATTGAGAAGGTCATAATTACATAGATATTAGTATCTTTTCCCATGTTTTAGATTACATTTAGCTGATTACAATTGATGAGTAAGTGTACACCTAAATCTGAGCATTATTTTGGATGAGTAGCCATGACTAGGGGGCATCCAGTCCATCAAAGTCACCTAAGAAATAATCACATCCCTATTTATTTGACTCTCTATGTCAAATATCTAATTTTGACTACTTGGGTTATCCTCCTTCATGCAATTCTTTTGGGCCCCAACCAACTTCAAGTGATGATTCTAGGCCTGAACTCACTTCAAACACTAGGGATGTTGACACTGGGATGCTTGGGGAGTGTGTGACTAAAAGTGATTATTAGGGAAATGCTATCGAGAGTTGGGATAATGTAGTTGAATATGATTACCTTGATGTTGTTTGGGGTCAATCTTGACTTAAGACATTATAAAAATATTACTTATATTATAGTCTCATGAAATTTGATTTATTATTTTATTATTTTATTATTGTATTTAATTTATTATTGTGTCATTACATGTTTATTATGTTTTTGCATTCAAATTTACTTAAAAAATCACATTTACACTATTTTTTTATGTATAATGTTACAATTGAGATTAACATTATAATTGTATAATATAAGAACATTATTTTATAATTAATAATAATTTAATAGTTTTAAAAATTAAAAATAATTATATTTTTATTATAATTTATAAAATTAAATTCAGAGTTAAGTCGCATTTTATGTTGGCCTAGTGTCGAACAAATTTTTTTATTGGTAATCACTTTTTTACCAGAGCTAGGAATCAAAAATCATTTTTAATTGCTAGAGAAATAATCAATTTGGGACATAATCAGGGCCCAAAATCCCTAAGATAATTCCATTATTGACCCCACTACATTGATAAAATGCTATATTCCACATGTCTCAAGCCACTCTAGCCGTTAAGTAGTACTAGCAACCAAAATCACCTCCTCTACCACAAGACCCACCTGCACGTTCCATGGGAACCATCATCAACCACCAATGATCAAATATGATCTACTACTAGTATACCTGATACTCACAACCATAATTAGACTCACATGCCTCAATGGGAATTGAACCTTGGTGTGCTTGGATACATCCAAATGACCCAACCAACTCATCCCCACCTCATTGGCTATAGTGTCGATCATAAATTTAAATACAGTGTCAAACTTAAATTCAAAATCAATGTCACACTTAAAGTCACCATAATGTTGGACATAATGTCACACTTATAGTCAGACCTAGTGTTGCACTTAAGGTCAGATCTAATATTGCCCTTAAATTCAGAACTAGTGTTGAGATTAAAGTTACATTTAGTAATGAACTTAAAGTCATATGTAAAGAGAGATCTAAAGTCACTAGGTGATGTTAGCAAAATTATTATTTACAACTTTTCCAAAGCTACATTAAATTTAATTATTGTATATAACAATAGTTATATTTTAAATACAATATAAAATGTGTATTACTCTAAATGCAGATAATAATTTATTTAATTTAAAAAGTCATAATTTCCTATTAAAATTCAACACGTACTAAGAATTTAAGTTTGTTGATATTTTAAGAGTGTTTTCTACAAAGTGACACCTATTTTCTACCACTAAGCCATAGTACCAAAAACTCAACTAACAACTCCTTTAGAAACAAGAACATAATAATGTTTTTTAATCTATAAAATTATATAATATTCATGAGGAACTACCACCATATCATCTTAATGATCAACATACCTATTCTTGGTTAATACATCGTAGTCAATTATGAGTAATTATTTAGCAAGACTCGACACTTTAGAATTCAAAAAATTTATCTCTCTACTTGATAGACAATTTCTTATTTTCAAACCTTATAGCTACTCTATCCAAATGAAGACCATTTCATTAAGAGATGATAGAAGTTTTTATTTAAGTAATAAATCAAATTCCTAATGGGTATATTTAATTTTAAAATGTGTTTTTCAAGTGAATGATATGTTGTCCTATGAGGTATCAGTCATCTAAATTGTTAATATGTTGATAAAAGATATTTGTTGATGCATATAGTGTTTGACTGAAATGCTACTAACATTTTAAGTATAAATGAGAAGTTTTACTTAGTTTGGGACCATTCCTAATGGAATAACCACCAAAAATAGATGGTTTTTTCCCTATCCTAATGCTAACCTACCTAAATTAATGTTACTATAAAACTTGCAAAGGAAAAAGGAAAGGAAGAAACAATAAAATAAAAGAGTGGCAATGCACTAAGATGGAAATGGGTTGCTTTCAACTCCTCCCTTACATAAATATGGCATATGACTTCTAAACATGCAAGATAAGATGAAACATAATGTATGAGCAAATGCAATAGGTAAAAACTAACTCAAATATGAGAATGGAGTTGTCATAGTAACAAAAAAGCCAAAGAGTAGAGAAGGTAGAACCACATGAGCTTTTATCAATTACTTAAAGTATAAACATATGCAAATATGTCATATAGAGAGTTGTCTTCTGTACATAAGCAAAAACTAAAACCATGGCACTTGAAATAAAATGAGACCAAAGTGGGGCCAAGAAGGAGCCAACAACAACCTAGAGTTTACAAAAAGGGAATTTTGTCTTTTATAAAATAAGAAAGAGAGATACGAGAGAGGAAATTGAATATTTAGCTACCAAAATGCTAGAAGTAGAAGATGATTTATTACAAAATCATTCACTTTTCTCCTTGCTTTGCTCAACTCTTGTAGCTATAGCTTCTTTTAAAATCATCAATCTATAATGATTTTCTTTCCATGAAAGCTTCATATTGTGTTTAAAGCTTGGTTTATGTGTTTTTTTAAATAAAATAAAAACTCTTAATTCACTCTCCATTAACCTATAATTTTTTTTTCATAGCCATTTTAAATATATAAGTTTTTTTATTTAAATGAGTGGGGCGAATACACTAATTAAATAAACCTTTAGCCCTTAAAATTTAATAAAGCTTTTTTAGCCTTAGAGAATAAATTAAACTTTTAACTCATGAAATTAATTTTTGGTAAATAAATTAAAGGTGAGAAAATTTTAAGCATTGTCCAAACTTTTCTCAACATTACCTATTCTATTCACAATAACATTATACTTTACCAATTAATTGTATTTTCCATAGTGGGTACTATAAGAATCATACAAGCTAAATCATTTTTCTCTTCTAACTAGTCATATGAGAGTGTTTTTCAATGTCTAAAGTTTAAATTTAAAAAAACATTTAAAAATTAATTTTTATATGAAAGGGCCTTATTTCACTACCATTTTTACAACATAAATTAAATTAATCATTTTTTCAACAATAAATTTCTTAAAAGCTATGGAAATTAATTAGTTAGGCATGCCTGCATTAAGACGATGACATCCTTAGAGCACACGTCAATGAAAGGAAGTGTATGATATGCTACATTTTTTTCTAGTGTTTGACTCTTTTGATTCAATTAGATGCACAATCCAAATCGTAGCATATGGTATGTATTTTGTTTGAATATGGTATTATTTCTTGTTCATTTTTAATTTAGTGATTGGTTGATTTCCATTTGTGCTGAAAAGAATTATAACTATTTTTTGGACCAAAATCAATTGCAATTTGTTTATTATCATAAATATTGTGATAAAAAAGACATGTACTATGGGGTGTCAATTTCAAGAATTCTATCTCTATGGCATTTGTTGTTTATCTTTTTTATTTTTGTTACAAGACATGTTGATTTAGGAGACATGGTTATGGGTAATGTCTTCTATGACCAGTCCCCAAATGGCCACTGTATTATCTTTGATTTTCCCATTCATACATGTATGTATTACAAATCCACTCTCTAATTCATTTTTATGTGGTTTAATAATAGGCATTCTAAGGGGGAAGAATAAGAATTTAAAATTTTATTAAAATTTTCTCACATCATAAGCATGATGCCCTCAAGACAACTACACCACATTCTTGCATGGGTTGATAATTCTACCCTCAAATGTTAACTAGGTATTTTTAAATTTCATCAAATTCACTTGGATTTTATCTTTGAGAGTGTGAGAGGTTGACTAATACAGAGGTAATTTATCCATATTATTATATTATGAATTGGATCACCTTTTTTTATGCTTTGGTTTATATTTTATAGGTTTTTATTTTGATGATTCTTTAAAAGACATGGGTTTTGTTTCCATAACAACAAGTATAAAATACAAATTACAAATTGGTCTCTATAGTCATATCCTTCACCAACAAATCCTGAAATTCAAAGCTAAGTTTGGTGGCCATTATTTAGTTTTTTTTCCATAAATTATAATCAAGTATTTTATTCTATGTTTGTGTGTAGACTATAATATGCGAGTAAAAATTTACCCAATCTGTTAAAAATTGTATATATATTCTTTAATTCTTACTCATACAAGTAAGAACTTTGCATCATTCTTTATCTAATGTGAAGACATTTAAAATTTGATAATGTTACATTTTTTAAAATCTTAATAGTTGTATAATTGTATTTACACTTTTAAGTGTAAAAATATACATAGTAAAAATCCAAGTTTTCATAGTAAAAGAACAAAAGCAAAATATATGTACAGAAAGGAAAAGCTATGTCACTATTAACACTTCAATGTTAACAACTTGAAAATATATGCAACTACAACTTTAGAACTATAATACTAGGATCACTTAAATATAAGTCTCTACTATTTTTTTCCACTGTGTTAATCACATTTCCTAAACACTTGTTTGAAAGATAACTCAAGGTTTTACAAATATCTATCCAACATTACCCTTCATATGCTAACAAGTAAGTATTATAGCTAAATTTTTATTTTCAACTTTAACAATTATTATTGGAGGAATGATTTAAAAACATCCTACCACCAGGTATCATGGTTATTTATATTAGGATTGTCAGGAAAAATTCAAATTTATAGGTTTAATTTCTATAATACATCTCCATAATTTTATGTAAGCAAAATTTATTAAGGAATAATAGTTTGGGTAACTTTATTTTGGTTTGGGTGTTTTTGTTTAGTCTATGTAATATTGCAATCAAAAATAGTCTATGCCTAATAACATTATTTGGAAAGCTTATTTTAGTTTTGGATGGTTTTTCTATAGAACATAACCAAAGCTAAACTATTACTGAGCTCATTCGAGGTCTTCAATTGAATCCATTCATTGTTTCATTGGAAAGATGAATTTAAAGAGGTATTTTTTTATTGAAGAAATCCTATAGGTATTTTGTTTTTTATACTTGTAAATTTGTAAGTACCCCTCACCATATATACCATTTTTTATTTCTACATTTTATATACAACCATTTTATCTTTAATTTGTGTTCTTTAATTTGTGATAATAATAAACATTTTTGATTTTATCTCATTCTTCACAAGATGCAAAATAGAGGGCAATGATTTTAGGGCTTAAATATGGAAATAAATATTATTGTGTTTTTTCAAACTTCACATGTTACAAAATAGAGGGAAATGAACTTAAGACACTAAATATTGTGTCTAATATCTTCCATTGCTTTGCTTTTATGCAACTGCTACTTATTAAATTTGGCTTATTTAAACAATTTTTTACCTTCTAAATTTGATATTTGTATGATTGTATTTATGTTTTTTAGTCATGTTCAAATAGGATTTGATCCCTTGAATGCGAATTTGATACCAATTTTGATGTTTTTAGGCTATGTTGTTTTGATTTTACATTCTTGAAAATAAAGTATGTTTAACAGTTTATTTTTGATAGTTTTATTTCCACTTTATGTTATGCCTAAGTCATTTTGTTTTGATATTTTAGCAAGAATCCCATGTGGGTTTTCAAAGAAAATATCTATGCAAAATGGGTTTTGTTTGAGAGGGATTTGTGAAAACATTGTGCACTTATTTCTTATATTTTTTAATGTTTTTGAGTACATGGATATGGAGGTCAACTAATTGATTCTTGATCATTCATTGTTCATGTTCATCCAATCTTAACACCTTTGCTTGTATAATAACATAGAAAAAACTTTTATCTTGCTCTAGGAAAGTGTAAAAATGTACATTATTCAGCTTTGTCTTGCTATACAAGATATATTTAATATCATAGAAATAGTGAAAAAAATTGTGTGGGACTATCATATTAGCCAACCCCCATATTAGGGGTATGCACCAATAAGAATCGATTTTATAATGAATTTTATTAATTCAGAGCTTCTACCCAAAGAGTTGTTAATAGTAGCATAAAAACCCAATAATTCACTCATAACAAACCTCAAAACTTTAAATTGAACATGAAAAAATACCATATTGAAATAAATTACATATCTTGTGCTACAACTTTAACTGCACACCCATTTAAAATTTCTAATTCTAATAATGTTTTCCCAATATGGTAAAGAATATTAGTGCATTATTATAACTTTCGACATAATGGCTAGAATTGATAATGACACAGTAAAATATGGTATTAGATACTTGGTAATGTCATTTTAACCTACCTTCACTTTAAATAACTTATAGGTACATATATGGCTCTTATTCACCCTTTTCTCACATCCATGTGCTTTTCATGGCTTTGAATTTCTTGATTTGCTATCAATCACATACAATAATTACCTAATATATGTTCTGTTGGTTGAATATTTTGTCGATCAATGTATTGATAAACAAAATAGGTCTGATCAGCCAAATTAGGAAGATTGGTCATCCAAATGTGTAGATTCACCACATCAAAAGGGGACTAATCTCTCCTCTCATCAAGGGGAGGTTCCCTATAGATATGCTATATATATAAACAAAAAATAATACTCAAGGGTAGGATAAACCATCCATCTCTCTTTCTTCAGAGATGATGCATGCAAAATCAAAGGAAAAATCTCAAGGGAAATGATAGAAAGCACTCCTCTTCTTTCAGAAGTACTATTCAGCAAACCACAAGAATACTCCTAGTAGTAATTGCAAAATGTAACCAAAGACATAGTAACCAACAAATTGAGATGTAACACAAAGTCTCCACCTGAATTGCCCAAGAGTGAGATACGAAGGACAATGAGGGCACAAAGTCATCCCAAGGTCCTTTACGTAGAAACAAAAAGAAAACACACTAAAGGAAATTATGGGGGCACAAAGTCTCTCAATAGTTAGCTTTAGGACACCTCCCTAACTAATTTCACTAATTCTGCTTGTTGAATTAAAGGAACAGAAAATATATTAAGGAAAAAGACATAAGAACAGTTTCCCCAACAACAAAGATATCACAGCACAAAGCCTGAAAAGTCACTTGCTTTATTATTCCAATAATAAAATATGATCAACAATCTGAGCTCAAAGTCTCAGTAATGCCTTTCAATTTGGGCAGAGTTTTATTTTTGATTGTTAGAGAGAGATACTTTTTACACTAACAAGAGAGTCCCCTTATATAGCCTCTTTAAGACGGACTTGGGAATAGTAACACATCATGTTGCATTGAATTTTGTTAAGAAGACAGATTGGAATTTAGGGGCATCTACCATTTGCTTTTCTCAACACAGAGAAACAAGTCATGCTATTGAAAGTTTGCATCTTTCAATATCCACCTGGCAATCTACTTTTAGAAACATATTTGATGCGTAAATGTTTTTTATCCTTCCTCATCATTCCTCCTTTTATGGTTAATTAAATCAGGTCCTTGATTCAATTTGATGCTCTATTCCTTAGTTACTTCCTACTGATCTTGGCCTTTAAGCCTTTGAATGCATTTGGGTCTATAGATTTAAACCTACAAGGATCAATGGCTATTTCATCATCATGACTTTGACATCCGCGGGCACATCACTTTCCTCGGCAATTCCTTTAGCTTTGTCATTTAAGCTTTCCCAGAGGGGACCTGCCCTTCAAGCCTTGAGAAATGATCTGCTTTGGGTCGAGAAGAGCCCCCCATAAGGGTATCTTCCATTTAAGCGGTCTTTGGATGGCCTTCAGGCTTCTTTCTTCTAGTGGGTTTCTAAGTTCTTTGGCTCTTCTTTAAGGCTTTTCAAAATCAACAGCTATTTTATGAACCTTGAAATTGACGTTCGCACACCCATCACTACGTTTGAATTTCCAATAGCTAGTTCGCCGTTTGTGACTTTGACGTCTTCAAGCACATCACCCCTTAGGCTTTCTTCAGCTTTCTCTCGATTCAACCTTTTCTGCTACTTGCTTCCTTCAGATTTCTTATTTTGCATCCTCCCGAAGGGAAGGTGACCCTTCAGCTTTGGGGAAGTGTCCTTTAATTTGGCAGCTGAGAGTCCCATGCAAGGGCACCTACCCTTTGGGGTCCTTCGGTGGCCTTTTGTCTTTGGAGTCCTTTGGAGCTTTCCCATAGACATTTTCTCGCAAACATTTTCCTGCAGACAAAAAATCCACAAGAATTGTTTCGACTGGCTTTGTCTTTGGCCTTTAGAAATTCTTTCAGGCTTTTCTCTCGCGGACTTTCCCAAATTTCTTTGGACTTTTTGTCTAAAGGAATTCCTTCAGATAAAAGTCTGAAAGAATTCATTTCTTGCCTTGGTCTTTGCGGGAGTTTTATTTGCAGCCTTTCTGAATTCCTTCAAACTTTTTGTCTGAAGGAATTCTTTTGAACAAAAAGTCCGAAGGAATTATGCCTTTGTCTTTCAACTACCTTAAACAAAATTCTAAAAGAACTTACCTTTGCGACTTCCTTGAAAATGACCCTTCTGAAGGGTGATTTTGTCGACCAAGTGCCCTCCACAAGGGCACTTGTCCTTTGAGAGGCTCTCTTGAACTTTTGCATTGAACCACTCCTTTAAACCAAGCGTTGAACCAACCGTTGAACCAAGCTTTGAACCAAAATCCATTGAACCGTTTGATGAACCAACTGAGTGAACAGAAGCATTGAACCAACTGAATTAAACCAACTTTGGTTCAACAGTTTAATGGTTCATTCCCTTTGATTTGGCTAAGTCCTTTTGATCCTCATTGAACCAAATGCATTGAACCTGTTGAACCTTGAACTCGAGTGATTCAATGGTTCAAGCCTTAGAAACTTGTTATTTTGATTGAACCTATTTGTAGAAGCCTTTGAACCTGACTGTAGAAGCCTTTGAACCTAACTGTAGAAGCCTTTAAACTTGGAAGTGGTTGAACTCTTGCTGCTGGTGTTGAACCTTTGAACCTGTTGAGCCCGTTGAACCAAAATGGTTCAAGGTTCAACAGTTTAATCCTTGCTTAGAAGCTTGTTGATGAACTCTTTTGGTTGAACCTAGTCATTGAACCAATTTTGAGATCGCCTAAGTGTTGAAAGCTTGCTTCTTTCCTGTAGAGTCCGTAGATTCAACATGTGAAGCCCATTGAACTTGGCCTGCAGAGTCTGTAGATTTCTTTTCCTATAGAGTCTGTAGATTTCTCTTCCTACAGAGCCCGTAGATTTCTCTTCCATAGACTCTGTATATTCAAGCCTGCAGAGTTTGTAGATTTTTTAGAAGCTTGAAAAATGAGGAATTTGAATGCCCAGGACAAATTTTGAGAAGGGAAGAGACAATTTTGGTCTGTAGGACCAAAATAGTTCAAATGTTGTCCCAAAAATGAGTGATATTTTTGAGGGACAACAGCTGGCTCTAGTTGGGGAACTTCTATCAATTGTAAAAAGAATTGAAGGGAGTAGAATCTAGAATCTCCAGTGTTTTCATGTGTACCATTGGGCTATGGAGTCATGTTACCTAGAAATGAAAGGCATCAAAAATGGAAATAAACAAAACAAAATAGAATTAAAAACTATACAAATATACATATATACAGATGTAATGATCTGATACTTCAAGAGTTGAAGTGTTTCAGATGTTGCCCATTGTGAGGTAGAGAAAAGAGTGTGCCATCTTGATATTTCAATAGAAAGCCATTTTCACCATTATGTTGATGAATTATAAATGGGCCTCTCTAAAGGGAGTCAAACTTTTCATGCATCCCTTTTGATTCTCTCCTTTTGTCCCACAGCAGGACTTGATCTCCAATCTGGAAATCATGATTTTTGGCCTTCTAGTCAAAGAGTTTCTTTACCAACTTTGATAAGCAGCAATTCGGTCCACCACCATGGTTCTCTTTTCATCCAGCTCAGTCAGGCACATGATTCTTTTATCAAGAGAGCTTTCATATGTTTGATCTTCAATTGCCTTTGCCAATTTTAAGGCTGGTAATTCTAAGGTGATTGGTATTTCAGCATTGATACCATAAAGAATTTGAAAAGGAGACATACCAATTGCTCTCTTTGGTGTGATTCTATCTGCCCATAGAGCATCAACCAATGCTTTATGCCATGTCCTTTGATTGTCATCTGCTAGCTTCTTGATGATAGTTACCAGGTTCTTATTACTGGATTCAGTTTGTCTATTCCCTTGTGGAAAATAATCAGAAGAGTGAGAGAGTGTAATTCCATAATGGAAATAGAATTGTGTAATATCCTAAGAGGTGAAACAAGTTCCATTGTCAGTAACAATTTTGGTTGGAACTCCAAACCTAGAAATGATATTCTCCTTGAGGAAATTGCATACAACTTCTGAAGTAGCATGTTTAGTTTGGATTGCTTCTACCCACTTGGTGAAATAGTCAGTTGCTGTAATGACATAATCATGTCCAACACTTGAAGATGGGTTTATAGTCCTAATAAAATCAATCCTCCATTGCTGGAAAGGTTCTTCTATTATCACTGGCTTGAGAGGTAGGGCAGCTAACTTGGGTCTTCCAACAAATTGCTGGCAAAGTTCACATTTTTTCACCCACTTATATGCATCTTGGAAAAGAGTTGGCCAGTAATACCTGGCTCACAAAATCTTGTGAGCAGTCACAAGAGCATAAAAATGTCCTCCACGAGCTACATTGTGGAAAGATTTCAAAAGTTGGCTTTGTTGCTCTTTGTCTACACAATGAAGGAATACTCCATCTATGCTTCTCTTGTACAAGCCATTGTCCCAAAGGATAAAATTGGTAGCTTTCAACTTGATAGTCCTCTTTTTTTTATAAGAAAAATGAATAAGACATTCACCATAAGTAAGGAAATGAGCAATACCTGAATACCACTCATTGGTAGTGGAGACAAAAAGGATTGTTGGTGTATCTTCCACTTTAGCTTCTACATGTTGTGTATCTTATGGCTTGTTGTTAGCAATTAATTATCATAGGCCTTTTCCCTTGACCAGCTTTGTTGGCTTGATGTGTAGATCAAACTCTTAGATCTTTCTAATCTAATTGCCTCTTTTTGTTCTAAACTCCTACTGAGTTAATAAGGACTTGACTGTAGTGTCAGGAACTAAGGCAATAGTGTGTGAATTTAGAATATAGAAGCAAAAATGTTTGACTGCTTTCACCACTGTGTAGGCATGCTTCTCTATGTTTGAATACTTCATCTCATGGGTTTTAAGAGGGTAACTTATGAAAGAAATAGGAGATTCCATACCTTCCTTGTCCTGTTGAACAAGAATTTTTGAAAGCATGTGTTTAGAAGCATAGATGTATATGATGAAATCTTTGTTGTAATCTAGACAAACCAAGGTAGGGGCATGGGCAATGGCAGTATTGATATCTTAAAATGCTGACTTACTTTTTTTAGTCTAGCTGAAGGTGGTCTTCCCTTTCATCATGTTCACAATGTGTCTAGTCTTCTCAGCAAATTCAAGGATGAACCTTCGTAAAAAATTCACCTTTCTAAAGAAAGAGTGAACATCATTCTTACTTGTAGGCAAATTAAGCTCTTGAATAGACTTGACTCTATCTGAGCCAATCTTTATGCCTTCTTTAGACACAATGTGTCTGAGGAGTTTCTCCTCTATTACTCTAAAAATAGACTTCTTGGGGTTCAAGGAAATACCATTCTGGCAGCAACACTCCAGCACTTATTACAAGTGGCGCACATGATCAGAATGGTGTTTTAAAAATATGGTTAAATCATCAAGATATACCACTATGAATTTACCTATCTCATCTTTGAAAGCCAGGTTCATTGCTCTTATCAAGCCAAAAGACATCCTTTTATATGCAAATGTACCCCAAGGTGTGGTGAATGCAGTCTTGTGTTGGTCTACTTCACCAACTTCAACATGATTATATCCTGAGAAGCCATCTAGCATTGATAACATCTCTGAACCTATCATTGTTTGAAGCACTTGATCCATAATTGCCAAAGAGTAATTATTTTTCAAAGATGACTGATTCAAATTCTTGAAATCTACATAAATGCAAATTTTGCCACTCTTCTTCCTTACAGGCACTATGTTTGCAATCCATGTAGAATGATGGATTGGAAAGATAATTCTGGCATTTAACATTTTTTGTATCTCAGACAAAATAGTACCTGATATTTTTGGATTGTACTGTCTAGATTTTTTTTATAGAGCATTGAGTCAACCTTGAGAGGAATGTCATGGTAGATT
The DNA here is from genome assembly GCA_037957365.1 of Torreya grandis. NCBI lineage: Eukaryota > Viridiplantae > Streptophyta > Pinopsida > Cupressales > Taxaceae > Torreya > Torreya grandis. The sequence continues at coordinate 1,649,732 of JARHVA010003322.1, read as the reverse complement.
TCATCAAGTCTGAGAGACTTCAGGTCATCATAAGAATATGCTAAGACATCCATGTATTGACAGAGTAAAGTGGTGAACTTTAATCTTTCTTCAGGGGTACAACACTTACCAATGTTAACCATCTTGGGATTTTCTTTAGTAGTCAGATTTACTTGGTCGAATCCCTAAGAGAAACTTGAATCTGTTTGTTGTTATATGATGAATCTATCATGCTTGTCAAATAGTTTCTCAAGAGAAACCAGGCCTTTGGAAATTTTATTTCCTTTCAGCTGTAAGAATTCTTCATTCTGAACTGGATTCAGAGGCTGATTCATACTTTTGAGATTCACTGCCTTCAAAATGTAGTTGTTCAAAATTGTCTTTTCATTCCAGGAAGGCAATGATTTGATGATCATCATTGAATACTTGCCAATGATCAGCATTGTCAGAAACACTTGGTCTATATATTAGCTCAATAGTATACCTATCTTCTTTGAAATCTGAGTAAGGAACTAAGAGAGTTTCTGAAACAGCAAGTGCATCAGCTCTATCATTAGATTCCCTAAGTATAGCATAAATGTTGAAAGCATCAAAGCTTTCAATTTGGTCCCAAACTAGGTTGTGATAGTGGCATAATCTTTCATTCTTAGTTTGGTATAAGTTCTTCACTTGACAAACCACTAATTCAACATCCCCTTTAGCATGAATAAACTTGATGCCTTTGTCTTGAGCAGCCTTCAATCCAAGCAACAAAGATTCATATTCAGTTGTATTGTTAGTGTTGCTAAATTTTAATTTGTAAGATGAAGGAAACATATCTCCTTGAGGAGATATCCATACAATCCTAGCTCTTGAACCAGTAGAGGAGCAGCTGCCATCGAATTCTAGAGTTTATACCTCATCAAACACTAATTTTTCTTTAGACTTTTCTTCATTAGAGATGGAGGGTCCTTCTTCATTTGTATTAAAATCTACTAGTTCTTATACTATTCTAGTTAAACTGATTTTTGGGTTGACACTTTCAAGAATTTTATCAGATGCTTCATGCACTTCATCTATAGATAGAAAGTAGTTACCCATACCTGAAGATTCAAAAAGAATTTGAGCTTCAAGGGCTGATGTTTGGGTGACCACATATTTTGCCTCCTTTTCAGGGAGCAACCTCTTTATTATGCCTTAGATAGGGATCCTTGTCTCAGATAGGTCCATGCTTATTTCTCCTCCCACATCCTTACAAAAATTTCATCCAAGCAAAATGCCATAGGGTGCTAGGACATCAGCCACCAAAACAGTCATCTTGATTCTCTTGTCTGGAAATGTTGCAAATGCAAATTAGGCATCTTTGATTTGCCCCAGCAATTGTACTTGCTTATTTTCCATGAAAAAACATCTCCTAAATGTCTTGGTCAGTGTGAGGCCAAAAGATTTAGCTACTTTAGCAGGCATGACATTGTCAGATGTGCCTGAGTCTATAATACAATTACTTAGCTTGTGACCATTTATCAACAAGGAAACATAGAAAGGTTATATTTTCCCAGGGGCGGTTGGAAGAGAAATGACAAGATTATTCAAAATGGGCATGTTTTTTAGAGAATCAGGAGTTACCTTTTTAGCTTTTTGTCCTGCAGGAACAGTTTAGTTCTTGACATATTGGACCAACTTATTCAATTGATCAGGATTAGACTATAAATATTCAAATTCAGACATTTGTATTTCTTTTTGACATGATCGATTATATCAAATGACTGAATTGAGCTAGATACAAAGGAAAGTATTTCAACCTTTTTATTTTTAGGAGAGATGGGAGGAGGGATGGTTTATGAAATTGAAGTAGAAGGTGAAGGTGAAATTAATGTATTTGCCTTTTGGGTGATCACCAGATCCTTTAACTGGAAAGGCAGAGTGGTTTCATGCTTAGCAATTGTAATTATTGGTTGAGGTTGTTCTTCTATCTTCTCTTTATCAGCTTTCTAGGCTAATTGGTTCTTGGCCCTGGTAAACACTACATATGATCCATCAAAAGCTTCTCCTTTGCTTTTGGGTTCATCCTGGTAGTTAAGGAAACCAATGTGGGAGTCGCTAGCTGATTCTTCTTGATCTTCTACAAGGAGATCAGCATCATTTTCTCAATTCAATTCAAGCTGGAAAGAGAACTCTAATTTTGTTTCAAAATATCCCATTGCTAAATTGGTTGAAGGAGCTTCTAGGGCAAGTTTCCCTTGTGGGGGAGGAAGACAATTTTATTGCCCTTGATTTCTGGCAACATTGCCCTGATATGACTGATTTGGGAATGTCTTTCTTGGCATATCTCTGTATGAAGGATCAGAAGACATTCCTTGCACCATTTGCTTTTTAAGAGCAAGTAACTCATTTGCCAACTTTTGCACCATTGGATCTATGGTGCTTGTAGATGAATATTCAGAAGATGATGAAGGTCTATTTCTATTTGGATCTCTTCTTATCTTTTCTACTAAGATGAGATCATCTTCTACCTCAGTGGCCAAATGTTGAGCTACAACAAGATCTATTTGACCAACACGTCTCAAAATAAAACTTACTTTAGGTAACTAAGAATTAATGAAGAAGCATTTGAGATTCTCAGTTGGAGGTCAAGCAATTACAGGAATTCTGTTCCTCAATTTGTCAAACTTGGATATGAATTCCCTCATTGGTTCATGAGGTTTTTTCTTCATCTATGTAAGTTGAGCCAAAATTGCATGTGCATCTTTTGTAGGTTTGAATCTAGCTTCAAACTTAGCTTTGAGGGTATTCTAATCAGTTACTGACCAATCCTGTAGATGATAAAACCAATCTGCAGCAGCACCCTGTAATGTTTTTACAAATAGCCTGACTGCTACATCTTCAAATTATACTCAAATTATGCCACAGGCTATGTTGAAGGCTAAAATGTGTTCATTAGGGTGAGCTTTCCCATCACCATAGAATTTGTGGAAATTTTTCCTTAAACTACGTGGAAGCTCATGTAGAGGTGGAGTAACATTGAGAGGACCAAAAGCATTACCCCAGGGGCCTTGAACTACCATTATATGAATATGAAAAGAAAGAATAACAAATCTTAGAGGGGTAATTATTATCAAAGCTTTATCAACAAAAAAAGTGGATACTTCATTTGGCAATGGAGATCTGACTTTAGTAGGAGGAAAGCTCTTGGTTTGTTGGAGGTGAGGTGGTGAAGGAAACAAATCAAAATCACTTTGTTGTACCAACTCGAATACAGGGTCGATAATACCTTTAGCCTTTTAGCTTTGTGTATACCTTAAATTTGTTAGATTGTGAAACAAAAATGGAAAAGAATTGACCTTGCTTTAGTTTAAAGCTTGAGGCTTTAAATTGCGCATTCTTTCCCAGTTAGTGTGGAGGTGAATGGTAAGGTTATGATAATAATGGGTAAAACACAGAAATGGAATGGAGTCTATCATGGATAATGGTAGAGACTAATTTCATCTAAAACTTGAGGTTTCAGAATGCACATAACTATTTCCCCAATGGAGTCGCCAAAAACTGTTGGTTGAATATTTTATCGATCAGCATACTGATAAACAAAATAGGTCTGATCAGCCAAAGTAGGAAGATTGGTCGTCTAAATGTGTAGGTTCACCACATCAAAAGGGGACTAATCTCTCCTCTCATCAAGGGGAGGTTCCCTATAGATATGCTATATATATATAAATAGAAAATAATACTCAAGGGTAGGATAAACCATCCATCTCTCTTTTTTCAAAGATGATGCATGAAAAATCAAAGGAAAAATCTCGAGGGAAATGACGGAAAGCTCTACTCTTCTTTTAGAAGTATTATTTAGCAAGCCACAAGAATACTCTTCGTAGTAATTGCAAGATGTAACCAAGGATGTAGTAACTAGCAAATTGAGATGTAGCACAAAGTCTCCACCTGAATTGCCCAAGAGTGAGATATGAAGGACAATGAGGGCACAAAGTCTCTCAACAGTTGGCTTCAGGACACCTTCTTGACTACTTTCACTTATTCTGCTTGTTGAATTAAAGGAACAAAAAATATATTAAGGAAAAAGACATAAGAACAGTTTCCCCAACAAAAAAGATATCACAGCACAAAGTCTAAAAAGTCACTTGCTTTCTTATTCCAATAATAAAATATGATCAACAATCTGAGCTCAAAGTCTCAATAATGCCTTTCAATTTGGGCAGAGTTTTGTTTCTGATTGTTAAAGAGAGATCCTTTTTACACTAACAAGAGAGTCCCTTATATAGCCTCTTCAAGATGGACTTGGGAATAGTAACACATCATGTTGCATTGAATTTTGTTAAGAAGACAGGCTAAAATTTAGGGGCATCTACCCATTTGTTTTTCTCAATGCAAAGAAACAAGTCACGCTATTGAAAGTTTTCATCTTTCAATATCCACCTGGTGGTCTACTTCTAAAAACATATTTGATGCACAATCTAATCCTTCCTCATCATTCCTCCTTTTTTGGTTAATTTAATCAGGTCCTTGATTTAATTTGATACTTTGTTCCTTAGTTGCTTCCTATTGATCTTGGCCTTAAATCCTTTGAATGCATTCGGGTCCATAGATTTAAACCTACAATGATCAATGGCTATTTCATCATCACAACTTTGGCATCCATAAGCACGTCACTTTCCTCGACAATTCCTTTAGCTTTGTCATTTGAGCTTTCTCGGAGGGGACCTACCCTTCGAGCCTTGAGAAATGATCTGCTTTGGGTTAGGAAGAGCCCCCCACAAGGGCATCGGCCCTTTGGGCAGTCTTCAGATGGCCTTCGATCTTCTTTCTTCTAGTGGGTCGCTAAGTTCTTTGGCTCTTCTTTAAGGCTTTTCAAAACCAATAGATATTTTATGAACCTTGAAATTGATGTTTGTGCACCCATCACTATGTTTGAATTTCCAATGGCTAGTTCACCGTTATTGACTTTGACATCTTCAATCACGTCACCCCTGGGCTTTCTTCAGCGTTCTCTTGATTCGGCCTTTTCTACTACTTGCTTCCTTCAAATTTCTTATTTTGCATCCTCCCAAAGGGAAGGTGACCCTTCAGCTTTGGGGAAGTGTCCTTTAATTTGGTAGTCAAGAGTCCCCCATAAGGGCACCTGCCCTTCAGGGTCCTTTGGTGGCCTTTTGTCTTTAGAGTCCTTTGGAGCTTTCCCACAGACATTTTTCCCACGGATAAAACGTTTGCAAGAATTGTTTCAGTTGGCTTTGTCTTTGGCCTTCAGAAATTCTTTCAGGCTTTTCTCCTGTGGACTTTCCCGAATTTCTTCAGACTTTTTGTCTGAAAGAATTCCTTCAAACAAAAGTCTAAAAGAATTCATTTCTTTCCTTGGTCTTTGTGGGAGTTTCGTTTACAGCCTTTCTGAATTCCTTCAGACTTTTTATCCAAAGGAATTCCTTCAGACAAAAAGTCTGAAGGAATTATGCCTTTGTCTTTCGACTGCCTTAAAAAAAAAATTTGAAAGAACTTACCTTTGCGGCTTCCTTGAAAATGACCCTTCTGAAGGGTGATTTTGTCAACCAAGTGCCCTCCGCAAGGGCACTTGTCCTTCGGGAGGCTCTTTTGAACTTTTGCATTGAACTGCTCCTTTGAACCAAGCTTTGAACCAAAAGCCATTGAACCATTTGATGAATTGACTGAGTGAACTGAAGCATTGAACCAACTGAATTGAACCAACTTTGGTTCAATGGTTTAATGGTTCATTCCCTTTGATTTGGCTAAGTTCTTTTGATCCTCATTGAATTAAACACATTGAACCTGTTGAACCTTGAACCCGAGTGGTTCAATGGTTCAACAGTTTAATGGTTCAAGCCTCAGAAACTTGTTCTTTTGATTGAACCTACTTGTAGAAGCCTTTGAATCTAATTGTAGAAGCCTTTAAACCTGATTGTAGAAGCCTTTGAACCTGGAAGTAGTTGAACTCTTGCTACTGATGTTGAACCTTTATACCTATTGAGCCTGTTGAACCAAAATGGTTCAAAGTTCAACGGTTCAATCCTTGCTTAGAAGCTTGCCAATGAACTCTTTTGGTTGAACCTGGTCATTGAACCAACTTTGACATCACCTAAGTGTTGAAAGCTTGCTTCTTTCCTGCAGAGTCTGTAGATTCAACCTGTGAAGCTCATTGAACTTGGCTTGCAGAGTCCATAGATTTCTTTTCCTGCAGAGTCCATAGATTTTTCTTCCTGCAGAGTCCATAGATTTCTCTTCCTATAGAGTTCATAGATTCAAGCCTGCAGAGTCTGTAGATTTTTTAGAAGCTTGAAAAATGAGGAATTTGAATGCTCAGGACAAATTTTGAAAAGGGAAGAGACAATTTTGGTCTGTAGGACCAAAATATTTCAAATGTTGTCCCAAAAATGAGTGATATTTTTGGGGGACAACATGTTTAAAGTAATATTCATACTTTCTCTAGATCATCATATCAATATTATTACCTTCTAGACAAATATATCAAACTTAGACTATTATGAAGTTTTGGATTCATCCAAATCTAATAGACTCATTCTATGCCATGCAATAGTTACTTATAAAATTAAAATATTTCTTATGGGTCAACTCATACGTTTCACATGACATCGATGTTATGATAAAGTACCTAGAGGGTCCTATATAAATACAATATAGGTTTAAGCCTATTTATATCCAACATTTGTCAAGTAATCTTACTTATACACATTTTTACATTCTAAGGAACTGAGCTATTATTTCTAATTCAACCATGAGTAATAAGGATTAGGGCTTATCCAAGTCTAAATCACTTAAAAACCAAGCCAAATTTATCATTTTGAAATTATCAAAACCTAGATCACATGTTCCATTCATTGAAGGAGCACTATTGCACATATACACCTAACATGGACAACTACATGCAATTTTATTTCCCTCTTTAGAGTATTGTATGTGTAGGAAGTGCTCAACCATTCACTAGGGAGTAGTTGGGGTTAGATCAACCCACCTTTTTCCACATTTTACTAGCCTACACTTAATCTCAAAAGTAGACCTAGGGTTTCAAAGAGAAAGAAATAGGTTTCTAGAACTGCACACATATCTAACCCTTGGGATTACACACAAAAATATTTTACAAGTATGTGTAGCAACCTATATATGAATAAAAATCCACTAAGATAAATCTCTTAGGTTTTAGACACTAACATCAATTGATACTATCCAAAAGTTGATGGTCTATCCAGGTACATCCAAAAACATAGTTCCTAATCCAAATAACTCTTGATATAGTTTCCCACCAAATCTACCACCTAAATTAAGTCTTAGACTTACACAATATAATAAAATTCCAAGTATCTTATCCCTTTATGTCTTTTCTATTTATATCAAGTATAATTATCAAATTAGATATATGTCTTTTACATTCAGATTTGTATTATTGTTATATTTCATATAACTTAAATTACTTCAAAGTTGTATCTTATTATATCACCTTAATAAAAAAATAAGGTAAAACATATTAGTGAACCCATTTATACACTAAACATGTTAAGCATTAGGTCCTCATTCAAGGTTTCATCCTTAATTCTAGGGTTTCATATTTTTGCATATAAATCTGATTTTCAAACTTGATTTTTGATTTTCCATCATTCACAAATTATTCACTACTATAATGGATGAGCATAGATCTTATATTTCTTAATTTTTGGTTTAGACATAAAATTTTAATAATTGGTACTTTAAAATGTCAATTTTGAAATAAACTAATCCTACATGAATTTGTGTACATACATGACTCTCATTCACCAATCTCTCACCTCCACATGCCTTCTACGGGTCTAGTCCTTCTAAGGTGTCATTGGTCACCTACAAGAAATCCCACAGTTTGTGTTAAACTAACTATTTATCTTACTTAGATGTCTCAAGATTATCATATAGATGTTAATGTCTCTTGGACACTGTCATTAGACTTTAAAACATATCATATAATGGTAGCATCTAAGTCTAATGGTTTTATCTCATACTAAACAACAATCATATTTCAAATTTAAATCATTCATATGGTTCAGCCTATCTACCTAACATGTCGATGGATTGATAAATTATTATAAGAGTTTCATATAATTACAAGATAGGTGTGATCCTATTACCCTTCTATCAAACATCTATCAAGCATATTCAAATGATCTCACATTCAAAGGAACTACCTTATTCTTCCCAATTTACTAATATATCACAAGAAGCAAGTCATAGCCAAGCCTGAATCACCTCAAGCCCAAGTTAAAGTTTTCATTTGTCAAGTAATAAGATTTAGATTATAGGTTTCATACATTAAAGGAGAAATATTTCACACATTATCTTAATGGACTGGTTTGACTTCCTTCTTCAGAGCATTGAATATGTAGGAAACACTTAACCATTTAATGGGGAGTGATTGTGGTCAGCTCAACCCACCTTTCTTCCTATTTTTTAGGACTAATTATATCATTACAATGGGACCTAAGGTTTCAAGTAAAGGAGGCATATTTTTTGGTATTGTACATATCATCAGATATTGGTATCGCACACACAATCATATTAGAATCATTCATGGTAGCTTGTGTCATAACATAAGTGCAATATTTAAATAAACAAAAATGTTAGACTCAAAACACAACTGGATATAGCATTCAAGTGAGCCCAAAACTCTAGCACTATATTTGAGTGACTTGCAATCTATATTTCTTCTTGACCTACCACATGTGTGTAGTCATATTTATTCACAGATTAATTGACTACTAAATAACTTATCCTTGTATTATACTTTATATATTTAATAAGTGAAATTGTTAAACCAACTTTAGTCTATTGTATTCATATTTATGATTAATTGTTATACATTATAATTTGAACCACATCCATAATTTTTTATCTTATTAATGGTTAATATTATTCCAAAATAAATTAAAACATATTGGTGAACTTGTACCTTGCTTGAACATCACCAAACCCTAGATTTTCCTTATGCAATCATCCTTCTTTCTAGGGTTTCAATGTTTGTATATTAATCGAATTTTAATTTTAGATATCTAATTTTCCTTTACACATAGAATACATGTGGATATAATGGATGTACATAGTTTCTATATCCTTACTCAAGTTATGATTATTATTATTACATGTTTCTTATCTTTGATATTCAAAATCTGTAATAAACATGTAATTACATAGATTTAAGCTATGTGCACTAATAATTCTAAAATAAATAATTAATAATCTTAAGCCTTACTTAATTCATATAGTTGTAATATTTAAGTTGATTTGCTTCCTATCACTACTAGGTGTTAAAGGGCATACATGACTACTTTTTTTCCTCCTTCCACTAGACCTCCAAATTTTCTCAGCTACCATCCCACCCCCATTATTTTCCCAAGGATTATATTATGTTTCATGGTCCATGTTGTCACTATTAAATGGTATAAGGTACACCTACATGCATGGCATAATAAAGGCAGTGAAGATGTTCCTCCTCAACCCCCTCCACCTCCCATGAGGTAAGTCAATCAACCCATAGGGTATAACATTATTGATAAAATAAAGAATACCCATGCTAAGATTTATATCCTTGAATTATTGAATAAATCAACTATTTAAAAAGACATATTATATATAGCATTGTATAATACCACTCCTCCTAGTAATACAAAGCCAACATACTTTGATTTTATCATGAATTTATTAAAGGATACAAACAAATTGATTTCCTTTGATAAGGAAGACATACCTCCATGGAAAAAATAGAGTAAAATTTCCTATTATTTATTTGAGTTCGATTCAAACAAAATCATTCAAGCGTGTGTTTATAAATAATGGCTCAGGAATGAATATCTACAACAAAAAATTATTACAAGACTTGAGTATCAATATGGATGTTATTTAAAAATTAGATCAAAAAAGTTAATGATTTGATAACATTTAAGAATTTGATAGCATTTCATGCCGAGTACTTGGTTCAATATCTTTGGATGTGGAATTGAAACCCAAAATATTCTATAATGTATTTCAGGTTATGCCTAATCATCTACATTATAATTTGATTTTAGAATGAGCTTGGATATATACCATGGAGCTAGTTCCCTCTACATTTCACTGATGCATAAAATTCATGCATGATGGCTATTTGTATACATTTCTTGTAGATGACAATCCTTTCAAATATTACAAAGTGACACAATCTACTAATCAGAGTTAATCAAATTTTGTGGATTATTCTATAGTACCACCATCACAACCCATCTCATTAAATTAGATGCATACATATGAGCCAGGTGAATCAAACCAAGTAACTAACAATAAACCAATTATGAAGATTTAAAGAAATCACCAAAATTTATTATAGAGAAAAAATAGATGATTCCATATCTCCCTCTTTTGGTTAACGTAGAATATCTTAATTGCATAGACACATATTGGTATGATAATGATGATGATAATTATATGTAAGATATAACAAATAATCATTTGTGCAATCTAAATTTTGATCTTATTAATATAAATGCATACTTATCTTATAATATTTTTACACATGTTGGTCCTAGAGAGTATCGAGATAATTCATATGTAAAGAGAATTAATAATTCAAATATTCATATTCAAAGCAATCCAAAATTGACAAAGAAAATTCCATAGTTTAAGATAATCAAAGTAATTAGAGTAAAAACACTTGTTACATTGTTAGTTCACAACAACAACAAAATCAAAATCAAGCTTTATGTCTAAGGGTAACATGACTCGAGGATGGGATTGCACACATCCACAATCTTGAGCATGTTAATGTCAATTACACCTTTAATTCTCCATCATAGAGTTTTGTGCCTCTAAACATTTCATCTTGATTAAGGGTTCCAAAACAAAATACATTTGTAATCAATGGTTAAAATAGTTTTCACAAGGCCAATAATAATCCAAGTAAAGTTATAAGAATGCTTTGAAACAAGTTAATCATGTTGTCTCCTATATGTCCTATAAATAAATCTGACTACTATTGTGCTTATCATATAATGCATGGACATCATATAGATAATTATTGGATATTATAATAATAAATTCAAAAACAAAGCATGATTGTAGTAAACAAGTCACCAACCAACCATGTTATAAATAAGATTGAAGCATTATATCCCAATTAGTTCAAGCATAATTTGTTTTGCATAGTTTCTCCATATTTGCTTGACTACTTATGTCATATATTTCTTATATTTTCACACATGCGTGTCCATATGGTACTGAATAAATAATTCTTCTAACCCTTGGATTTGTTTTTACTTGGCCCTTGCCTTTGGCTTGTTCATCCCAATCCTATATTTGTGAAACCTATCCTACAATTAGTATAGTGTACCTTCTTTGTGACATATTATTTTCTCATTACTAGATATTAACTATCTATCATGTTATGGCCTACATTGAACTTACACAATCACATACATTTATGTATGCATATATCATGCACATACATTGATTTTTACTCATTAGAGGCATGACTATCCTTATCTGCTCATATGATTTTAAGCTATCATGTTGTTATTCACATATATAGTGGGAGCATGTTGTTTGCTTTTAGTTCATCTAAATTTCCTTGATATTATAATGATTGCACACACTGTCTTAACACGTATTGTGGATTGTTCAAATCCCTCTCATTATTCTATTTCCAAATCCTTTATACTTGGATTTACTTGACTATATCGATGTATGTTAAATTTTCCAATATTTCAAAAATACTAAAAAATACAAAAATATAAAAAACACAAAAACATTCAAATATTCAAAAACTTAAAAATTAGGACCTAAGTATGATAAGATTGCTTGTTTACATTACTTGTATATGTTATTCATCACATGTTTGGTATAATATGTATCCTTTTTCATACGCACATGCATTTCATGATATACATGAGTGGCATGCATGACATACAAATACCAATTGTACATGAACACATAGATTATAGATTTTATTATACCCAAGGGTCATGTAATTGTTAGTGGCATCTTATTCCACAAGTTATATTGATACAAGTTATATCTTTCAATAACCTTTTAGCATATTGAGCTACATTAATAACTTACATGTTTCTTACTATTACCCATACTTTATGCAATCTACATGGACATGTTACTTTACTATGTTATGACATTGATAGTGTGACTAGTTTTATGCATCATTGATGTTATTTCTCTTTCATGATAGGTTAGTCATTTCTCATCTATTATGTGTGGCCCCTCAGCTTTATTTTTTATACATATTCATTTTCCTTATGTGCAGCACCTTGTCCTTGTTTTATGTGACATCTTTATGTCCCTTATTGTGGTCCCATGGCCTTGTTTGTTTTGACATCTTCATGTCCCTTATATATATCCCTTGTCTTTATAGGTGACATTGAGTGCTATTATGTGCACCATGGCCATGACATTGTTTGCTAAGCTTATTGAGATTATTAATCTTGTTTAGTTTGATGAGTTTATGTGTGTCATGATTAATCATATGCACATCCCATTTGTACTATGATTCATATTGTGCATATTTTATTATGTAGTATTATTTAATAAATTTATCAATGATGGTTATTACTGCATGCCTAATTGATATCAATATAGTATGCCTTGAATTACATATGTTTCATGCATTCCTTGATGATGCATAAATTAATATTATGACATATTTTCCACATGTTTACTTAATCCTATATGATTGTATCTTTATATACATAATTGATATAATTATCTCATTCTTTTGAGATGAGTGACTCACAAGCTACATCCATCACCTCAAAATTGGGCATATTAGCAAGATTTTCATAGAGACTTAAGCCTCCATGACCATAAAAATTAGATTTTGGGACAAATAGTTATAGATTTTAGACATGTTTCTTAGCATATGTCATGCATATGTAATCCATTTATACGAACACTAGTAAAGATTTAGATACACTTGAGTGCATATGCCATGTAAGTACACATAGGTTTATAGGAACATAAGTTACAAGTTTTTTATAAATTCACATATTTAAATACATTTAGTGGCATATGCATTCATTTTTTAGCATCATGAGATATAGATTGTCAGATTCAACACATATAAAATATCAATGCATATCATTCTATATCATGTTGACATACATCATAACATATTTTGGGAATGAACATGAAATGTTTTATCACTATTATATTTATCTATTGGCACTGATCTATGGGAATGAATAATATACATGCACTACATAATATTACATTTATTTATTTACAAATGTGAGCGATGGTACCTAGAAGTGAGAAACCTTGAATCTATAAGTCCATATATAAAGGTTGATTCATGATTTTTTGAGGTAATGTAGTTGAGCTTCAATGACACCAATGGCCTTGGAATTACTCAAAGTGAGCCCAATATGTAATTCCCACCTTCCATCTTAGGGTTAGAAGATCAGTGCAAGATTAGTTACATGAGTTAGTGTAGTTGAGGTTCAACGATACTTAATGGCATTGACACTACTACCTTATGCTTTTCTAATGAGGTTTGAGGTATTTACATTCCCACTCCATGAACCTACCTTAGTTAAATAAATATAGGGCATAATCACCCTAATTCACCAGGTGCTTTAATAAAAAATCATAATTATCTAATTCTTCAACATCAAAGCATCATCTCCCATAAGATATATGGTAATCTGGTTTGCCCATTTATAGCTCTACTTGGAATGGGATACATGTTTTGAACATATCCCCAAGACAAAATGTGTTATACACATTTACTTATTTTTCATTATCCTTTTACTCTAGTATTTCTATTTCATTTCAATACTAAAGTAAAAAGGGGGTAATTATAGACACTAAAATCTAGTAATTAATCCTTATATATGTCAATTTTGACCTAATTTTAGTGTGCATGACTTGTGCATACATGCATGACTCTCATTCACAATTATCTCACATCTACAATCCTAAACCTCATAAGTTATTATTAGTCACCCATAGGAAATCCCACAGTCTATGTCAAACTAATTATTTATCTTACTCACACATCTCTAGATCATCAAATTAGTGTTCATGTCTCCTAGACAGTAATGTCAAATTCATAAAAATACCATTTTATGGTATCATCTGAGTCTAAATATTTCATCTTGTGCCAAGAAATAATCACATTTAAAATTCAAAACATTCCTATAGGTTATCCCATTCATCTATCATGTTGTTGGTTTGATAAATTACCTAAAGAGTCATATATAAATACAAAATAGGTGTAATCCTATTACCCATCTAGCAAACATCTATCAAGCATATTAAAATACTTGCACATTCAAATGCAATGCCCTTTTATTCCTAATTTACCAATCAGTCACAAGGAGTAGGTCCTATCCAATTATGAATCACCTTAAGCCCAAGTCAAATTTATCATTTTTCAAGTTTCAAGAGTTAGATTATAGCTTTCTTACATTCAAATATAACTATTATACACATTCATTTAATGGTAACAACTACATGCAATTTGACTTCCCTCTTTAGAGTATAGGATATGTAGACAACACTCAACCATTCAATAGGGAGTGGTTAGGATCAACTACACCTACATTTCATCACCTTTTGCATGCCTAATTATATCATTAAAAATGGACTAAAGATTTCAAGTGGAGGAGATAAATTTATAGATATTATGTGTATATTCAAACCTTAAGATCGCACACATAGGAATAACAAAATCATTCATTATTAGTAGAGGTTCTTGGGTTTCACCAAAACATGCTAATTATGGGGATAGAGTATGTGAAGTCACATAGAAATCTTTCAGAATGGTTTAATAAAGACTTTGAATCTATAATCAAGGTTTATAATAGATAATTAGACTTATTTAATAGTTCAATGCACAACATAAACTACTTATAAATATAGATATTTATGCATTAGAGAAGTATAATGAAGGAAACATTCATCAAAACATAGGAAACTCTATAATTATACAAATAAAGAACACAAATACTTATAATTCATATAAAAAGATCTTATACCATGGATTACAACAAGGAAAACCTCATAGATCAATGCCAATTTTTTCTATACTCTATTTGAAAGCTTTCTAAAAATAATAATCACTACACTTATACTCACATATATGTCAAAATCAACATAATCATCAACCCTTCAATTACATTTATTACAAATACTTATAGATTTTAATTACTATAGTTGTAATGACTAGACTTACAATGTTAAGATTAGGTCTCCATATTGCATTCGATGAAATCTTGACCAACTTGGAGATTCCCATAAAAACTCCCAATAACCCATAAATAGAATACAGTTGGAATTACCATAGGATGTTCTCATACATATAGATGGTTTTTCATTCACCATTTACTATTAACACTTTCCCAAACTTAAAATATTATCTCATCTTGAGACAATGTCACAAAAGCAATCTATTTGAAAATGGAGAAACAAGACAAAATACAAAAGTGCATAGGACTCGTAGACATTAATAAAGGTGTCGATAAACTATTTTTCACCCATTACACACTACTTAGATGCCCTTTTGAGTTTTAAACTTATTATCATACTAATCTACCACCCTATCAAGTTTTTAATAGACTAGCTCTACATAGGACTATACAAACTTATAATTACAAAAGAAATTGACTAAAATTTCAAAAAAATTGAACCTATGAAAGCATCAGTTGGTATGTGGGGGCATCTTTCATATTTGGAGAGTCTATCATAGCTATCTAGGTGGAATGATCTTAGGTTCATCAATGAGAGATGAAATACTTACATCAATGAGGGCCAAATCATCCTTATAAGATTTCTAATTAAGTATAACTTCCTGAGCATTACACAGAAGACTATGCAAGGAAGCTTGATTAGTCATCAGTTGGTGAATATTTATGTCAACCATCCTAAGTAAAATATACTTCACCATGTTGAATTTGGTGTTGATTTCACCATGGAGTTGAACCAAAGTATCTACATGTTATTACACCTACACACTAGTGAAGGAATTACATAGCATCTAGTTCTGTCAGGTCTGCATATTCTGCATGACAATATCCCTTACATGAAGTAAGGTTTGTAGTGAAGCATCCATGGAATTAAGAGATTCATTTGTCATTATGATGCTAGTGTGTGTGAAAGAATCCATGGTAAATTCAAGCTATATAGTGGTCCAAATTGTATCCAACTACTTCTTCCAATCAAGCAATTGAAGTGTAATGTGTGTAACCTGAGCTCGAGCAATATCTATAGTGGTTTGATACTCAGCTAGCAATTCTCAAAGGACCTCAATTTTATTTTTGATGGTTTTACCCTTATGGATGATGCTCAATTCATTAAATTTGTACCAATTTATGGTGAGATTGTTTAGAATAAGAGCAAGTTGGTCCTTGTTTCAGATTTAAGGATACATAATCAGCTAGGTATACATGTTGGGATAAGGATCTTCAATAGTCTTCCTTTTAATGCATAGCTACTCCATGATTTTAAAATTTGTATCCTTAAGCTCATTAACATGTTGCTCCAATGTGACTAACTTTTACAAAATGGACTCTTGGAATGCCATGACACCTTCAATCTACTTTGATAATGGCAACAAGGAACATCTAAGGATGTTTCAATTTTTGTAGGCATCAAGGAAAGATGTGTGACTAATGTCCTTGTAGGTGTCATTCATAACAGAGCTATTGGAAAATAAAAAATAGTGCACCATGTAGAAGTTTCCATCACATCCCATAGCCAAATGTTTGATAGGTTCAAGGAAGCACTATCATCCTGCAAGGCAACTAGAGTGTCTCATGCATGTGTTTGAAATGGATCATGAGATGGTTGCACTACACTAGAAATGGATAGAGTTGACATAGTTTATGCCTATGTAGTATCTACTTGGGCTTCCTCAGTGCTCTTCTTCTCAACTTATTCATGTGCTTGCTTAGAAACATTGTCTTGTGCCTTCTTGGCTGCTTCATCCAACACTTTTTTCTCTAAATCTTCCATTGCCTTTTTATCGGCCTCTTCTACTTGTGCCTTTTGTTATCATGTTTGGTCCTTTGCCTAATTTTTTGCTTCCTCTTGGGCAAGTTGGTTATTCTTCTACTCTTTAGCTACTTCCTTATGTTTATGCTCTATGTCCAATTTATCATTCTTGTGTATTTGTTCTTATGCATGTTTTTGTTGGTGGGCTTGTGCTACCACTACGGCTTCTTGTTATGTTTTCTTATTGTCTTCCTCCTCTTATTATTATCATAATGCTTCAACATCCTCAACTTGATTGAAAGCCTCAATATCCTTGGCTTGGAATTTGGCATTCTCTCATTCTTTTTGTTCTACTTCTTCCTTCTGTTTAGACTTAGCCTTAGCCTTGCACTTTTATTCTTGGCACACATGACACCTAACTGCTCTCTGCACTTCCTCATGTATGGCTTATTGTTCTTTTATAATATGAGTGTTCAGTGTTACTTATTTTGTGTCACTCTCATACTCATCAAATTTTGATAAAGAAGAGCTAAGGATAGTCCGCTTGAGAAAATTTCCCCTTGTGAAGTAGGCATCTATTGGGTTTTGGTGGGTGAATTTCATGTGTTTCTTGTTCTTCCATCATAGGCTCCCTAATTATGTGCATAAGAATAGGTGAGTTTTCAGCCCTAGATTATCAAGGGCTGCATGGAGTCTACTTATGCCAAAATAATGGTACTATGGGACTAGTTTAGGTGGCTCTTGACTATAATGGACTCATAGTGGATCTTCATATCTTGAACATGTGTCAAATTCGTTACAATTTGGCTTCTTCATTCACTGTATCGATGATTATAGAAGTTGGACATGGAGGTAAATCAATCCAAAGATTTTTTGGCACTTTATTTTTCACCTAAATGGTGTACACTGCTTTCTATAAAAAAATATTATTTCTTTTCCTCCTCATATAGGTCTCCATCCATATTGGCCATCATCATCATGTACACCTGCTACTCATTAGTACCCATATATGGCAAGTCATAGAGCCCAAAAATTTTGGGTATGCTTAGGTTATCCAACAAAATGAGTTGGTTAATATTCTTCTACCTTAGAGAAGATAGATATCTTCTACCCTCAAGTACCTAGCAATTCCTAGAATTTTAGATTGGGATAGATGATCTTGAAGGTTGCACAGTTGTAGTTGCAAGATCTAGAATAGATGGTAGTACTATCTATAATGGGGTGGATCTCATCATTGTGATTGACTTCTACTTAACAACCTTAGTTTACACTATCTACATGTTGATAAAGTGTGGGAGGGATGAACCTAGTACCTTGGTTAGTTCATGAACTCATATGGCAATTCCCTTTAGTAGCTTTGTGGAAATCACATGTTGGCTTAACTACTACATGACATCAAGTGGTATGCACATGTTTATTGTGATTATCCTACCCAAATTATTCCACTAAGTGGTGAACTTGGATTGATGCTTAAATTAGGTGCTCATGTGTGTCTAGGTGAGATTCTGGAACTACACATCTGGCTAGTAGTCAACATCAAGATAAACTTCACCCTCAGGAGGTTTCCACTATGTAAACATCAATAGCAATACCAAAAATTGGTACTATAACATTTTTTTTGTAGTTGCCAAGACTTTATATATGTTGGAAGTGAGTTCACTAACCAATAATTTTGGTTAGTTGAATTCCTCATTGTGATGAATCATTCAATGGGCAATATCAATGACCCCTTTTGTAGCTTACTTAGTATCATTGGTTGTCTGCTAGAATTTGAAAGAAATGCACTTGATTAGATTTCACTCTGAGACATATTTAATGTCTTCTAATGGAATTCCTCTAGATATGTAAAATTACTTTTCCCAAATATTTGGAAGGATGGGTGGCATTCATAATTTATAATGCACTATTGATATCTCTCTTACAGGCAATCATGTCACCCTGGCCATCACAATAGTATTGATTTGGTTGGTTATGTCTTAGGAAAGATAAATATTTCCCTTGTTATATCAGCCCAACAAAACCTCCATTGGATCATTGAGTTACTCAAAAGTGGGAAATCAGATCAATCTCTCCACATCTATGTTATGGAGCCTGTGTGGTTATGCTAACATTATTGATTGCACCCCTTCAACTTCCTCTTAGACAAGCATGCATAGTTCTGTATTGTGGACAAAATCATAAGAATTTGGGTCTATGAAGCATGTTTATCATAGTTACATGTCGATTCCCATGTCCTCTCTCTATGCTTCCATGAATCCTTTGATGAGTTAGGATTGATCAAATCTAGCCGTTATGCATCTTTCTCTAAAATAATTATTTGGGAGGTATGAAGTATAGACTCGTCAGAGATTAGTAATCACCTTGAAATTATGTAGCACTTCGATATACTTAGTAATGGATGAGAATTTAACCACCTACGTGCTAGATTCATAACATCTAACACCACCTCTAACATTTTATTATTTTGATGAGTTGTGTTGTCACTCAATCCTTCACACATGAGTTTTGAATGGAGTGGATCCTTTCCAGCTAATGTGGCATTCATTTTTTTGATGTGACATTCAATTATAGTGGTAGTTGACGATTTTTGACCTATTACATTAATTAGGATTCAATCATACATTACTTATTCTATTTTTGGCACAAACTAGTCACTTTTCCAAGATATTTTTCAATCTCCCCCATACCTAATCATTAAAGGTAATTGATTAACTGTTAAACTACACTATCTGTTCAATATTTGGATGCACATGTTTTTCATAGCTTAATTGATGGTCATACATTATACTCATATAAACACCTTCTTTAATTTATATGCATTAATGTAACCTTTGACTTTGACATGGATCCCTCTTATCCCTTACCTCTATACACACATTACATTTACCCACACGTGTTGAAATAAACACACAAAACCCAAACTAACCTGAAAGTAATGTATTACAAACCTGACGACTATCTACTTGGTGTGATATATCACCTTTATTCCATATTATTATGAATTAATGGTGGTCAAAATTTAACCTACAACCATTCACCCACCTGGGTAAGACATTTCCATACAAATATTGCAAGACCACTATTCCAAGATATGAAGGTTTGTGGATGATGTAAGGCCTAGACTCAGTCTTGTTCAGAGGAATGATAATGATCTCATCATCCTAATGAGACTCTAGCTAATTCATGATCATGTCAATAGTCATACACCCATCATAGGCCCACTTCTTCCCTATCAGATTAGGGTAGTGAGTCTCATATGTCTTCTTATCAATCACTTCAAAATCACCTCACAGGGTGAGCTCTACAAATTTGATTTCCAAATCCTCTAGGCAATCAATAGGTTTGACCCTTCCATAGTCCACAAGGCTGAGTGTGATAGGACTATAGCTCAATGTGGGTCTTCCCAAGGCTTCCCAAGTAGATATAGGAATCATATTTATCATGATTCTAAAGTTGAATATAGTTTTGGGTATGTCATACCTATCTAATTATATGTCCATCCTTGCATCAATGTCCTAAGTTTTCTTGGTCTTTACAAACTAAACCAACTTATCCATCCACTACTAGCCTTTTTATGCACATTTCATTAGGTTATGAAATATGTTCATGATGTTTTAGGAGATATATTCATTGCGTAGCATACTAAAGAGTTTCATTAAATCCATCATCATAGTGGTAACCTCATCTTATCTTAGTATACTCATTATCTACCCATACATTTTTGCATCAAAAGCTACATCATCCCCTTCATTCGTCCCTTGCTTCTATATTGTCTTCAAAATCTACACAAATTCTTGCATCAATCCTTTTTTAGTAGTAGGTTTAGGATATTAGTTTGGTCATGCCTTTTTAATACCCAAGTCTTTAGGCATTTCCAATGGAGGTAACCCTTGTTCTATATGTTGTTGTCTAGTTACTTATTTTAATGTGGCATCCTCCCTTAGCTACTCATGGATCATGTTAACATTTTTAATAGGTCTCTCCCTCTATTGTCTTTATAAAACTAGACAATATTCTATATTGTGTTGTTTTTTCACCCTACATTATGCATATTAAAATTTCCACTAAGGATTTGTAGGATAATTTCTCTGCACATGGTTTAGCTCTCCATAGAGATAACAACATATGGGTGGCTTAGGTCCATTATTGCCTCAGAATCCCTATGCACCACCTTGATATCCTCCTTTATTCCCCTAAAATCCCCATCCACCATGGTATTATTGTTGCTCAAATTTTCTAGTATTCTAGGATTCATTCCATCCTTGATATTGTGGATATTCATTAAATCTAGCCACTTGCAACTGTGGTGGGTTTAGGGCCTATCCTAATTATTGTGTTTGAGGAATCATAGGATTTCATGGATCTTGATATGAGTAGGTCATAGTTGATTATGGAATGTTCTATGAGGTGATATTCTAGTTCTACATAAAAGGTAGGGGACCTGCCAATTTTTGAGGTTGTTGTTGTGCTTCAAGGACCCAAAGTGTTGTCGAGGGATTATTAACTAGTATGATGCTCCCTAGGTTAGGAATAGGCTATGGCATAACTATGATTTCTTCATATCAACCAAAAACATGTTCTTCATTATATCCTTCTTAATTTCTTGGAGTGCATGATAATCCTTGTCATCATGTGTAGGTGACTTACATAATTTAGATTACATGTTCTATGAAGTTTTGATGTACTATTGTAAAATATGATACTGTGAGGTTGTATACCCTACCACTCTACATATATTTTAGAACTCCATATTAACCCTAGGGAATTCATTTTTATGATGCTCTTATTGTATATACTCTATGTTCCATATATATAACTTAGGTCTCTTAACCCCTCCTTGAAACTAATCCAATCTACTCAAAATAGTTTGTAAGGTACTTTCTACCTTAGACGATGGCACAATTGTGTCCCCATACTCTTCAATTTGCTCAACCTAAATTGTAGTGGCTCTGACATCTACTTTATCTCAAAACTAAGTTTGAGCCATGAAAAATCTGATCCTTGGTCATAAACCTTCTACAAACTAAGTGGTTTTATCTTGATCTTCCAAAACAAAACTTACTTTTTTCTTGGTGTCAAAGAATCTATGATCATAGTCACCAATGGTCTCCTGGTGTCCTTATCATATCTCCTTCAAATCCTAGATTGTTTGGATTGCACTCTTATTAACCTTAAAATATAAAATGATACATTTCTTAACATCATTTAGGGATGCTCTAGCTATATTTTTCTTGAAGATAAACTCCAGTGCACATCTACCCAAAGCACTGATAAATTCAAACTTCTATATATTGTCATCGATGATTGATTATACCTGCCATTTCATATCATAGGTAAGTAATTTATTTTTAGGGTCAACAAACCCATTATAGGGAGCCAAGAGTATAAAATCACCCAATTGAGGTTCCATAATAGGGTTTCTTACAAGTATTACAGTTGGTTATGTTGCAACTAGCATCAAGGATGGTTACAGTTTCAGAGACTTATGTGCACTTTGAGATGGCTCTTAATTTGGTGGGGGTTGTGATGTCTCCTCTATTTTTATGGATATGGTAGTTGAAAATATATCTCCATAATCTCCTTCTTATTCTAAGATCTGAAGTTGTGTAATGAAATCCTTAGCCTGCACAAGGATTAGAGGATTTATCTCTATAGCAAACAATTTTGTTATGTTTTTCTTTTCTTGGTCATAAAAACTCTACACAACTCCATGATATGTATCCTTTTATACTTCTAGGTTTTTTTTATGAACTTCATTTGTAATTGGTCCTTTCCAAGTGTCGTCATCTAAAGTTCTAGGGGAATTACTATGATTTTGAAAAAATATAGACTCGAGGGATGTGTGCTTCATTGGGAAATGATCCTTACCTTCAAATATGTATCTCTTAAAACTTGATCCTATACTATGTCTATGATTATAAGGTAATTCTTGATTTTCTTTCTAGAATAGCCTTTCTATAAATTGTGAACTTTTACTCATCTACTCTACTTTTATACTAATACTTTCTTCTTTTATCCATGCTAAATATTCATCACTTCCTCTCACTCTATCTCTACTTGGCTCGGGTTCCTCACTCTGTTTCTCTTCACCGTACCCTTCTTCTTGTCATCTCTTCTCATCCAAATCATCAATACTATTACTCCTCTTTTTATTCATAGTTTCTTGAAATACATTCTATCTATTCCATCTCTTCTATTGTCATAACTCTCTTTCTAACTCCATAACATGTTAGTTATGGGGATAGAGTTTGCAAAGTTACATAGAAATCTTTCATAATGGTTTAATCAAGACTTTGAATCCATAAACAAGGTTTATCATAGATAATTACACTTGTTTAATGGTTCAAAGTATGATGTAAAATACTTATGGATATAGATATTTATGCATCAAAGTAATATAATGAAGGAAACATTCATCAGAACATAAGAAACTCTATGATTATACCAATAAAGAACACAAATACTTATAATTCATATTAAAATATCTAATACCAAGGGTTAAAACAAGGAAAACCTCATAGATCGATGTCAAGTTTTGTCCATACTATATGCAAAATGTTTATGAAAATAATAATCACTATACTTTTACTCACATATATGTTAAAATTAACATAATTATCAACCCTTCTATTACATTTATTATAAATACTTATAGGTATTAATTCCTATAGTTGTAACATCCAAATTTACCATGTTGAGAAAAGGTCTCCATATCGCATTTAGTGGAATCTTGACCAGCCTAGATATTCTCATAACAAGTCTTAACAACCCACAAATAAAATATAGATAGAATTACTATAGAACATTCACATACATATAGATGGTTTTACAATTACCATTTACCTCTAATACTCATAGGGGCCTTACCAAAATAGAAGTGATAGTAGTGCCTATGAATACATAAATTGATAAAATAATATACCTAGATAGAACCATTAGACTTAGAACACATTGAGTGACAGTAGCAACCATGACTGATGGTAGCGTCCAACCAAGCCTAGAACTCTAGCTTATAATAAATGTGACTCATGGTCTAACTTTATATCTACTTTTCCACCTATGAACATTCTCAATTATTCATAGAGTATTCAATTGCAAACTATATTATCCTTGTATTGTATGTTATATATTTATCATCAAAAAATTGGAGATTGATAGTGTGTAATTACAAAGGGTATGCTCTACTCTTGCCTAAAAAGGGATCTTGAGAATCAAAACCTTTGTATACTAATAAAATTCTATAATTAGTGTGTTTTATTTATAATATTGAAGTCATAACCATTTGGCCCCTACCTACTATTTTGGGTTTCTCTCAACCAAATTTTTTCTAGTTTTAATGGTATCAATGCTATACAACCCTGTAAGTTTAGATTCTTCCTTGTTATTAAAATTTGCTTGATTTATTCCTAATGTGAGATCATTTTTTGGATTATTATTACATCAAGTCTTTGTCTATATAATGATTTAATGTCAAAGGGCCTATTTATCTCTACAATTTAGATCCTTACTAGACGATCCTCAGAGAATAATCAACATTTTCTATCATGAAATTTGAAAAAGCTCAGTCATTGTCTACAGTCGAGATAGTGAATGAAGAAAAAATGGAAGGACTATTTTAATTTCCTCCGTATGACCCTAATAAAACCTTTATGTGCCCTAACATTTAAGTTATTGAAGAAACCCTGAAAGGACCACTAAGTCATTATAAACCACCATCTATTAAAGCTAGTCATATCTATAAGCAATCTAAGTTGTTTAAATCAAAAGTCTTATATAATACCACTTTCATGTATTTTAATCATCCTCATGTAAATTCTGTTGATTTAAACCTCACATTTAAGCCTATTAAGACATTCCAAACAAATATGTTACATCTGTTACCTACATCTGAAATCGAGTATATCATATCTCATAAAGATGTCAAGTTTGTACATTTTGGTCTTATACATGTCCATATTACTCCATTTATACCTAGTAATATCAAGCTTGTGTTATAATTATCCCTATGTGATAGATGTTAGGTTAATTTTAAGCATGCCTATGAATTGTCTAGTATAGGTAAGTTGAATGATGGTGTCATATGTTATGATATTTGCCTAAATCTATCTATCTCTATGTATGAGAAAGGTTGTCCAGAAGTCAAACATGGATCTCTTTATTATTGGGGTATGTTTGCTTCATTTTATGGTTTAAATATGTTTAGATAATTTAAATATGTGTCTATAAAGATTATTTTCATATATAGTAAGACTAATACAAACCATCCTAAAATTCTATAAAATCTCCCATATGCTCATCGAATTAGCAGCATAGTCCAGTTACAGAAAGATCATATTGAGTCTATTGATATACCTCAAACTTGGAAATTAGATTGGTTAAATAATTTTTCTTCCAAAGTTAAAGGCTAATCTGTAGTTCATAAGATAGATGATAGATCCATTAATATTTTTCCCAGAGCCTTATCATTTCAGCACATAGAATCTTGTATGTCTTCTCCAAGAAGAAGTACATATTCTCTTTCTATATGAAAATATATTCAAAAGGGACATATTCTTATCCAAGATGAAGATATAAATCAAGGACCAAATCCTACTGATATACCACATACAATGATGAATCTTCCCATAGAAAAGACTTTAGAATATTATACAGAGAACCAGACTACTTTGTATAAAAGAGGAAGATGTCCCCCTCACAAGGGTGTATATAAGCAACCTAAAAGTACCATTAATTATTTATCTATAGATTTTCATCTTATTGGTTATGATCTAGAACCATCTAATGAGTTTAAATAGATAAATTATAGAGCTAGGTATCATTTGCATCTTTTTGAAATTTTTGATGATCTTTGTAGAGATGTCTTGTATATAAGAAATTTTTTGTCTAGATTGTCTATAATTGAAGATCATACTCAACATCTAATATGAACTTATAGTGAAGTCCAAAATTATATAGACCAGACATTGAATTATGTTTGGCCTACCCATGACAAGGTCAACACTATTCATCATACAATCAGTGTTTAATGACCAACTCATTGCTATAGATATAAAGTTATCAAAGTTAGAAACCAATCTAGATTGGTTAGTCATAGAATAAAATAAATCCATAGTCAAAATAGAAGAAGTCTCAGACATCCATCTTATGGAACTAATTATATAAAATTTGGTAGTAATTACTGACCTTGTAAAAAAGCCAAGGCTTCATCCTCAATCCTAATGCAAAGAAATCAAATCCCACTGCAACCATGGTATTTGAACATAGATTCCATTTTGAATCCTTGAAATGAAATAAATGCCTGGGGTAACTCCATGTGCATCATAAAGTAGCCTTAAATCTTGATCCACCTACAATGCCTCTTTTTGTTATTAAATTTCTTTGGGGTATTACTCATAAATGGTGGAATTCAATGACCAAAGATGAACAAAATGCTAGGGTCCATAGTCATCAAGATCATCTTGCTACTCTATATCATATGTTAATAAATGAATTTTCCCCTCCAATGGGCAATAGAGAAATTGAATCTCAAAAATGGCTTATGACAATGCAATTGTGTGATCTCAAATAGTTTAAGCCATTTGTTATTCAGTTCAGGGATTTGGCTTATGAAGCTAAATGTTTTAGCCATATGGAGATAAAATTTAAATTTCTTAAGGCTCTACCTTATAATATCATAGATAAAGTTACCTAGTATATCGATGTTAAAGGCTTAACTTTATCTGCTATGACTCTCACATGTGTAATTTATTTTTCATGGCAGCAAGCCATGTCACTTATCTCTGAAGCCAAAAAATTACAAAATCTTATCAAACATAAATATTTTTGCCTTATTCTAGTATTTCCAAAGACTACTCCCTTTGGTTGTCTCCCTTTTGTTCAACCAAAATCCAAATAACATAAGTAGCATTGGCTACATCTTAATTTCAAGTACCACTCTTTTCCTCACAAACATTATTATGCACCTTCTCGGCATTTCTTTTTCAAATTCATACTCCTCAACTTACTAATCCCCAAATCATCTACTATATCTATAAAAAGCCTAGACACATAGCTCCCAATTGTCACTTTAAGAATCATGTTGTCAAAGTTGTTTATTCCTCCAGTGAAATAGTGTGGTGGAATGTTATAGATGAAGATGAAGACCTTTATTTATAGGAAGAGATTTATGAACTAGTCTTAGAAGAAGATAAGCTTTCAGAATAAGATTTTAAAGATCTTCAAGACCAAACTAATCTTGAATCACTATCTGATGAATTGGATAAACCTCTTTCTAACATGTAAAGGCCATGGTCAAGATCACATCCTCCTAGAGAATGCCCATATTATAAAGCCTATGGTCTTTGGTCCAGAGGATACCATGAACCAGTAGAATATGATGAGAAAAATAGATTTCATAAAATTCCCAAATATCAGAGTAGAGGCTAATAACCACATATGCCAAGAATGTTTCCATCTATGCAAAGACCTAAACAACTACTTATGCAGTTTCCAATCTCTTTAAATCCCAATGAATCATGGATCAAAAATAAATTTACAAGTATAGATTCACCGCTTGAAGTTCATTCTCACAAAATTGTAGAAATAATATAACATTTGCAACCTTTCCATGAAGATGAAAGGTATGATGATAATTTTGAAGAAAACATTGATAATGATGATTTCTAGATTTGCCCAGAAGAAGGAGAATGTAGCAAAATTCATAGTGAGGAATTCCAAAAATAAGAAGAAGATCCAGAACCAATAATCTACTAGCCATAGAAAAAAAATCAAATCTCTTATCCAATTATAGATCCATCAAAATATAAACTAGTATGTACTATTATTCTTCCTCTTGAAGAACCATAACCGGTTTATCTAACTCAATTGTTTAATGGATAATTTGCTCAATTCATAACTATTAAGATTAATGGTAGATTGATTGATGCCCATGTTGATACTAGTGCATCATTATCTTTTGCTAAACCACCTTTAATTACAGACTGACAAAAACTCCCTAAATCACAATCATACAAAAGCTTGGATGTTCAAGGGAATAGTTTCACTTGTGATCTTTATAAAATCAACAACCCTTTAGGATCCAAGATCAAATATTTACCTATGATTTCTTTTTCGATAAGAAAATGCTAGTAGATGTCTTATTAGGAGGAGCCTTTATTGATAGATATTCTCCCTCTGGCTTTACTCCTAAAAGTGTCATGTTTACCATAAATAATAACAAACTCAAAATTCCTTGTCTGGTCTATGCCACTAAATAGTTCCCAAGTACTATGAGCCAGTTCCTAGAGAATCCTATCTTATAAGATATTACAAAGATTGAAACTAGTATTAAAGAAGATATATGCTCTAAGAATCCTCAAAAATTTTGGTCTAAACCGATGCCCACAATGGAGATCAAGCTCCAAGAAGATAAGCACATGAAGATAGGAAAGAAAATTCCTATCCCAGCTCATGATTACTTAGATATGGAGAAACAAATTAAAGAATTAAAAGATAATGTCTTCATATAAAAATTCGCATCTCCTTTCTATTGTTATGCCTTTATGGTAAATAAACATTCAAAACAAAAGAGAGGTAAAAAAAGAATGGTTATACATTATTGACTATTAAATGCCATCACTAAACCATATCCATATCTAATTCCTGATAAATCCTACTTGCTTGAGAAAGTTGACAATTGTAAGTATTTCTTCCAATTTAACTACAAGTCTAGATTTTACCAGATCAAGGTGAAAGAATCTGACAAAGAAAAGACAACATTTATTTATCCATTTGACCATTTCCAGTGGATTGTCATGTCATTCAGTCTCATGAATGCATCATCTTACTACCAAGCCCACATGGATAGCATCTTCAAAGGCACATCAAAAAAAATTTGCCTCTATATTGATGGCATATATTTAACAATAGCCTAGAAGACCATCTTCTCCATCTAAAAAAATTCTATCATATAGCCAAGGATTCAGGGATTGTTCTCTCAAAGACAAATATTCAATTATGTAAAAATGAATGTAATATTTTTGGAATGGTTGTTAAAAATTTGAAGCTATAGGTATAACCACATATAAAAGAAAAGATTGTTGAATTTCCCAATAAAATGGATAAGCCAAAGTTGCAAGCATTTTTAGGAAAGTTAAATTATCTTAATAGCTTTTATCTAAATGTCAAAGAAGATAGGTATATTTCACAATAATTGATCAAAAAGAAGAACTCTTATCATTGGAATTTTAAACATACTCCGGTAGTTTAAAATATTAAATCTAAAGTTTCATCTTTGCCTATATTATATATTCCAAAGTCTGATCAGTTCATTAAATATATTGATGCCTCTGAATATGCTTAGGGTGGTATCCTAGTATGTAAAGTTTTAGATTTAGAATATGTCTATGATTTTGCAAGTGGAATCTTTGGTGAGGACATTCTAAAATGGATTTCCTCAGATAAGGAAATGTATGATGTTAAAAAATGTTTACAAAAGTTTACCTTAAAACTTATGCATCTTCCCCAATTTGTAATCCATACTATTTGCACCATATTTCTTACATTTAAAGAAAAGGATCATGGTCACAAAGACAAAAAATGGAAATATATCAAATAGCAATCTTATTTCAATCAGTTCAACTATACAA
Source organism: Torreya grandis (assembly GCA_037957365.1). Taxonomy (NCBI): domain Eukaryota; kingdom Viridiplantae; phylum Streptophyta; class Pinopsida; order Cupressales; family Taxaceae; genus Torreya; species Torreya grandis. Next base: position 1,620,183 of record JARHVA010003322.1, on the reverse strand, counting down.
CCGAATATGTCTTAAGTAAGAAAAATATTATTGTAGACTAGTTAAGTTGACAACCTACTATTATAATGATGCATCAACCTTATCCTATTTTTAATCTTACAAGGATTTTTAACCAAAGATTTTCTTATTTGAATATATTAATCCAAGAACAAATTATTAGAAAAGTATTTCATCCTAGATACTACCTATTTTCTCATGTAACATCCACAGATATATAGATGTCAAGAGCATCCCATATAATAGCTAACCATCATAGAAAAGAAGGGGTAATCACTATTTACCATCTTAACAATGAATTACTCATCCAATAGAATTTTTATTTAATCAAGAAAGAAATTTGGACATGGTGCATCAAGATCAAGACATCCCATCATGAACATCTTTATATGTGGATTGCACACTTTAGCCTGCATCTTATCCATGAACAAGAACAACATAACCAGGACATAGAGGTCCACACAATCAAAAAAAATGCATGTTGGTTCTTATTTGTACACCTCTGATGCTTGACCTTGCACACTTGAAGCAAATGGAAAACAAATATGAAAAACTTGCTAGAATGTCATTCTAATTGGGGGAAGATTTAGCATCTAGAATGGACAGAACATAAAAAATGACTAAGAGGCATCTATAAAGGGTATGGTTAGATCCCTACTACTTTTGGCTCTACCTAAACCAAGGTGAGAGGACCTAAAGGGTAGCTTGCTCATATGGAGAGATTCTGTAATTCAATCTCCATGGGGATTATCATCATAAAGATACATACATCTAACTAGAACACAACCAAATTTGCTCACTCCACCTAAGAAGGGTTGTCACATGGAATGAGTAAATGTTCTAGGCTAGATACAAGCTACTAAAGATAGATATGAATGTGATTAAAATCTTCATTCTAAATAATATTTAACAATAAAGGGGATGAATAAAATATTGTGATGTTGGGCATTAAAGCACAAAATGTAGACACATGGTAAATATATAATACGTATGCATCTATAGGTAAATAACACTTATAGTATGCAATAGGGTGTATTATTTTTAGGGTAGGACAAAATGATAGTTATAAAAAGGGTAGGGTGGTGTGATGGAGGTCTTCAATCAATATGAATTCTTTCAATCATTCATGACATCATTTATGACAAAGATACAAAAAAACTTAAATGCAAGCTAATGAAACTACCAAGAGTGATTTGCCTTTTCCCATTGAATCCATAAACCTAGGGTGCCCTAAAAAGTTATTCAGCAACATATTTCCAAATATAATGTATAAAGGGATTTATAACCTATCTCTAAGCCTAAAATGGCAATGAATAATGACTAGGGAACAAGATCTCATATAGACAACATTTGTAAAACATATTACTGCACTTCATCAATAGAAAATAACAGAGAACCACATGTATTTTCATTAAATTTACAAGAAAATATTACATACATCAATGTTTCAAAATGTTTCCATGGGCACAAGCATGGTGGATCTACTCCATGTTGTATAGGGGAGACATATAGAGATGCTCTCAAAGCTTTCTAATGGTTGTACAGCTGCAACCACCTTAGTAAGAGAGACAAAACACACACACCAATGATCCTAAAATGTGAAGAGCCTATATTAATGAAGACATGGACCAACACAATGACCAAAAAAAGGCCAACCAACCTCTTGAATATAAGACAAGCCTTCTATTTATACATTTTTACCTTTCATGATTCTAGAGCTGTGGGTCACAATTTTCAAATTAATAGAAGAAGCCTTAAAGTCCACCAAGATACTTCTAGATGGAATATGCCTTTTTCCATGCCTAAGATCCTCATCTACTTGAAATAAAAGAATCATTATTGTAACTACCTATACAAGGATTGATGAGGACTCACAACCACCTGGATATGCTCTTGACCGCTCACTTGCATAACTAGAGGGAGAAATTCATTTGAAGAGCCAAACAAATTTTGTCCTCATGTGAAATCACCTAAAGATGCCCCATTACACCTACCTAGAAGGTAAATTTTGTGGCAAAGTCTAAACAAACTTTGTCACCATGTGCAACTACCTAGATACACTGGTTAATAGTTGCCTATATAACTAGAACCTCCTGGATAGTTGCCTTTATTTTTGTGCACACCATGGAACAACTTATTTTTGAAATGATGGATTGAGAATTATCTAGTTGTGACATGAAAAAAAAAATGGTCCATGATTATGATTGGAAATATTCACTCTGTAATGGCTCATGAACCTTCTTTTTTGCTTCAACTCATTACCCAACCAAGAAAGAGTTGTCAAGTTTAAATTTTAAACCAAAGCTTGCCACATACTGACAATTGGCATGCCACATCAGATCCAATTGGGAATTGGTTGGATTTAAGAGTGACTAAGTCAATTAATTAGCTCTATTCTAGACACTTGTCACTTCCTCATGCAATCTAGGCCCTTTAAAAATTTTGTCTTGGCTCGCACCATCATATTTGGCTAGGTAAGCAAATGTGCTCCATTAGATCATGATCTGAGTGGTGGAGCATTACTGGATACCACCTTTTACTTGGCCTTGAGGATATGCCACTTGGAAGCCCCATGAGCTTCCTATGTACCTTTCAAATAGTCTCTACCACTTTGAGCACCCTCATGCCATGTGGAAGTATCTTGCTTGATCTTGGGTCTCATTGAACTAGAAACTACTGGTTCACACCATTAGATCTTTGGAACATGCTCAAATTTTAAATCATGATCATGAGATCAACACTTGTCATGATTTCATTTATCTTGGGTTCTTTTGATTATTCAACTTGGATCATACATCATCAGATCATCCTATGCCACGTAAATGCATGCCATTGGATCTGCCTCCATTTGAAAATAAATGGCTACTTCATGGGGTCTAAAATTAACTATCACGTGACTGTCTTTGAACATTTGAATCCCAATGGTTAGTCCCTATAGCTTAAATTTGATGTCTAGACACCTGTCAAAATACATCCTCGAGACCATCATACCTATAATTCAAAAATATTTCTTTAGGGAATTTATTCTAGGGCAATTTTGTCTGAGTCTTCATCTTTGACATTCATGTTTACTTTGACACTTTTGTCTTCAACTTCTCTTTATCCTCAACACATATTATTATGGATTTTCTTTGGCATAATTATCCCACAACAATTCTTTTAGGCATTCTATCAGGTTAATTATTTTGGACAAAATATCTGAGACAATTTCCCTTAAGTATTTTGACTTCACAGTTTCTCATAAGAATTAAGTCTTTGGCCTTTTGTCTCCATCAGGACAATTATTTCATACATTTTATGTGAAATAATTTCCTAATAGAAATTTAAATTGGCACTTTTCCTAAAGAAATGCAATTCTTTCAAAGTTTTTGCTTAGGCAAAATGCTTGAAGGAAATAGGACTTATGCTCCATAGCAATTTTTCCAAAAGTACCCTTCAGTCTCTTTGAACATATCCTTCAAAAATTTTGTCAAGGGAACTTGCCTTAAAGAATTTCCCTTAGACCATTTGGAAAGGTCCTTTAGATCTCTTGAAAGTGGCATTCAGACTTATTAAAATTATCCTTCACCCTCTACACTTATCCTTCAGACTTTTTGAAAGTTCCCTTCAAAAATTTTGCAAGGGAAAAATACTCGAAGGAAATAATCCTTTGAAATTTTTGCAAAGGCAAAATGACCCCCTTCTGTAAGTGTCTTTTAGAAATTTTTTAAGGGCAAATGCCTGAAGGAAATGACCCTTTAGAAATTTTGCAAAGACAAATGACCCTTCAAATTTTTTTTAGGTTCTTTGGTCGAAGTAAATAAGTCCTTACAATTCTTTTGATATTTTTGAATAGGCAAAGTTCCCAAAGGTAAAGTGCCCTTTGAACTTTTTTTCGTAGACAAAAATTTTAAAACAAATGACCTAAAATAAAGGAAATTGCCCTTCAAGCTTTTTGTTCAGACAAAATGCCTGAAGGAAATAGCCCTTCAGGTTTTTTGTGCAGACAAAAATCCTAAAATAATATGACCTTCAGACAATTTGCATGAACACTTTTTCCAAAAGACTCTAAGGACTTTGTACCAAGAATAGACCAAATTAACATAAGGAAATACCCAATGCAAAGTTACCAATTGAAATTCACTAAGTAAAGACCAAGTTTAAATCACTTAGCCTCTTAAACATGAACTTGACCTTTTCAAAAGAACACTTTGAAATAGTAATTGGGATAATGACTTAGACATTGATACTTGGCTTGGGCTGAACTTAGGCATTTTAACTTGATGAGGGTCCAACTACTTGAGTGCAATTTTGGTCACTAACATTGGCTATCACCCAGGGATGCATACCCCTTGTGGGTATGTAAAGAACCTCAGAACACAAGACCAGGTGCCAATTTATTGGGATACAGAATCAAGACTTATCAATTTACTAGCAAACATTTGTGAAAGCTCTAAAAAACATGGTAGACTTAATAAAAATAGGTCAGAAGGATCTATAAATGAACACATGATAGAAACACAAAAGGAAACTATACAAATAAGGCCCTAAACAGAGGGGCAACAAAACAACATAAGGATAAAGAAATAAAACACTATACAATATGGTACATTATTCAAGATTCAATTAAGGAAATACTTCAAATATTTTTCATTAATTGGTAGCTCTAGAATTTTTCCATCCCTTAATCTCTTTAACTTTTCTAGCAACTTGGTGACCAAGATGAAGTAGAACAATCTCTGCACTTGCCTGAAGATCCTACTGCTAGGCTATAATGGGATGACACATTGAAGCAAACCCTCTATGCATGGTCTCAAGTCTAGATAAGACCAAGCTAACATATTTTGGTATTCTTTTAATAGTTTTAACTAAACATGCTTCTCAAATGCAATCATGTGAGTACCAAGAAAGAGTGCATCAAGATTGGCAATGTCATTTGTGCACTCAAAGTACTGCTTGAAAGGGGTCTATAAATTTTCATCTTCGTGGGAATGAAAAATAATTCCATCTACATTTAATGACATCTTCCAAATAACCCCCTTGTTGTCAACCCTGACTTCAAGAACTACTAGTTGTTCAACAATGTTCACACTCCCAATGGATTCACCCAATTCTACACCCATATCTAGTACTTGTTTCAAAGCACACTCTAGATATTCAATTGCATCATGATTGGGTAACTCATATACTTGTGTTATATTATCATCTCAAGCAAAATCATATGTTGGAACTCTCTTGACTACACTCCAAAATTGATCATTAGTAGCAAACATCATTTCCATAGAGGTCAAAAGCTCACATAAGGAGTCTTAACAATTGAACATGAAAATCTCATATTCATATTCATCTGAATCTTCATCAATCAGTTTAGTAGTATCACATGGGGGATGTGGGAAGAAGCACTTTTCATAACAATCAATGTCAAGATAAAAATCCATAGCATTTACTCTGGCATTTAACAAATCAGGCACTTCCATCCTGGCTTCCAAACTTGTCTCCTTCGACTTTAATGCAAACATATCAGTGAGACAAAGTTATGATGAGTCACCTTTGAAGGATGATCTCAATCCTTCCATATTTTCAAGAAATATAAAGAATACTCAAAGCTGAAATTTAATAAAGATATTCAAATTAGGCACTGATCTTCCTTGAAACTAGAAAATAAAGTCAGAGTCACCACTAGAATAAAAATTTTAGAATATAACAGTTAACAAACTATTGTGATACATGTTGAAAGTAAAATTTGTTGAACTTAATGAGAGAGAAATCAAAGACACTAAAATTTTCAAAATAATGTTCAAAAGGGAAAAAACACCTTCCAACATGTAATATTTTTAGCTCTTTGCAATAAATGTAGCGGAAGTTAATTATCAAGCCTTAAGAATTCCTGGCATGTCCCCAGTGGAGTGATGTAGCATTGATAGCCAAGATAGTCTAACTATAGTAAATAACAAGTGGAGAACCTTCAAATTTGAAATACTTATAAGTATATCTCTCTGTAAGAGTCCTCAATAACATAAGTGCCATGGGTATCTTTTTTGTCCCCAACAATGGTGTAAATTGAGTGTTGGTTCCTAGTTGTACACCTCTTGCACTCGACCTTGCACACTTGAATCAAATAGAAAACAAAGATGAAAAACCTACTAAAATGTCATTGTATCTGGGAGAAGGTTTGGCATCTAGAATGGACCAAATGTATAAAATGATTGAGAGGCACTTGTAGAAGGTATGGTTAGCTCCCTGCTACTTTTAGCTCTTCCTAAACCAAGGTGAGAGGACCTATGGGGTAGTTTGCTCACATAGAGATATTCTATAATTCAATATCCATGGGGATTATCGACACAAATCTGCCTAAAACACATCCAAACTTGTTCACTCCACCTGGGAAGGTTTATCACATAAAATGAGCAAATGTTATAGGCCAAATACAAGTTACTAAAGACATAAATGAATGTGATTGAAATATTCATTTTGAATAATCTTCAAAAATAAAGGGGCTAAATAAAAGATTGCAATGTTGGGATTTAAAGCACAAAACATAGACACATGGTAAATATACAATGCTTATGCATCTGTAGGCAAATAACACTTATAGTATGCAACACGGTGTATTATTTGTAGGGTAGGACAAGATGATAGTTATAAAAAGGGGAGGGTGGTGCGATGGAGGTATTCAATTAGTAGGTATTCTTTCAATCATTCATGACATAATTCATGACAAAGATGTAGAAAACTTAAATGCAAGCTGATGGAATTACCAAGAGTGATTTGCCTTTTCCCATTGAATCCATAAACCTAGGGTGCCCTAACAAGTTATTCAACAACTTATTTCCAAATATAATGTAGAAAGGGATTTATAACCTAGCTCTAATCCCAAGATGACAACCAATAATGAGCATGAAACAAGATGTCCTATAAACAACATTTGTAAAACATATTATTGTACTTCATCAATAAAAAATAACAAAGAACCACATGTATTTACATTATCTTTGCAATAAAACATTACATACATCAACATTTCAAAATGATTTCATGGGGACAAACATGGTGGATCCGCTCCATATTGGATAGGGGAGACATATATATATGCTCTCAAAGGCTAATGGTTGTATAATTACAACCACCTTAGCAAGAGAGATAAAACACACACAATAATGATCCTAAAATGTGAAGAGCCTATACTAATGAAGACACGGACCAACATAATGAAAAAAAAAAATGGCCAACCAACCTCTCAAATAGAATACAAGCCTTCTATTTATACATTTTTACCTTTTTTGATTTTATAACTATGGGTCAAAATTTGTAAAATTATATAAGAAGCCTTCGAGTCCACCAAGATACTGCTATCTAAAATATGCCTTTTTCCATGCATGAGATCATCATCCACTTGTAAGGAAATAATCATTATTTTAATTGCCTCTACAAGGAATGATGAGGACTCACAAGGGCCTAGAGATGGTCTTGACCGCTTACTTGCACAGCTAGAGGGAAAAAGTCATTTGAAGAGCCAAAAAAAAATTGTCCTCATGTGCAATCACCTAAAGATGCCCCTTTACACCTAATTAAAAGGTGAATTTCATGGCAAAGTTTGAACAAACTTTGTCACCATGTGAAACTACTTAGAGACACAGATGAATGGTTACCTGCATAGCTAGAACCTCCTGGATAGATACCTTTCTTTTTGTGAAAGCCATTGAAAAACCTATTCTAAAAATGATGGCTCAGGAATGATCTGATTGTGACATGAAACAAAAAATGATTTGTGGTCATGATTGGAAATATTCACTCTAGAATGGCTCATAGACCTTATTCTATGTTTTGACTCGTTTCTGAACTAGGAAAGAGCCATTAAGTTTAAATTTTAAACCAAATCTTGCCACATACTAACATTTGGCATGCCACATTGGATCCAACTGGTCATTTTTGGGCTCTAAAAGTGACTAAGTCAATTAATTATCTCTAGTCTAGACACTTGTCACGTCCTCGTGTAATCTAGGCCCTTTAAAAAGTTTGTCTTGGCTCACACCATCAGATCTAGATGGGGTGAGCAAATGCACTCTATCAGATCATGATCCAAAGGGTAGAGTATTACTAGATACTACCTTTTACTTGGCCCTGAGGATGTGCCTCTTGGTTGCCTCGTGGGCTTCTTGTGTACCTTGCAGATAGTCTCTACTGCTTTGAGCACCCTCACACAATGTGGAAGTATCTCACTTGATCTTGGGTCCCATTGAACTAGCAACTACTAGCTCACACCATCATATCCTTGAAACACACTCAAATTTTAAATCAAGCTCATGAGCTTGATATTTGTCACACCTATGCTTGTCTTAGATTATTTTGACTATTCAGCTTTGATCGCATATCATCATATCATCTTGCTCCATGCAAATGCATGTCATTGGATCTACCTCCATTTAAAAACAAATAGTTACTTCATGAGGTCTAAAATTGACTCTCACATGACCATTTTTGAACATTTGAATCCCAAAAACTAGTCCCTATAGCTTAAATTTGATGTCTACATGCCCATTAAAAGACCTCCTCAAGACCATCATACCTTCAATTCAAAAATATTTCTTTGGGGACTTTGTTCTATAGTAATTTTGTCTGATTCTTTATCTTTGGCATTCCTATTTGCTTCAACACTTTTATCTTCAACTTCTATTTATCCTTAGCACTTTTATTTTGGGCTTTTCTTTGGCACAATTCTCCTGTAATAATTATTTTAGGCATTATGTCATGACAATTTTTTCAAACAAAATGTCTGAGAAAATTTCCTCAAAGGATTTTGACTCCACACTTTTCCTGCAGGAATTGAATCTTTAGCCTTTTGTCTTCATCGAGACAATTGTTTTGGACATTTTATCCAAAATAATTTCCCCATATAAATTGAACTTGGTACTTTTCTCAAATAAATGCAATTCTTTTGGACTTTTTCCTCGGGTAAAATGCCCAAAGGAAATAGGAATTATGCTCCGCAACAAAAAATTTTAAAGTACCCTTTAGGCTCTTTAAACATACCCTTCAGAAGTTTTGTCAAGGGTACTTGCCTTACAAAATTACCCTTTAACCTTTTAGAAAGGTCCTTTAGATCTCTTGAAAGTGCCCTTTAGACTTATTGAAATTGTCCTTCACCCTTTAGACTTATCCTTCGAAATTTTTGAAAGTGCCTTTTAAGAATTTTGCAAGTGCAAAATGCCTGAATAAAATGACCCTTCAAAAAAAATTCAAAGGCAAAATGACCCTTCAAAATTTTTGTAGATACTTTGGCCGAAGTAAATAAGTCCTTATAATTCTTTCAAGATTTTATGCAAGCAAAATGCTCAAAGGGCAAGTGCCCTTTGAACTTCTTACCATGGATAAAAAGTTTGAAACAAATAACCTAAAATAAATGAAATGGACCTTAAAGCTTTTTGTTCAAAAAAAATGCCTGAAAGAAATAGCCCGTCGATATTTTTGTGTAGACAAAAAGCCTTAAAAAATATGGCCTTCAAATAATTTGCACAAACATTTTTTTTGAAAGACTCTAAGGACTTTGTACCAAGAATAGACCAAATTAACACAAGGAAATACCTAATGCAAAGTTTCTGATGGAAATACATTAAGTAAAGACCAAGTTAAATCACTAGCCTCTTAAACATGAACTTGACCCTTTTAAGAGAATACTTTGAAATAGTAATTGGGCTAATGACTTAGACATTGATACTCAGCTTGGGTTGGACTTAGGCATTTTCACCTAACAAGGGCCCAATTTCTTTAGTGAAATTATGGGCACTAACAAGAAAACTTGAGTGGGAATCTTATTTTTACATGTAATCATTTGATGATATAAAGATAATGATGGCGATATATATTGGAATACACATCATGTTTTCTAGATAAGATGCTTATTCCACCTAATTAATGAAGATAACTTGTTAAAAAAAGTAGAAGCTTTATTGGACCCACAACCTTTAACATCCTCTTCATCACGTGGTTCATCTAATAGATCAAATAGCATCTCACAGTATACCTATTTTATGTTGTAAAGCATAATGAGACTAACACCGCCTTGGCAAAGATTCCAATAAGGACCTATCATTTTATTATAAGTAGAAGGTTAAGTCTTAGTATCATATCATCAAAAAAATTGGAGAGTGATAGTGTGTGATTACAAAGGGTATGCTCTTCTCTAGCCTGAAAAGGGATCTTGACAATCAAAACCTTTGTATACTATAATAAAATTTTGTAATCAGTGTGTTTTCTTTATATTATTGAAGTCATAACCATTCAGCCCCTGCCTACTATCATGGATTTCTCTCAACCAAAGGTATTGGATTCATGTTTTACCCTATTTTTTATTTAACAATAAAATATTCATGTTAATAGGTATAAAATTTGATAGAGATCAAAATGCAAAAGATATATAACTATTAACAATGTTGATTTGTAATTTTATAAATATGGAAACTTTTTATTTTTGGAAAATACTAGAAATAAATTCATATAACTTAAATCTGGTTCTAGATTGATTATTTTGGATATATAATAGTGGAAATTAGCAAATGATGAGATTGTGACTACTAAAAAAAATATGTGTGTGTGTACGCACACATGCTTGTGTGTTTTAAAGATGCTTTTAGATAGGTTGGTACTCCGTGGACTACAGTGTAGGTCAATCATGTATATTGAATATGGACTTATTGTGTTGATTTTGAGTGATGAATAACAATGAAAATAAGATAAAATACAAATTGTGACAAGGCAAGATCAAGAACAAAATTTGAGAATATTCCTAAATAGGACTATTATCCCTAGACAACAATATAGATTGACTGTGTTCATTGATTGCAAAATTATTTATGTTAATTATGAATAAATTATAATTGCTCCACCTTTTGCACCTGTGTTTGTTGAGTGAGCTAAAATTATGTGATTCTAATGTTTCTGTTTAGATACTATTTTTTTTCTCCTCTTTGCTTTAGAAATCATATGGCTCTTCATGAGAGCTAGAAACCTTTAAAATGAGGAAAGGAGTGTAATGGGATGATTTGAACTCAATCACCCCCTCGATGAATGAATTTTGCCTACATATATAGATTCTCTAAAGAGGTAAATCAAGTCACACTTATTTCTCCCACCTAGAGTGATTGTGCAATTTTACACCTTGACTATATGTAAGTAGCTAAATATATGGCTTTGATACTTCACAATGATAGTTATTGATTTAATTTGAGAAGATTTAGACTTGATTTGAGATTTCTCCTTGTGAATGATATTTAATTTGGGAAGAATATGGAAATGTTTCTTAATATGCAATAGTGTGAAAGATGGGTACTAGATAGAAATCAAGTCCCTTTGAAATAAGGTTTTGATTTTTTTATATAGTGAAACATTTTGATAAGTTTCTTTAACTGAGCTTATGAAACATTCAAGAAGACCCAAATAGATAATTTGAAATTTGCAAATTATTTTTTATTATGTGTTGGATGTGGTCACTTTGGGTGGATAGGTCTATAGAAACTAACATGTCCTCTTAGCACAAACCTATCCTGGCAAATCAATGAAAATTACCCTGAGCTAGAGAAAATATGAGGGTAGTATAAAGTATTTTAAGTATTTGACTTGGAATTTATTATGTACAACAAAGTTTTAAAATTGAGTGTGTTTAACATAATTTTTATTCAATAGGATACTCCAATTATGCAATGCACTCAAATTTAGCAAACCCTCCAACAATTCATGAAGTAGTCATTGTTTATATTTGAAATTTGAAAAAAATTAAACTCTAAAATTTGGAAATTGAAAAGAGAGTAAGGAGTGTTTTTTTATGGAGATGAAACCTTGTTTCTTTGTAACTTATAACAAATGGTGAACCATTAGATAAATGTGCTCGCTTGTTGCAATAGTTGAAGAGGTGGTTTTTTATGTTGAACCAATGGCAATTGAGAGTGGTCGCGTCTAAAATTTTAAAAACTAATCAATTCCTTGAGTTTAAAATATTCATATTCAAATCTCATGAATGGGGAAAAGTACTCAATTTAATAATCCAAAATAAGGTGGAACCATGATGAATTCTCTAAAAATAATTCTAACGCCATTGAGTGTCACTAGATTTGAACATATATCACTCATAATAGAATATGGAACCACGCAATGGGTTCATTAGAATTAATTCTAATGTTGTTGAGTGTCACTAGACTTAAATGTACTTTACCTATAATATAAAGAATCACACCATTGCATATGGATTTAGATTCTACTTGCATGATTAAAAAAGAATGAATAATATTCATGCCCCCTTCATAATCTCAGTGCCAATAGATTTGATTTTTAATCAACATTTACCTTTGAATTTGTCAAATGTATTGTATTTGATATGTGCATGAACTAATATAATTCTTTTTAACTTTAAAAATGTGCATGAACAAGTATCATGCCTTTTGAACTTTGAAAATATGCATGAACAAGTATCGTACCCCATAAATTTATGCCAAATGATATGGAATGTTGTACATATATACTGTCAATTATAATTGTATTTGAAACTTGTAACTTTTGATATTGTAATTATTTTGCATATGCCCATATATATGCATTCAAATATGTATGAATATGTACTTCATATTTTTGTAAGGTGAGTGCATATACATGTCATGTGCCCCCAAAATATGGATTTGATGTGCCAATATTTATCATGTGTATGATTTCTAAATTATGTCAAATCTATGCATAGTTTAGCTAAATTTTACTATAAATTTGCATTATATAATTTGTGGGAAAGTGATAAAAACCCATTATATATGTCTCATGTAAAGATAAAAGGAAGTCAAAAAGTCACTTGAGAAGAGGAATAGATTGTAAAATTGAAAATCCATATTGGATTATAAAATAATGAAGACGCAAAACATGAAGAGCAAGTAATTGTATGAATGAATATGTACCCCATGGCATCTCAACCATGGGAATGAGTTTTCTGAGATAGTTTAATGGAAATTTCCTTAATTTGTTCTTCCATCCTTTTCACTCTATGTTTTTTTTTTTTTTTTTTTCCATGGATGTATATTTCATTTATTTAAATTCCACATTTGTTCATGCATGTTCATTATTGTTATTTTAGTCTTAAAATTTATACTAAGTTGGGTGGAATACTTTTTAGCCAACATTTGGTGTGCCTGCCATAAAAAGAATGTGGGTTATTATTTCAAAGTGTAATGAATAAGAAGATGTGTGAGAATAATCTAACAAATTTACAATTTGTGGCTTCTATTTTTTTCTTTTCTTATTTTTGTAGAGGAAAATATAATGGGAATATTGCAATTGTAGAGAAAAGTGTTGATTGTGGTGCACAACCTAGATGGTTAGGGCGTCCATAAGGCTTACTTTTCTAAAAAAACAACTGTAGAATTTTTTGTATGCCCCTTTCTCCAAGGGGGAATATTGGGAGAGTGGAAAATTAGATAAGGAATTATATTCTATGCATAATACTAGGGGTGAACAAGAGTGCATTGTCTTTAATTTTGCTTTTGATAAGGAAGATTGGGAGTTGTTTTATTTGTTTAATGGTCTAGGGTTTGAATCACTATCAAATAAAAAATGATGAAGATGTTAGGGTTTCAAACACCAGGGTGTCCTAACAATTAGAAATAAGATGATGTTACTTTTGTAATTCTTAGATCACCTTCAACATCCTTATCACCTACCATGACAAGCCCAACAAGGATATTGAAGCTAGTGTTTTATGATGGCATGTGCACATTTAGAATGGATCTCAAGGAAATTAATACTCTATAACTCATCAAAGGACCTATAATCATCATCTCAATTTGCATCAGCATGTGTCAAGGCAAAATCTTCAATGTAAACCAATTGCTAGGAAGGGGTAGTGGTTTTTAGGTTACTTATACACATCGGCCTTATATGAAATGTATTTGGATGTGCAGTGATCTATTAAAGTATAATAATTTATATGGGATAAAACATAATCTATTACTTCTGTATAGTGAAGGAATCAAAGCATATGATCAAATTAGGACATACAGTACTCAAATAATCTCATTAGCACTGCTTCTACCAAACATGTTCATATATAATCAGATGGAAGGAACTCATGAATCTAATTTTAACTATTTATCTTTAGCTACATAAATAATAAAACACATTCAAGTAAGAGAATTTTTTTCTTATCGATACAAGTCATTGGAAATTGGATGATGATATATCATTGGTCACAAGGTGTGAGGTCCATAGTGTAATGGATGTAAGGGGCCAAACCCAATTTCTCTCTTTGAATGCTCTGAACTAATTTCATCCTAAGTTTTTTGGAGTTCATTGGCATTAGAAATTAGAAACTCAATGAGGTTTTGTTTATGAAATTAAAATCAATAATAGTGTAAATAGGTTTGTAAAATGGACAACTTAAGCCCTTACCGAAAGCATAGATATGTTGCATAATGCAAAGATGAAAATTGATTTTGGGACAAAGAAAAAAAGTGTTTATAGTTTTGTGAAATAGAAGATGTAATTTGGAAGTCTATATGTTTTAATATATTTATAAGTTAATTATTGGACTATGACTGATATCGAGGATGCTCAAATAAAATAGTTAGGATTTAGTGGAATTTGAATAACAGAAAAGAGATCGAGGACTAAAAGATAGTGAAAGACCAAAAATGAGCATTAGTGAATAGGATAATGTAAAATCATAGATAGGATTACATATAGATAGACATGAAATTTTATGTATGGTGTCATCACCTATATACTTTTCAGGTGCAGTGGCTTAACACCCATGCAATCTAGTAGGATGGGATGTGTATTATGAAAGTGTGCCACAGATGCATCATAATGTAGTAAAGTTGTAATGCATTGAGGAGATATGTCCTTAATACTAAGTGTCTCAAGAGGAGAAACCTGTATTCATCTAATATAATTATTATTATTTGCATAGTCTAGCTAAATTTGAATATAACTTTGCATTATGTAATTTGGGGAAAAATAAGAAAACCTCATTGTATATATGTCATGTAAATTCAGAATAAAGTCAAAAATTCACTTGAGAAGAAGAATAAGTTTTATAATTTTAAAATCCATCTTGGCTTATAAAATAATGAAGATGTGAAGCGTGAAGAACAAGAAATTGTATGAATGAATATGTAACCCATGGCCTCTCAGTCGTGGAAATGAGTTTTCTAAGATAGTTTAATGGAGATATGATTAGTTTGTTATTCCATCCTTTTCATTATATGTTATATTTTTTTTATTTTCATGGATGTGTATTTCATTTATCTAAATTCCACATTCATTCTTCATGTTCATTATTTTTCTTTTAGCCTTAAAATCTGTAACAGGTTGGCTAGGATAATTTTTAGCCAACAAAAACCTATACTCTATATCTTTCAAACATGTACTTTGTCATATAATCTGATTTTGCATTACTTTGATTATTTGAAATGTGTATTTTGAATATTTGAACCATGTATTATATCCCAAATCTATTTTTTCTATTTATGGAGGTTTGGATCTCTAAGACAAGCCCATTTTGATGCCCACCTTTTGATATGAGAGATGTAGCTTTCAAGTCACTCATATAAAAAGAAGAGTTAATTGTATCATGTGATAAATATAGAATCATGTAGCATTATTTCATCATGTGGATAGTATGATGTCATATAAATGTAATGTAATTATATAAGAATCATATATATATATATAATATCAAATGCAAAGAATACAAATGGCATGGCTAAATTTATATAGCTATGAGGCATGTAGTAAAGTGATTATCTCTAAAGTAGACTATGAAATAAAATCACATGACATAGATCATGGAACCACTAATCAATATCAATAAGAACAACAAGTAATTCCATGTAATGTCACACATAATTCTAATGGCCACATACATAGGACATGTTCAAATTGAGTGCACACAAGCCAACATCATACATATAGGGCCAAGGGCCACTAGCAATTGCACATGTTCAAATGTTGAATAAGCAAATTTTTCACACATAAGGCTAAGGGCCACAATAAATGGACATGTTTAAATGTCACACATACCAAACAAATATTGCATGTACAAGGCATAGGGCCACACATAATAAGCAAGATATGTCTATCCTATCATTTAAGACAGTAAACATCATCGAAGGGGCATAGAAAAAGTGAAAAATAGTCTACACTTTCCATATGTATCAATGTCATATAATAGAAAACTAACATATCCATGTAGCACAATGTAAGATATGATTAATTAATAATACACCTATAAGATATGCAGCTCCACATGGAATTTGGGGTCATAGATATATATAACTTGTTATAATGTAACTTGTAAAATAAGATTACCCTAGCATAGGTATGGCCACTGGGTAAAGGGAATCTAACATCTAAGAACCCATGTATAGTATGTATATCTTGCATTATACTCATATACCTTGTGAAATAAATGGGTTTGAAAAATAATATGTGATAAATAATATATGTAAAGAAGTAAACTAGAAACTTATGTCATGCTTTGATCCTATTTTTTATTTTTGACAATATTTTAAATGTTTTTTTGACATATTTTAATGTTTTTGTATATTTGAAAAATTGTGGTTTTCTTAACTTTATTGACATATTTGTTTTTTTAAATATTTTTTACATATTTGATAGGATTAAAAACTGGCCTATGGTCTCATCAATGGGAGAACCATAGTTCATGATTGTATCATATATTTGGAGGGTGACTTCCCATGAATGAAAATTGATACATGTAGATGAATTTGAATCTAAAAAGGCATCAAGGGTTGTAATATAACTATCTCATTCACTACTCATAGTATATTTTATAGAATGTATACATTGAGAGGGTTCAAGACTTGGTGGAATCTGTTGAATAGTAGAAGGCCTCATTGCATGTGTTTTCTATGGAATATGTTGAATTGTTCATGATACTACCTTAGGACATACTGTAGAAGATTTAGATTTCTTTGTATTCTAATTAAATATTTTTTATGAAGTTTTTTGCTTATGAAGGTGTACCACTTTCTTCTAAGATGAATGTATACAAATATTTTATATAGGTGTAATAATTTTCTCTACACTATGCTATTTAATATGTGCAATAATTGTCTTTGTATTGTGTTCTTGAATAGGTACAATAGTTTTCTTTGTATTATGATCTTGAATAGGTGCAATAACCTACTATGGGGGTAGTGAGGGAGGAGGAGGAGTTATCATTTACTATAGAGGGTACTCATATCAAATACTTAGAACATTGACCACTTGATTACAATGTGTGTATTTAAGATGTCAATGTATAGTTGATTGAACTATGTAGAGATTTTATATACAAGGGCATCATAATAACATATTAAAGACCCCTATGTTTGGTAATATTATAAATAAAATAGCCATTGTTATGGAACCCACTTGAAGAGATAACATTATATGCCTAAGAGTAAATTGTGTATTCCCATCAAATGCTTTGACTATTCTTGATGTATATTGTGTAGGTCCAAGAATTTGAATGTAACCACTAGTGTTTGGTAGGGTACTAAATTAAACCACTAAGAGGTTAGAAGGCTCAGGGGTTCTATGGGCTATAGGAGATCTATATTGGCTATTTGATTTGTCAGCTTAAACCAAGCTATAAAAAAACTTATAAACTAGGTTTGGATTAGCACAAATAGGCACACAAAGTATGCAAGTAACTCTAGCGGGTCCAACCATAGTAAATCAAGTAGTTAAGACTAGATTATTGATTACATAAACAAAGTGAAAACAACAATACTAAATGGAGAGAGATAACAACTGAAATGTAAATATAGAAGCTAAGGCACTTTGAGGCCAAATTAAAGATGTTTTAAGCAATAAATATGTCTCCAATAAAGGGTTCAAGATAATGCCTATTCTGTATTTGAGCTATCTTTCCAAGTCAATACTATTATTTTCTAACAATGCAATGTTCTAGTTTAGCAAAAGAGAGAATGTTTAAGCAAGCTTTCTAGTTTATTTTGAGCATGTATATATCTACTATGCAATAAGGAATGTTTACAAAGACATAAATTATATGCAATAAATAAATATTTCAATCAATGAAATTACTCTTTAACCATATACAAATGCAATAAACCTCAGAAACTACCCCAAGCAATGCATGAAATAACTATTTCACTAAAACAATTCAAACCCTAGCATATACACTACAAAAAACAATAGAGTTTCACTTTACATAGCAAAGTGACCTTAGATCAATTTCAAATAAGATGTGCATATGTTGTACCAACCAAGAATCCAAGCTAGGAAGCAATGCGGGAAGAAGACCAAGTTATGTGCAAGCTAAAGTCCAAAATAAAAGCGAAGATCAAAGGAAGAAGTGAAGTGAGAACTTACAATGGTGTAAGAGCTCCAACAAAATGCATAAATCAGGTACAATACCAATGTATAAACTAGAAGCAAGCCACAAGGAAGCAGGAACAACTAAGATTAACAATGGAGTCTCCAAGCAAATGTGTAACAACATATGGGATCCTCTATCACTAATCAAGCTCAAGAGTGCCAAGAATGAATCAAGAAAGATTCACGAGGGCATGAGAGTCAAGAGAGGGAAGAATAATCAAGAAATATTATGGAGAGAGAAGATAAGAGGCTCAAATTAATGATAATGAGGCATATATCCCAACCCTAATCTGCCAAAAGACCTAAAACTAGCCATTTTTTACCGTTTAAGTTCATCTAGGCACTTTTGGACACATTTTGCCTAGTCCATGACTTTTGTGAAGGAAAAATGTAGCCTAAGTTATTGTTCTCCTTCACACAAGCCATGGCTTGGGTCAAATAAGGGCCTAAGCTAGTCAACAATCTCTTGAAAGGCCCTGGGGGGTCCCTAAAAGGCCTATCTTGGATGCAAAAGGGTCAATATGGACTAAGGATGTATGGGGGGTAAGAATATGATGCAAGAGAGGTCCAAGTAGGTGGTTGATGTCTTAGAGTGGTATGAATAGGGTTGGTAGTATGCATGTGAGCCAATGTGTAATCATAGGGAGTAGTAGGGTCACAAGAAGTACAATTACATATGCCCTCGAGGTACAAGCAAAAAGTGTTTGAATGAAGTAGGAGTGTTGTGTAGTACCTACTAAAAGCCACACCAAATCAAATGAAATCAAAAATTAAAAAGATAAAAGGAAACATTACCTATACTTACCAAATAAGGATGGTGGTGGAAAGAGTTAATAACATGATCCACATGCGAGAGTGCAAATGTTGCATAATCTAAAATCCAATTCCCATTCTAGTTCTAGCTCTAACTCCTATAAAGAAGGGATATAAGTGATATCAAATAAAATAATACTATCCAAAATGACATTCACTAGGGCATTATCCCTAGTGTTCTCCCTACGAGGGATATGGGTGAACTGGATGTCTTCAAAGAAAGAGAGAAAATCATGCATCACCTTAAATAAGGGGAGCAACTCAGAGCTAAATATGGCCTAGACACTGGTGAGTTAGGACACAACTAAGAGTGATTCATAGGATAATTTCACTTAGCACATGCCTAAATCATAGGTTTCGATCAAGGTACCAATGATTATGTGATACTTGGTAGCATTATTCATCTCACTGGTAAGGAAACAGATAAATGCAATAAGCTCATGACCCCATGGATCATAGGTAACCCAAGCCATAGCTACTAGTCCTAGGTTGCTCTAATTGCTACTATCTATGTGAATCACCACTGAGATGTGCACCATGATGGGGGTTGAGGATGCAAGACTAAAAATTGTAGAAAGGTGATCTCAAAGTGAATTAGTGTGAGTTGCATGAGAGAAATAAATAATAAAATCAGGGCACAATCATAGTGGTTAACCAACACCATCTATGGTGAGAGGTAACAAGTGAAAGTGGGGGGAAGTTTAGAGAAGATACAGACCAGTCAGTAAGACTAAATTAAGTCTCGAACCATTATAGCTAGATGATAACCCTATCGGTAACCATGATGAACAAGAAAGAGATGGATTTATAACAAATCAACTATATAAAAGTAGAGAAATGACTAAAAGAAGAATAATAAGTAACTTCTATCCCTGGGTGCCCATGAGATGGGACACATGCATGAGAGGTCAATGGGGACCCAAAAGGGGTCTTAGGGACTAAAACTAGGCTAGAGTGGGCCCAAAGAAGACTCAAATTAAAAAATGGAGGTCATTAATATTCTCAAAATGTGCTAAAACCTTTGATATGGAGGTTTCATGATATAAAATGTAAAAATAGGTAAAACACCCAAAAAAGGCCCATAAAAAACAAGAAAAAGGGGGAAAAAAGAGGGAAAAAGAGAGAAAAGAGGTCATTTTCACTCTTTTTTTCACTCTAAGAGAGCCAAAGGAGATCCCATGAGCAACCAAAGCCCAAAATAGAGCAAATAAGGACACAAGAGAATGTCAGAGATGTGCAAGATGGTCTAGGTAAGCTCTATCAATGATTTTTTATAAATTTATTCATTTTGGGGGGGTTTAAAAGGCCCTAGACATGTTTTGACTCATTCTAGATGATTTTACAAATGAATCATATGAAACAAGGACTTAAAATGGTGGGCTAGGTGAGCTAGAGAGAATGGGACCAATGAGGGATCAAACTATGGCCCATAGAACAAGAGATGAGGAGCCATGGAGCTCCCTAAGGTATCCTAATGTAGGTCGTGACCTAGCCTACCCAAGACATGGCTTTGCCAAAATAGCCATGGCCTAGGGTAGGAATGCCCTAGAACAGGCCTCAAGGAGTTTAGAAAAGCCCAAGAGGTCTTGGAAGGGGCCTAAATAGGAAGGGAGAAAGAAAAATAAGCTAGATAGATGAAAACAATCATTTTTTACTTATTCTTACTTTTTTTTTGCTAGTATACTAATCCATTTGCCTATTCGCTTGCTTGTGCAAACATGTGAAGAAGTTAGCATACCATAGGAGGGAGGACCTTCACAGGTGAGAGAGTAGCCAAAACAGCAATATGGGTTGTGTGAGGTGACCAATCAAGACAAAGTTTTAACATGGTTGGCCAAGGAGGGAGATGCGCTACCTATGGTAGACCAAGATCACCTATGGAGTCCAATACTTTGGAGGCTAGTACACATGCCCTCATTATATTATTCTAGAGACCTAGTGAATGCATTGGTGATCGCATGGGTACCAGATAATCATATGTTCTAGTTGGGGCCTGAGTTAGAGGTCATCCTTAGAATTGAGGATGTTTATCAACTCTATGGGGTGGAATTGATGGGTAAAGAGATAGAGCTACCATCAATGCAGGATATAGTAGTAATAAATGTTAGGTTGTGGCGTTAAAAGCTTCAACTATGCAGACAAAAATAGGAGGTTGCTAAAAATCTAGAAGCACCAGCGTCGGCAGCATGACCGACGTCGATCAAGATGAAGTAGAAGGCAACCGGTGTCAGCAGGGAGTTGGCTGACGTCGGTCAGCACTAGGCAAACAGGGACCGACGTCGGTCACCTGTGTGTTCCAGAACTGTTCATTACATGAACAGTTAGTTAAGTGAATAGAGTGTTTACATGTAAAGGCTATTTCAAGTCTTGAGCTGCATGGATAATTATAGTAAACTAAGAGTCTAAGTTATTGTTTAAGTCTAGGATCTATTTATAGACCCATTGGCATGTATTGTAATTATGAGCTAGAAAGGAAGGCAAGGAAAATCCTTCCATTGTAAGATCATTGAGTTGCAGGTTGTTGCAAACTCATAGGAGATCTACATGTGTAAGTATGGTCTGTTGAATTGCAAGTTGCAGGTTCATGGGAGATCTACTTGAAGTACTTTAGAGTGCTTGGGTATTGGTAGGGTTATTACTGACTGGTTGGAGAGGTGAACACCAATTATGTGTGTGAGTTGTGTGTTGGGACTGTTTTTGGTAGGAGAGTGTTTTGAAGAAGAATTACTATACACTTGAGGTCTGGGAAGCCTCTGTAAGGTGGAAGAGAGTGGCGTCTCTTTATTGTATTCTTTTCTGTATAAATGTTAATACAAGATAGTGTATTGTCTCTCATATTCTGTGCTATTTGTGAATTCTAGTTACTTGTACTTCTGGTTATTTCCACATGTTTAATTGCTTGTATTTGGTAATCATATTGTGCTCTTTCTAAGGAGCAAGATCCTAACAAGTGGGATTAGAACAAGGTGTGTTTGTTCTTGGATTCCCCGACAACTGGTATCAAATCTTTTGGTTGGGATACTAACAGATTGGATTAGATCTGGTTAGTGTGTGTTGATTACAGGTTACTCATAGGGTTTCTATTTGAGTGGGAGTAGAGCAATGGCAGAAGAAAGTAGACTATGAATGGAGAAGTTTAATGGTAGGAGGTCCAAGTCCAGGTATGGCAAAATAACCTGCTGGAAATGTGGAAAGAAAGAGCAGGGAAAAGAAGATTGTTGGTTGGTAGCAGATCAGCATGAAGGACATGAAGAAGAAGCAGATGTTGTAGATTTCATTGCACAGGATGCTCTGGTATGTTCTTTGGATAGAGTAGAATCTTGGGTTTTAGATTTTGGTGCCTCTTTTCATGCATCCCTAAATAGGGAATTTTTTCATGAGTAAGACTTTGGAGAAATTTGTTTAGGGGATGGTAAGCCTTGTCAGATGGTTGGCAAAGGGAAAGTGAAGCTAAAATTACAGACAGGTAACACATGGGTGTTAAAGGAGGTCATGCATGTCCTATTTCTAGAGTATAATTTAATTTCTATAAGAATTTTGGGTGATGAGGGTTGCATAGTAACTCTCACAGCGGACTCTTGGAAGGTTACCAAGAGTGCACTTGTTGTAGCAAGAGGTAAGAAAGTAGGTATGCTTTATCTATCTACTTGTATTACTGATTCTCTTTTTGGGTTATCTACTTCAGCTATAGATTCAAAGATGTGGCTTAATAGGCTTGGTCACATGAATAAGAAGGAGATGCATGTTCTTGAGTCAAAGGGTATGCTTTCATATTTGAAGAGCATAGATTGAGATTTCTGTATGCAGAAGAAGAAGGTAACGTTTCTTGAGGAATCTGATGTTAGTGACGAGAACAGGAAAGCCTTGGTTTTCAAGGAGAATGTGACAGATAGAGTTCAACACAAGGGGCAGAAGAATTTTGAGCAAAGCAAGGGTGATTTGGACAAGGGTTTGATCTAAAAGGAGCTCACGAGTAGAAGTCAGTTCTCACAAGCAAAACATAAAGACCGACGTCGACAGGAAAACTAGAATCAGTGTCCAGACAGGGACCGATGTCGACTAAGTGCAGCCTGACATTGGTGACTTAGGGCAGATAAACACTGGCATCAGCAAGGGGGAACTGATGTTGGTGATGAGGCAGTCATAAGGAACTGACATCGATCGGGTGTAGACTGAGATGTGACTGGCATCGATCACTGAGACGAATTTTAGGTGGACAGCAAGCTGTCAAGGAGTCTCAAGCGCCCATATGGAGGACTTAAAGGGTAAGTAAGCCTCAAATTCATCATTTCCCTTCTTTAAACTACTTGTTACTCACTTATGGTAAAGAACCAAGAAGTTGTTAAAGAAGTAGAATAGGTAGATCTAGGAAACAGTGGGAGCTTGGCATGGATGAGGATGTGATTCCTTGGAGAACCAAACAGGTGTTTTGGGTGGAGTTGCCAACTGGAAGTAAGCACTGAGAGACGAATGGATGTTCAGGATGAAGAAGAGCGAAAATGGATATGTGAGACAGAAGGCCAAGGTATATGGTCTTGTATAAGCTACAAGGCAATGGAGGTTTGATCATTGTGTTTCTCTTTACCAGGTTGGATAATATTAGCTACATTATCCTATTACTATATGATGTGCTTGTTGCAGGGATACATATATAGGTAGTTGTTGAACTAAAGGTAAAGCTAGTTTAGAGGTATGTCATGAAGAATCTAGGAGCAGCAAGATTCTTTGGCATGAGTGTGTTCTAGGGACATGGAAGGTCACAGGTTGACTTTGTTTTAGGATGATTGTGTGAGACTGGTTAGCATGCCGATGGTTGGACACTTCATAAAACAGTGTCTTGATTCACAGAATGAGGTTAAGTGCATGGTATGTACTAAACCTGAGTTTTCCCAAGCAGTGGGAGTTGTCAAAAAGTTAGGTGCCAATTCGGGAAAGAAGCATTGGAGGGCAGTTCAGTGGATTCTTAGAGGGACCAGCAGCAGGTGCACATGCTATGCAAGGTCAAGTTATTTTCTACATGGTTTGTAGATGTGGATGTGGCAGGTGATTTGGATGACAGGTGTTGCACCACAGGGTGTGTGGTGGTTGGTCTTCAGGGGTGATCTTGAAGAGGGATACAGAGCCAAGGGAACAAACTAGACAGTGTATAGGTACAGGTACAGTTGCAGCTATTTATCTCCAAGTGGGAGATTGTTAGGTTATGGAGCTAAAAGCTTCAACTATGCAGATGAAAACAAGAGGTTGCTAAAAATATAGAAGCATTGGTATCAGCAGCATGACCGACGTTAGTCAAGATGAAGCAGAAGGCAATCGGCGTCGGCAGGGAGTCGGCCGACGTCGGTTAGCACCAGGCAAACAGGGACCGATTTCAGTCGCCTGTGTGTTCCAAAACTGTTTGTTGCATGAACAGTTAGTTAAGTGAATGGAGTGTTTGCATGTAAAGGCTATTTCAAGTCTTGAGTTGCATGGATAATTATAGTAAACTAAGAGTCTAAGTTATTGTTTAAGTCTGGGATCTATTTATAGACCCATTGGCATGTATTGTAATTATGAGCTAGAAAGGAAGGCAAGGAAGATCCTTCCATTATAAGATCATTGAGTTGTAGGTTGTTGTAAACTCATAAGAGATCTATAATTGTAAGTATGGTCTGTTTAATTATAGGTTGCAGGTTCATGGGAGATCCACTTGAAGTACTTTAGAGTGCTTGGGTACTGGCAGGGTTATTACTGACTAGTTGGAGAGGTGAACACCAATTCTGTGTGTGAGTTGTGTGTTGGGACCGTTTTTGGTAGGAGAGTGTTTTGAAGAAGAATCACTGTACACTTGAGGTGTGGGAAGCCTCTGTAAGGTGGAAGAGAGTGGCGTCTCTTTATTGTATTTTTTTCTGTACAAATGTTAATACAAGATAGTGTATTATCTCTCATATTCTGTGCTATTTGTGAATTCTAGTTACTTGTACTTTTGGTTATTTTTGCATGTTTAATTGCTTGTATTTGGTAATCATATTGTGCTCTTTCTGAGGAGCAAGATCCTAACAAGTTGGATCAGAACAAGGTGTGTTTGTTCTTGGATTCCCCGACAATAAAGCTCTACTTGGTGATACCCCACCCATAGTGGAACAACCATGGAGTGTAAATCACATAGTTATTATCAGGGGTATCGACACTCAAGATAGTGATAGCAAGAACTATGGTTGAGAGGCTCTATGTCAGTTAGAGTACAGGATGACTAACACTCTTATGGATAGGAGTTATGTAATGCATGGAGGGAGGATAGAGATATCACTGAGGCTAGTATATCCTAGGTAGATTTTACTAGTTGCTAGATCACATCCAGTGCACATAGTCAAGTGGATTGACATAACCTAGCTTACTCATGTCGTGGGCTTATGAGAGGCTCTCATTGACATGATCAAGGACACCATATGGTAGCAAGGCATACCCTACACTAGACAAGGGCACAATATGGGCCACATAGTATACAATTAGGGTGGGGATCATGTGGACCACCTTAGATCCAGATGTATTGTCTAGCTACATCTATGATCCCTATATGTCTATAGCATGGCTAGAGGATGGTAGGTTAGGACCCTACTTGGGATAGGAAGAGCTTTGAGGTCCATAGGGATCATACTATCATCTAGGGAGATAGGCTCTGATGAGGTGCGAGAGATAGGCATAGTTTAGGCTAGTTGGGGTTGATCCCAATAGGTAGTCAAGGCAGAGCAAGGGGGCAATGGTGGAGAGAGGCCACCATAGTGAGGACCACCATCACCAAGAGGAGAATGACCTCTAGGAGGTTTGTAGGGGCCATCAATGTTACCAGTTAAGATAGGTGTATTTTCTAGATATCACTTCATCTTTATACTCATCCTTAGCTAGAGTCGATATGTGTCTAACACATATGCTCTATATGTGTGTGTTAGAGACTAGCCTAGTTGTATTGGACCCTAGGTGGACTTAATACTAAGTGAGTTATTCCCTGATGTGAAAACAACACCACTAATGGAGTGGGTGTCACATCTATCAATTGGGGTAGAGCCACATATTTCATTCTATTAGGTGGGTACATGAGCTCACTCGAGCTGGAAAGAGCACGATATAGGATTTTATAACTAGAGGTCAAGTCATCATAGCATGAGGCATCTATGGTAAACTAGAGGGTGGCTATAGAAAATACCAAGGTATGACTGGTGAGATCAGAGGTTGAGATTAATCGGCTATAAGATGAGCTATCTCGAAAGCAAACTAGAGGAGCTGAGGCACCTAGAGTGAGGGTAGACCTATTGGATACACTAGAGGAGAATGTAGATCAACTGGTCAAGAGGCAAAGATTGAGATCTCCACCTAGAGTGATGACTATCATAGATATTTCCCTGTCATAGACTGATTGGGGTATGCATATGTAGCCACACATATGGTAGTTTTCAGGGACTGTGAGCCTAGGATGATAGCAAGCCATGTGATATACTTAGAGAAAAACATGTATTTTTTATGGTATATAAAGTGATTTTCTCATTATTATCACATGTGTGTATATGATTTTGTGTGTGATGTGTATGTTTCATCTAATATAGACTACTAAATATATGTGATTAGATAATAGGAACTACTAATAAATAACCCATGTGCACATACATATACCAGTGAAATCGATGTTAGTGGTGATAAAAGAGAGGAAGAGCTTGCTTTACCACCATAGGCAACTTTCTTGGAGGACCACACAAGACCTAGACATGAAATGTCTTAAGGTGAAACCCATTGAGTGGGTGCCATAGGGGCTCGCCTTCAAGGGTTAAAAGATGAAAAGACCCATTCTCTAGAGAAGTGGTGATAACAAAAGGGCCAAACCACTTGTGTGTGAGTTTGCCCTTCTTACAGTGCTCTTTATCGAGAAAAAGGATCATATCACCTACCTTGAATTGATGAGGGTGAACCAACTTCTTGAATTGGTGGCATTGATGGAAATGGTAAGCATGGTTGTGCTCAAGCGCATCCAAGCATCATTTATCTAATTGTTCAAGCTCAGCAAGGTGAGTGGTGTATTCTTCCTCATTAGAAAGAGAAACAAATGTCTTAACCTAAAGTGAAGGGATTAAGACCTCTAAGGGAAGAATAACCTCAGACCCATACATAAGAGAGTATGGAGTTGCCCTCGTATCCATTTAAAATCTATTTGATAGGCTCAAAGGGTAGGATAGAGCATGAGATTCCAGTCTCTCTTAGACTAGGCAATGGTAGGAAGAAGCATCTTTTTCAAATTTTTATTTGAATATTCTACTTACCCATTTACCTAGGGGTAATGGGTAGAGGAGAAGTAAAGCTTGAACCTAAAGTATTCATCTAATTCATGCATCTTGGGGATTTAGAAGCCTAGGCCATTATTGGCTATAATTGCAACGAGAACGCAAAACCTATAAATAAGTTGGTTTAGTATAGACTTAGAGACAATCTTCCCACACATGCCATTGAGAGGCATGGCCTCAACCCACTTTGTAAAATAGTCACTAATGGTGATGAACCAATGATGGTCATTGGAAAAGGCAGGTTTGAACTCACCAACAAAGCTAAAAACACAAATCGAGAAAGGCCAAGGAGAAAAATAGAGTGTAAGAGGTCGGTAGGGGAATTGATGGCATCCCTAGTGACTTAGCACATCTTACACTTCTTGGCATATTAGACTGCATCCTTAACAAGAGGGGGCCAATAGTAGCCCATCCTAATAATAAATTGAGTGGTGGTTTACCATCTTGGGTGGCCATCATAAATGCTCTCATGAAACTCCTCAGGCATAATAGGTATGTCTTCAGGGGTGAGGTACTACATCAACACACCATTAAGACCCCTCTATTTTAGAGAAATTTTGCATATGTTCTTGAACGAAAGAGAAAAGAAACTCAAGAAGGGTATGGTAGAAAAACATGCTATGTTGTGTGCACATTCATCCAGGTGATTGTAGAGAGCTCCTCTTTAGCTTGGGAGGAATGACCTATAGATAAGAAAGTACTCAAAGAAATGGTTTGATTAGTTATATAGTAGGGTAGATTACCTAGCAAGCTAAATCCAAGAAACCCGAACTTCCTTGGAGTCTTTCAATCCACACTTTTAAATAATCATGTTATAAAAGATAAAGTACTTGCATAAATAATAGAAGGCACTAAATTAAGTACAAGAATTACTTGATAAAATAATAGATGAAATTGACTAATTATAGAAATAAATAGATTGATATTAATGCCAAATAGGTTGAGTATGGTTTAGAAAATAGGTTAAGGCTCTATGATTAGGCATAGGGTCTGAGAGTTGGATTAGGTTAAGGTCTGGTGGGTGAAAATTTCTTGATGTTATTTTGTCACATAGTGACCATTGATGGTTGGGGTGACCATCAATGGTTAGGGTAATCATCGATGGTTGGGACAGACTATCAATGGTCAAGGTGACCATCGACAGTTATTATGAGTTGGGTCTGGGTCAAGAAAAGGTTTTTTTGATGAGGTCACAAAATGGAATTCTAAGAAATAGTTTTGGGTTGTGTTGATTTTGAAATAGAAATAAAGTAACTAATTATTGAAGATGGATAATTAGCTTATTGATTATTGATTTGATAAATGGTTGAGGTAGTTGATTGATAAACGCATTGATAGAGTCTAGGGTAATTTTTGTAGAGTGATAGTAATTGGCTATTGACTGATGGATGGTATAACTTTGGCTCTCTATCACACTTGTTGGTTTAATAGATTGCTGTAAGAATACTTGTAAAAGGAACTATGATGTAAGAAGATCTAGATCTAGATGCAAATGGTTGATTCTAGATTTAGATCACTGGAAGAATACCTACAAAAGGATCTCTGATGTAAGAGGCTCTAGGTCTAGATTTAGATGATTGATTCTGGATCTGGATCACCCTTTCTTCCTTTTTTTTGTAGGGAGGGTAGGTGCAACAATATGTTAACAAGAGGTTCAACAATTAGTTTAAATTTAACTTTTGCATGCATTAGTTTACACATGAATTAAATGAGCTAAATATAAAAAAGTAAGCTAAAGTTGATTGGATTTTGACTGTTCAAGTGGTGGAAACCTAATCATCAGTGATCAAGCCTAAGCATTGATGGTTAGGGTGACCATCAGCGGTTGAGGGTTAGAGGCTAAGTTAGGTCAAAAGGTGGGTTAGTTAGTGGGTCATTGACTTGGGTTTGTGGTCACAAGGGGTACAGATGGACCTTAGGGGTCATGAGGTGGTTTAAGGGTAATCTAATATGTAGAACTATTGTGTGCATTTTTATAGTCTCTACATTTTTCCCATTTTTGTTATGCAATTTGTATCAACAAGCAACAAAATAAAAATAGAGTACAGGTCAAATTTTTAGTTGCCTTGAGCATGGGAAGAGGTGTTCCCACTCAAACTAGGATTTGATGAGGTGAAATAGAATCGAGTGATAGTTTGATAAGTGATTAAGTTAATATTGAGTTGGCGGTTGATGGGTTGGGTACTAAGTACAAACATATGCACAAAGTGTGACTAAGTGTGATAGCCAAGATCACACATTGACTAGGTTACCATGGTTTGTAAAATAAGGTTGGTACTAAAAGAATAAGTGACAAGTGGACCATGTGACTGTATGTGATGGTTGGTCTACACTCATAAACTCAAGTCTCTTATACAAAGTCAATGTATTCATGGGTATCTAACATAGGAAATGCTCCTGTGAAGACACAAATTGGTCAAGTATGCACAAGGTAACGTAAGTTTAAAATGTTCAGCTTGGAAATTTAATTGGTGTAGTCAATAAGACCAAAGTAAGGTCATCATAAAACATGTGAAAGTTTTGGGTCAAAATGGTTGGTGGCAAGGTTGACATTGGTTTAGTTTTGTTTGTCAGAGAAGGCAATCTCTTATGGTAGGTACTGGATTGGATTTTGGTTTTAAATGTTTTATAAAAAGTTCTTATTTGAAGGAAAAAACCTAAAAGTCTAATCATTGATGGTTAGGGTTAACCCTCAGGGTTGGTCATCAATGGTTACCTTGACCATTAGTGGTTAGGCATCAGCCCTAAAAGGGTGGAGATAAAAAGTGTCATTGTGGGTCTTATTTGCTTAATTAAGTGAATTGACTTTGGCAATTTGTTTCTTGGCATTTAGTGAGAGAATTATGATGGTGTTTGCTACTGATTGATTAAGTGAGGTTTATTATGTGGGCTATAAGTTGGATTGATGAGGATGCAAGGTGGGTGAAGTAGGGCATGTGGCCAGGCCATAGGTCCCAGAGTTATTCCTCGATGATGATCAAGGAATGAGGTAGGTACCATGTTGATTGGTAGAGTAGTTTTGAATTAGGCAAATGCATTTGTTTGTTGAATTTGTTGTTTGTGGTAGATTTGTTTTGTGGTATGGTTGACCTAGGTTTAGGTTGTGAGAGTTTTGTGGTTAATTTGAGGTCAATTTTAAAAATGGTAAGGGTAGGGTAGAATAGTTAGAGGTAAAAGTTTGTTTGTTTGATCATGGTCATTGGGTGGGTGTTTGGGGTGGATAAGGTTTGGAGGTTTTTTTGGTAGTCATGCACATTGATTATCAGTAGTCACCACTGACCATCAATGGTCGATAAGAGACTATCAAGGGTGGCATGACTGTCAATAGTTGATAAGAGGTGGATTCATCTTTGGAAAATTATTTGAATGCCTAAGGATTTTAATGGTTGATGATTTATATTTAAAGTTAAAAAGTTGAAGGTGAAGGTGTAAGAGTGAATGTCATAGGTTAGATGTTAAAGTTTAAGGGTATAGTTGGATGTTTATATGTTAGAGTAGGAGTGAGGTTTGGTTTTGTAGGATAGAGGGTGTGAGTATTGTTTTAAGGGTTCATAGGATTATTGTGTATTCAGGTAAAGTTGTAAGAGATAGATAGATGAGGTAGGGTAGGTTGAATAAAATGATGCAATTCATATATGTGGTTTTAGGTGAAAAGGTATAGTCCATAGGTAAAGTATGTCAATAAACTATGGTTTTTTTAATTATCAAACCTTACAAACATGGGAGGGTATCCAGATCCAAGACTGGGTACCCAACATCTTTAATGAGATTCATCAAGGTATGACTATTGATGATTGGGCCCATATAGAGAAAGTGGGCCTTGGTGGTATGATGCATTACTAACATGTGCCATGGGATGTAGTGATGATAGTGGCACTCATCAAGAGATGGGATCCTACCACTAACACCTTCCTGCTACCTAAAAGTGAGATGACCATCTTACCTGAGGATATCCATAGGATTACATAGCTACCCATATGAGGTGAGCTGATTTACCATATTGAGAGGGAGGAGCAGGATGATTTTATGGAGCTTTTATACAAAGATGACCTCAACTTTGCAAGGTGGCATGCAAGAGGATTCATCTATACTTTGTTATACCAGAGGGCTAGAGATGATAGATAGATATTGATGATGATGATGATGATTGCAGGCTCATGTTATGTCATACCAAATTTGAGCAATAGGAGGTTCCTTTATTTATTATTAGGGGTGTTGGCTGAGATGTTATTGGGTCGCATAGTGTTCTGGTGGGTCATTGTGTTGCTAATTTATATTTATAGGGAGATATGGGGATTCTTAGCTCATAGGAGGTGTGGGATTAGTGTCAAATTTACTCTCCACTACTGGGCCTATGAGCACATCCAGGTACTAAGGCCAATGGGGCTACCATGGGAGGGGTATTCTCAGATGGGTTTTTGAGTTGGATTTATGTGATGGAAATTTTATTTTACCCTCTTAGGAGTAGGTGGAGGGGTTCATGATATTGATTGGTTCATAGGTTTAATGGATTCCTTGGTCATCAAATATGTGATTTGGAGACCATACGTCAAGTTTCTAGAGTGGGTAGACTATAAGAGATAGACACTATCATTATACAACTATCAATGGATCTTCGATAGGAGGGATGGTGAGATAGATATCATTCTTTTTGATAGGGTATGATGACATTTTGGCCTTGCTCAAGTTATT
The DNA here is from genome assembly GCA_037957365.1 of Torreya grandis. Taxonomy (NCBI): domain Eukaryota; kingdom Viridiplantae; phylum Streptophyta; class Pinopsida; order Cupressales; family Taxaceae; genus Torreya; species Torreya grandis. Next base: position 1,588,021 of record JARHVA010003322.1, on the reverse strand, counting down.
TTGGGTCTATTCCTAATATATAGGTAAAAGGATGTAGAGCTACTACTATATGAGCCACAGCCAGTTCACATTGTTATTGATCATAAGGAGTTTCCTACAAGGATAGTAGGGATGATATAGGTATTACATATGCCTACCCTACATGGTACCAGGCACTCTATGTAGTGGCTCATTTTGGGGGTGATGATGGTGGTCAGTAGGCACTGACATAGGGGGTTGCCCTAAATATTAGGTAGTAATTGGTCAGAGGGATTAGGCATGAATTTTAATAGCCATAACACAAGTTTTCATGATATCATTACAAGCATCATTAGTAGTAGCATAGGGTTAGTTGGCTACCATGATAGGTGAGAGAGATCATGCCAGAGTTATGCTAGCTTTGGTGACATAGGAGAGAGATTCTCTTTGATAGGCAGGAAGTAGAGTACCAGTAGCAATGGCACTAATCAAGACTATCCCTATGTAGAGATGCATAGTGATTATGGAGGAACTATGATATTATGAGAACATAGTCTTTAGGCATATCTAGATGAGCCTTAATGGGGTGAGTAGAGGATTGGGATTGTAGGTGTTGTAGGTATAGTGATACTAGGTTAGTGGGCTACATCTATAAGTGGCCAGGCAAGTACAGGAGGATAGGATCCAAGGGTAGTGGTGTGATAGGAGGTAGTGGTGCCTCACGTTCTTAGTTTGTTTAGGAGACATTATAATTATTATGTATATTATTTTTGATACCATCCTACGAGCTAATTTATAGATATGTATATTTATTTTGAGAGATACATGTACATGATTGTACACACAATGATGATTATGATTATAGACTTATGATTTATAGATATGATCTTTGTTTATGGTTTGTGATTCATGTTTATGATGTTCATGTTGAGTATTTTTTATTATGGTTATGCTCATGATGATGTTGATGTGGGCCTACCTAGCTAGGCATGTGATGATATGTCTCTTTATTCATGTTTATGCTAATGTTTGGTTATGGATTTGATGTTATCTTATGTGATTATGATTAGAATGTGATGTTTTTGATGACTAGGATGATGTTTATGACTTTTATGGTTATGGTTCTTGATGATGTTGTGTATGGATGTGATGATTTAATTTCATTTTTGAGATGATCATATTTATGATATTGATATGATTATGGTATTCTTTCTATAATTTAATGAGTATATGCTTCTTCATTTAGATTTATGTGTGGTGAAAAATGATTTATTGTTGTTTGTTCATGGAATTATGATGTTAATATGATGTTGATGGTTATTATTATGTTCATGGATATGGTTTATGATAATTATGGTTGTTTTTGTTCATGATATGATGATGATGTTATATGATGTGGTTATGATTATGGTCATGTTGTTTAAAGTGAAGCACATAAAGTAAGCTAAATAACAAAACTAGATGTGAGAAAGAGAAGATAATCAAGAGACAAATGTCTAAGTGAATATATCAATAGTGTGAGAGGATAAGTAGAGGGAATGATAAGGACTAAAATAAACCAAAGTTGGATTGTATTAAGGAACATAAGCCCTTAGAATGCTTCGTATAAGTGTTTGTGAGTTGGTTAAAAAGGTGTCTTGTTCACATCATGTCAAGTGATCTCAAAAATATCTTTCTTATAGTGTATGGAGTGGAGATGGATGAAGATGGAACCTTCATGGAAGACTGGCTTGCCTCTTATGTAAGTCACCAAAGAGCCACTATAAACAAGTCCATGTCATATAAGGTGTAGACTAATCGATGCGGGAAGTCTACTTATGAAAGTTGATTGTGGCTTCTAAATTATTTTACTTTTTTTTTATTTTGATAATAGATCCTTCGCTATTTTTTTATTGCTTGGGAGGGTTAAGAAAGATGATCGATATGGGAAGCTTCTAAAAAATTTATATGCTTTGACAAATGCATTACTCAACCATCCTTCAAGGAAGTGGTATAAGTTTTGTGTGTTTTGTTTAAGGCTTTTCATATTTATCCTTCAAGGGAGAAGTCTATCTTATATTGATCAATTTGAGTATGTTTTTGGTAGTTATCCTTCAAGGGATCAGTCCACAAACTCTAAAGAGTGACCCATGTGGGTTATTTTTATTTTATTTTGATGTTTGCTTTTGAATGTCTTAGACTTGCTTATGTAGGCTTAAAGGGTCACCTTTTATGAAGGCCAAACTAAGAGCACAAGAAGGTTGATTAGGTGTGATATAGGTTTAGGTGACAATGATCATGGGAATCATCCTAGGAAAGGGATAGAAAGTACCATGAGAATCATGCCATGGGTAGAGTCATAGTACCCATTGTTCAATATTAGACTATGATTGTCATGGATAATCACATGATTCAATTTTAATTGGTTTCCCATAAAATAGGGAGATAAACATGGTTTGAAAGCAAGTGATGAGTTTAAGTTAGACAAAAGGTAAGTTTGATCCTTATCAACAAAAAAAGGACACATATGTGGAGCATTGAGGGGCTTAGTCTCTATGTTTCCCTCAATAGAGGATAACCAATAAGCTCTTGATCCATACTTGTGTGTTATGATATAAGGTCCAATCTAATTGAAAGCAAATTTACCTCACTTTCTTTTTTCCATATTGGTAACATGTTGATTTTCCTTTAGGATGAGGTCTTTGATATTGAATTATCTCACTTTAAGGTGTTTTTTATAAGCGTGTTTGATGAATTCTTGATAGACATGAAGATGGGTAAGTGCAACTAAATGATGTTCATCAAGTAATTCAAGTTGGGCTAAATGTTCTTGATGATAATCACTATTAGAAGTGATATCTTGCATGGATATGTGAAGAGAGGGAATTTGGACTTTGAGAGGCAAAACAGCCTCTAAACTAAAAGCTAAAGGGAAAGGGGTAGCACATGCAAGGGTTAAAAAGGTAGTACAATAGGCCCATAAGGCAAAAGGGATGTGCAAGTGCCAATCCTGACCAGATGTGTTAACCATTTTAGTTAGTATATTATTAAGGGTCTTGTTAGAGGCTTCCACCTATCTATTTGCTTGAGGATGATAGGATTAAGGGAAACTTAACTTGATACTAAATGCATCACAAAGACCTTAGACTTGTTTGTTGTTAAAATATTTTCCATTGTTAGTGATAATTTTGTAAGGAAAACCAAAGCGATAGATGATGTGATGATTGATAAAGTTGATAATATTTTTGGCTTTGGTCGAATCAAGAGGAATAGCCTCTACCCATTTATTAAATTACTTGATCATAATGATGACAGAATGATGTCTCTATGAAGAATGGGGGTTTATTTCACCAATAAGGTCCAAACCCCATTATGAGAAGGGTTAGAATATGTGGATACGTGAATACTATGGCTAGGTGCATGATGCAAATCAACATGTTATTGACACTTAACACAATTTTTCACATAATTACAGCAATCTTGGTTAAGTTTAGGCCAGTAATAGCAAAAGTCAAAGGATGAATTTAGTGATGGCTAGGCACTTAGAGTGTCCCCCACATATCTTATCATGCATTCCCCTGATAGCATGAAAGGCTTCATGATTATGCAGGCAGGGGAAGAAGAGACAATCAAAGCCATGTTTATAAATAATTCCCCTTAGAATGGTATAACATGAGGTACTCTAGATAAACACTCTTCGATCATTCCTAAAAATATGGGAAGGAATGATAGTAAAGTTAAGATAGTCAAAGGTTTGCCAATACCAAAGGTCGAGTTGGGTCTCCTCTACATTAAAGATGGTAGGAGAGTCTAATTTGACATAAGAGGGTTGTGTAAGTATATGGATAATGATAGATAGCTTAGATTCAGAGGGTGTAGATGGGATTTGAGAAGTGAGGGAGGCCATTGTATCAACAAACTTGTTCATAGACCTCATAGTGGTTTGGATATAGTAGTACTCAAATGATGCTAATATTACATCAACTAATTGTTTGTACTATTGAAAACATCATTCTTACACTATTAATATCCATTGATTTGATTGACCACAAAATGATAGTCATCAAAAATGTTGATCATTTTGACTCCCAAGGCTAGCATAGTTTGAAGGTCTATTACTAGGTTTTGTACTCAACCATATTGTTGGTACATTCAAAATCTAGCTTGAAGGATAAAAGAATAGGTTCATTATGAAGGGGGATAATGATAATGTCATCTCCCTCACTATGTTGACACTTTGATCCATTGAAGAACATGGTCACTTGATAGGTGAAGTCTACCTGAGAGAGGGTCATAATGGACTCATTGGGAAACTCAAGAGGAGGAGGTTGATCATTCACTAAGGGCATGTCGGATAATTGGTTGGTAATGACATACCCTTTAATTGAATTCTACTAAATAAACTCAAGGTCAAACTCAACTGAGAGCATGAACCACCTAGCCATACGTTGGTTTTGATATGGCTTGGAGTGCATATACTTGAGTGGGTCAATGTTGGTGATGACATAAGTCTTGTGGTTGAGAAGGTAGTAGCAAATTTTGGTGGCTATGAAGACCAAGGCTAGGTAAACTTTTTTGGTATGGGTTTATCAAGTCTCATACTCCATAATCATGCATATAATATTGTAGATAGATTGCTCTTTATGTTGTTCATCCTGATGAACATGGCCCCTAAGGAGTGGTTAGTGGTGGAGATATAAAGGTAGAAAGGTTGATCATCCTTGGGAGGAGTGAGGATAGGTGGGGATAAAAAGTAGTATTTATGTAAATCAAAGGCCTTTTGATAGTCATTGTTCCACTTAAAAGATATATCCTTCTTTAGAAGGTGGTAGAAGTGTTGACATCGATCTGAGAGTTGAGAGATAAAGAGATGAATGGATTAGAGCTTACCTTGTAAGCTACAAAGTTGCTTAAGGTTGATTAGAGGAAGCATGTCAAGGATTGATTTGATTTTGGTCAGATCAACTTCTACAATTTTTTGAATAAGGTCATGGAAGATGTAGTTCATAGTGCATTGGTAGGTTACACCAGCATTCTTCAATCTAAAAGGCATGACCTTATAGAATAAAGTATATGGGGTGATAAAAGTATTATTGTACTGATCTATAGGGGTAATTATGATCTGATTATAACTCAAGAATCCATCCATAAGATATGACATCTCATAGCCAGCTATAAGATCAACTAACTGGTCAATGATTGGTAGAGGAAAGCCATCCTTTGGGCAAGCAAGGTTAAGTTCATGAAAGTCTACACAAATGTGAATTCCCCTTGTGGCTTTAGTAATAGGTATGATGTTGAAGACCCATTGAGGATAGTCAATTGGTTGAATGAAATTGATGGATAGGAGACATTAAAGCTCTTCTTTAATGAGAAGGGCTATGCGAGGATGCATTTGTCAAAGTTTTTCCCTAATGACCTTAGCATCATAGTTGGTGACTATGTTGTGGGTGTTAATGGAGGGGTTTATTCCTAACATGTCATTGTAAGACCAAGAAAATGCTTTGTTGTGGTCTTGCAAGAAAGAGGGGAAGTCCCAAAGCTCTTCAAAATTTAATGGTTGGCCAATTTTAATAATGCACAGGTTATCCAAAGTGCACAAGTTTATATCCTTGGTGTATTTGTTTAATATGATTGAAGTCTCAAGAGGAAGAGATTTGTGGATAGAAAAATTTGGTGCACCAAGATAGGTGAGAATGGAATCATCATCTTGACACGAAATGGTATTAAAGATAAGAGAGTCATCTCCTATCATATTAAGATGGGTTAGAGGAATGGTTATGATCTCCCCATCCTTGTGATAAGTTAGGGATCCAAGGTTGATCATGTTCATGGAAAAAAAATTAGGGGGAGATGACATCAGAATCCTCAGTTGTTGATGGTGGGGTGGATGATGAGGATGGGATTTCCTCATCAATGACGGTAATGAGAGGTAGTCTAGTTTGTTGTTTAGGTGGTGTGAAATTGAGGTCATGATTTTCATGAGGTTTTTGGGTTTGGATTGGAAGTAACTCATGCATCCTATGTTCATACTGACCTAGGCTAAATCAATTCCAAACACACATGTAGAGTTATGTTTTGGAAAATTCTAGGTTATCTAGATAAGAGAAATTGGAGGTGAATGGTTGAGGTGAAAAAGAGGTGGTGGAAGTTCCAAGGGGCTTTTCGAGTCCCCCATAGATGAAATTGGTTTGATGAGTTGAGGGTTTAAAAGGAACAATGGTTTTAATATTAGGGTCATAACAGGGTTGGTGGTCAAGTTTCCCATACTCTTGGGGAGTAGGGAAAGTGTCAAGGGTCACAAAGTGATACTCCCCCATTGAAAGATGTTGGAAGGTTGATTCCAAAGGGTCCATTATGGGGATTTGGGTGGAAGGGATGAAAGAACTGGTGGATGCTTCATTGGTATAAGAAGATGGGGTTTTGTCATTGACTAGTGAAGGCTTGTTGGATGGAGGGAGGAAAACATCATTGGGTCGGTATGTCCTGTTGCATGATATGAAAGGGATCAGGTCAATTTGTATGGTAACAACTTGGCCTTCATGCTCAAATTTGATACACCAAGGGTGGATGGCACACAACCCATGGAATGAATCCAAGGGCATCCCAATAAGATGTTGTACTAAAAATCTCCTTCCACTACATAGAAGATCTCAATAAGTGTGTCGGGTCATAAGAAAATATGAAGGACAACAGTTCCTAGAGTTGTGGCCATGGTATCATTAAATGATCAGAGCACTACTGTGGTTTTCAACATGATGTTCTTAAGTAATTTGAGTTGGTTTTAGGTGTGGGAGGAGATGATGTTGATACTAGCTCCATCAATCATAACCCTCTTGATGTGAGTCTAGTTGATATAAGTGGTAATGAAGACAGGAGGATCTGGATCATCCAGATGGATAGAGGTTATTTTTGAATCCTTGAAGGTAACAAGGTTGGAAATTTGAAGAGCTCTGACAAAGGCTGCTAAAGGTTGAGGGTCTTTTGGCCTCACCTCTATAGATTGCAACACTTCTATCATTTCTTGGTGGTGGTAGGGTGAGGTATTTACTAGTTCATACAAAGTCATCTTTATCGACATTTGTTGAAACTATTTTAGAACTACTCATTGTGTTGATTCAAATATATTGGATTGAGAGGGTCCCAAGATGGACACTTTGGTTTTGGTTGAAGGTAAAGGTGCTTGGTGTTGGTCGGGTGGTTGGGTGGAGGAAGAGGGATGTGTCCATGGAATGGACACCTTTGTCTTCCCCTTATCCTTTGGTTGAGCCTATGATTGGGTGACCACATGGATGTTATGGACCAACAAAGGAGTTAGGATAGGTGATTGATTTAGTTCCTCTTCACTCTGAGGTGAGAGTAGAGGGGCAGGTAGGTAGTGGTTGATGGTTGTTGGTTTTTGGATCGATGTGGGGCTCAATAGAGGATCCTTTGATAATAATTCATCTTTGTGATAAAATTGATGGGCTATCACTTGGAGAGATTTGTAATTCTTCACACCATGCTTGAGTGTCTTATGATATGAACATATTAGTTTGTCATTATACCAAGATGGTTTAGGAATATGTGGGTAGAATGGTCTAATAGGTAGTAAGGTTAATCTATATGCTTGCAATAACCTCTAAAGGATGGTTGAGTAGGACTTCAGTAAAGGCGGCAAGGGCATGGGGTTCTTAGGTTTGGTGGTTAGGGTAAGAGCCCTTTTAGGAGGAAGATTAATGGTGAGGATCTTGGGTGAAGGAGCTTTCTTGGTGGATGCTTTAGGTGTGGATGGATTAGGGGTGGATGACTTGGAGGTAGAATGTGTTGTTAAGAGATAGGTAGTTTGGTTATAAGGGGTGTGCCAAAAATGGGTGAGGATGAAAGTAGGAGTGATGGTGTAACCAAAAGAGGTGGTTGGGTTGGAGCTTTGCTTGGGGTGCTTGGTTTCCTTATTAAGGTAGAAGAGTGAGGTCCTAGAATAGAGGGTAAAGTATAGAGAGGAGGTAAAGTTTTGGTTTGTGGGATCTTGGGTGGTTTTGTTCTCTTAGTTGATTTGGTTAGGGGTTTATTTTGTGGGCTTGGTGGGTTTAAATCCACCTTTAATAATGGATGAGTAAGGTTTTGAGTATGAAACATGCCAAGATTCATGTTAGGCTTGGTTGGATTGATGAGAGGAGACTTGGTTACTTTAGGTAGGGTAGGTTGAGATGATTTGGCGATGGTTTGGTTGGTAAATATGTCTAATGGTTTGGGTGTGATGGTGGTAGTTTTACCAATAGAGGTGATAGGTTGCGTTGATAATGGCATGGTTGGGGGTTCTTGCCTAGCCAAGTAAGGAAGCCAAAGATGGTGCCAAAATGTTGCATGATCCATTTCAGGTTAGGATAGGTATCCTAAGTTTTTGACCAGTTGAGAAAAAGGTTTGTAGATAGGTTTGATCCCCTCAACATTGGTCTTAATAGATAATCTTATGGGTAGAGAAAGGGGGGTGGATAGCTAATCCTTTGCCTCAATCAAAGGTTTTGAGGCTTGAGAAGGTAGTTCCTCAATGGGAGGAGTAGATAGAAATATTTCTTCCTTAGAGATGATTTCCAAAGGGAGAGTGGATTGTTATGATGGAAGAGAAAGGTGTGGTGGGAATGGTTGTCTCTTTCGGTATGTCTGCAAGAGGGGTTGGTTGCTTCACTATCTCAACAAGTAGAGGAAGATAAAAAGTTATCTCCTTTATTTTGGTTTTCAAAGGAGAGTTTGGTGACTCCACTACCTCAATAATTAGAGGGGATGGTAGGGTAGGTTAAATATTGGTATCCTCAGTAGCGAGTCCACTAAGCACCATGTTAACAGTGTGTATCTCATGGGAGGATTTTTCTTTGTTTTTGTTATTGGCAGATGGAGCATGGTTGTGAAATAGTTGTCTAAAGATGTTAAGTGATTGCTTTGGGGGTGTATTGTGGTTGTCCAGTGCAAGATCCCCCTTGTCAATGAGATTTTGGACAACACTCTTGAAGGTGTTACACCTACTAATATCATGTCCAACAACATGGTGGAAGGTACATAATTTGTTATCTTTATACCAATCAGGTGTAGGATGAGAAGAGTCAAATTGTTGTGGAGGTTTGATCGAAGGAAGTTGAATAATGTTGGATTTTAATAGTTTCTCCAAGACCAAAGTGTATGATTCCCCTACCAGATTAAATTATCTTTAGTTGTTGTAACTTGGATTCCTAGTATTTTGATTAGAGGAATTGGAAGAATTAGATTGGTTAATAGCGGGTGGAGGGGTGGTTTTAAGGACAACCTCATTTGTAGCTCCCTTGATTTTGAGTTGAGTGTTATTTTGGTTGTTGGGTTTGGAGGATGAGGTCTCACTTGATTTGAAGGTGGTTTTGTTATTTTTCAACTTTAATTTTTTGTCATTAATGGCTCAATTTTCTAGTTTGTGGGCCATGGTGAAAACCTCATCAAAGGTCCTAAATCTATAAATTCACAAAGTAGAAAAAATGTGTTTGGCACAAGCCTGAGTGAAGAGCTCAATTAGCTCAGGTTGGGGTAGAGAGAAAGAGAGTTTATGATACTTCTCTAATGGGCCAAGAAGTTAACAATATATTCATCATCAAACTATCAGATGGAGTACATATCAGTGATGAAAACCTTCCTAGACATGTTTATAGAAAAGTGGTCTAGGAAGGTTTGGGCGAGCTGGGCGAAAGCAAAGAGACAGTTTCTAGGAATAACACTATACCAATCTAGTGTTGGCCTTGATAGAGACATGGGGAAGGTCCAAAGGAGGAGAATATCATCTTAGGCAATCAAGTAGCATGAGTGCCTAAATGCCCTCAAATGTTGTTGGGGATCTTCCTTATTTTTAAATTTAGAAAATTTGGGAAGCTCCCATTGAGGTGAGTAAGGTCAAACAAGGATGGATGGGTGAATAGGTTCATTATAGATTTGGTCAATTGATAAGAGGTTCTAGTACCAGAGATAGATGACTCTAAGGTGGCCATTTTATCCATTATCAAGTTGATAAGATCGGTTTGTGTTTGTGTGCCCCCATAGTTATATGGTAGGTTTTGTTGGGTTTGGGTAGGCATAGCATAAAAATAACTAATAGAAGGTTGGAAATTTGACACATATTAGTATGCAGATGGAATTTGTTGAGAGGGTGTTGGGTATAGGTAAGTAGATTTGGAAGGTTGGGTGGATGATTGGGCCACATATCCTTGTGAGTTAGAGAAATGGCTTAAGCTAGGTGCAATAGGTACCTGTTGAGAAGTCAGATTGGGTTGAATGGGAGGTATGGTTAAGTTGGTGGGTTGGGGATAGGTGGTGATCTTGGTGCTAATGGGAGAAAGGGTGGAAGGTATAGGAACCACCAAGCTCTGAAGTGTATTATAGGTAGGTGGGATGGAAATGAGTGGGAAAGTAGCAACACTGGTAAAAGGTACTCCCACTGTAAGATGGGTATGGGTGGCCAAAGGTTAGGTTGATCCTGTGTTAGAGGATTTGTTAGTTGGGGTAGATGGTGTTTGGTTATTGATTGGTTGGGTAGATTGGTTCTGGACAGTGGTGTCAGTGGGTTGATCGGTGGAATATGAGGCCTAGGTAACCAAAGGTCTAGTGGAAGTGGGGGCACTAGAGGTGGTACCTTTAAGGTGGGATGGCATCCCATATGGTAGTTTGGTAGGAAAAATCAAAGTAGAGGTATGATGAGAGATGGTGTTGATGTAATGCTCAAAAGCTATTGGGTTGTTGTCCAAGAAGGTGACAAAATCTACATCTCCTTGGGCAACCTTCCAAGGAATTATAGGAATGCTAGAAGGGTGGGGGGAACCATCTACATTTGAGACATAATCCATGGATGAAGAGGAAAAGGAAGATGATAGGCTAGATGGAATGTAAATGAAATTATTATTTCATGATTCAATTTCAAATGAAGAAAAGCAAATATTATACAGCCAAAAATGTGACTCTTGAGCTAGATCTACCAATCAATCCATTCATATTCCTATGGGACTCTTGAGCTATACACAAGAGGACAAAAGAAAAGAGAAACTACACCTAGGAATAAAGAAATATTATCTAACAAATATTACATCCCCACTTAATCCATAGGGGTTGTTATTAGACTAAGAATTCCTCTAAACTTTTCATTTTTTTATCATCCAAGCACCTTTATTAAGATGTATGTTGGTTACTCTGTTGTCAGGCAATGTTGCGCCTTGACACTGCCATCTTTCACATAGTACCAATTCAAATGAAATTGGTATTGATGTGCTTGGTTCAGTCATGAAAGACTAGATTCTTTGCCATCTGGATTGCATAAGTGTTATCAATCATAAGAGTTGTTGATGAAGTTTGTTACTCCTGCAATTATGAAATAACCCTTTTGAGCCACAAGATCTCTCTAGTTTCCTCTAAAATGGCAATATATTTTACCTCTACTAAAGAAATTTTTGACACTAATTACTTCTTGGATTTCCCACTGACAACTATTATTCCCAAATTCATTAGAAAACCCATGGTGGGCTTTCCATCTTCATGATCACCAGCATAGTCAAAATCTGAATACCCAACAAGTTTGAAGTCTCCTACCCTAAATTATTTGAGCCCAAAATGTTGTGTGCCTTTGAGATATATGAGGACCATTTTTAATGCTACCTAATGACTCTCCTTGGGTTATTTCATGAATTATGAGAGGATACCAATTACATAGGATATATCTAGTCAAATGGTAGTGACATAAATTAGACTTCTAATGAGCTATCTATATTTAGTGGCATCAACCAAATCTATTGAATCTTCAAATGTCAATTTGAGATTCTGTTCCATGGGTGTACTGAGAGGCTTACAATATTCCATTCCAAACTTGATCAAAATGTCACCAACATAGTTCTATCGAGTGATGAAGAAATACTTTGGTTTATGAATTACTTCAATACCCAAATAGTAATGAACATAAACTGAATCAATTATTTCAAAGCTTTTCATCAACTCTGATTTGAATTTTATAGTGTATTATTCATTTTCCCTATGATGAGAAAATCATCAACATACACCACCATAAATACAACTATTTTATCAACTATTTTGATGAAAAAAGTTGCATTTTCAAAATCAGAATGTTTGAATTTCATGTTCAGAGGTGCTCAGTTAGTTTTTTGTACCATGCTCTTAGGGCTTGTTTCAAACCATACAATAATTTTTCCAGTTTGCACACCTTGTGCTCTTGTCCGTTAACTTAAAAACCATCAGGTTGTGTCATGTACACAATTTCCTTGAGGTCTCCATTTATAAATGTAATTTTGGCATCTATTTGGTGAACTTTCCATCCATTTTGAGCTTCCAGAGCCAACATGGTCCGAATGGTAGTCCATTTTGTTGTAGGTGCAAAGGTTTCATTGTAGTCAATTCATTTCTTTTGATCATACCCCTTTGTGACAAGCTGTACTTTGTGCTTGTCAAGTGATTTGTCTATCTTGTATTTGTTGTGATAGACCCACTTGTAGCCAATCAGTTTGTAACCATATGGTGGATCAAGCAAATTCTAAGTCCCATTGTTCACTAGTGAATTATACTCATCTTTCATTGTGTTTTTCCAAGAGTCAAACTTTTTAGATTGTTTGAAATTTGTTGGTTCTAAATCAAATGCAACATTGATTTCCTCTTGAGAATCATCCAATGTGATATTTACAATCATGTTTTGAATTTTATCAATAGAATTGTCTAGTTGAGATGAGGTTGTACGTGCACTTCAAGTGCTTATTTTCCCAACTTCGTCAGGCCTCATATCTTTCAGTGTTTGAGTGGCCCACTGAGGCATTTTTTTATGTTGTAGGTGCTTTAGGTTCATCCTCTAAAGTTCCTTCACTATCTGCCCTTTATTCTACTAGCCCCTATTTAATATCTGATGAAGTGTCACTCTCTCCTTTAGGAGGAGCATCAATCTCATGTATGGGAGATAATAGAAAATCAACAGATTCCCAACTTTGTGTCCACCACTCATTATCTGGAACATTCAAATCACTCTCTTTGTAGACATCAAACTTGGCATATTTTTCCAGTTGACGTAGCTACCAATCAATATGCTCTTTATCCTTTACAGTTTCACAAAAGACAACTTCTCTTGTGATAAGAAACTTCTTCTCTTTTTTGTCATATAGCCTGAATGCCTTAGAGGAATTAGAATATCCCAAATGTATGCATTTACGACTCCTGTGGTCCAATTTGTTTCTCTTCTCCTTTGGAATCAATGCATAACAAGTGGATCCAAAAATCTAAAGATGTCACACTAAAGGGAGGTGACCACACCACATCTCATATGGAGTCTTTGATTCAATATTTTTTGATAGTGATTTGTTATGAAGGTATACTTCTATTTTAGTTGCTTCGGCCTTAAAGTGCAAACTTACCCCTTTGAAATACAACATTGCATGAACCATATTCATCATAGTTCTATTCATTCTTTCAACTACTTCATTTTATTGTGGAGTGTGATGAACTATGAGATGTTGTTTGATCTCATTTTTCTCAAGATAGGATTAAAACTTATTTGATATGAATTCACCACCATTATTTGTTTTGAGTGTCTCAATGCAGGTTTGTGCTTCATTTTCAAACATAGTTCAAAACTTCTTGAAAGTATCAAAAGCTTCAAATTTTTTTTCACAAAGTATATCTATGTCATCCTACTATAGTGATCAATGAACAACATGAAATACTTATGACCATAAATGGAGAGGATTGGAAGAGAACACAATTCTGAATGAACAAGCTTTATTTTTTTTTTTGCTTTCCATTGTGACTTTAGAAATGATTCTCTTGCATGTTTAGCCAAGATGCAAGCTTCACACTTCTCATCTAATTTTGTAAGTAATGTGAGCATGCCAACAACACCATTATTTTACAATACATGAATGTTTTCATAGTGAGTGTGCCAAAATCAAGCATGCCACAACATGTTTGCAGACATTTCATCTTCCACAAGATGAGCATAATTCCTTAAATTTGATGGCTCACCCTTTAGTTTGAGTAGTTTCCCTTCCTCATAGCCAGTCAAGACAATTGCATTGTCATTTTTTATCTTGATTATGACATCACCATTATCCAATAGAATGGAATGGAATTTTTGCCTTATGAGCACTAAGGACAATAAGTTTCATTTTAGTTGAGAAGGTAGAGAACATTCTCAAGTTTGTAGTCTGGAAGTCCTAGACACTTGAGTCAAATTGTACCTCTTCCCTATGGTTGTAGACTTAATCTATCTATGAGGTATATTGAGCCACAACTTTCTTCAATGTACTCAAATAAATATTTTTGAAAAGTCATATGTTGAGTGGCACCAATATCAAGAACCCAAGCATCATATCATGAGGAACTGATCAAGATATTGTTTACTTCACCATCTGTACTCAAAAACACACATTCACTAGTGAATTAGGCTGAGTTTGACTCTTTTAACTATTTCTTTGAATTTCCCTCTTTCTTTTTATGGTATGTTTTAATTTTCCCCCATGGAGTCCTGCATTCATGAGTCTCATGGCTACCTTTTTTGTCACACTATTCACAACAGATGTTCTGTTTATCATTCTAATTTTTATTTTGACCACCATGAGTTTCATTTTTGCCACCTTTTTTCTTGTACTTGTTATTACCTTTATTTTTGGAGGATGTGGCCTTGTTTGATGGTTTGGAGGAATTTTTTTGACAAAGCACACACTTTCACCTATAATGGTTTATGTTTTCCTTCCAAATGCCTTTTCTCTTTCGAACCTCTCTTTAACCAACTGGTCAAATGTGAGAGTCTTCAACTAACTGTTTGCTTGTAAAGACTCTAAATAGGTTGAATAGTTGGGAAGAAGGGATTTTATGAATGCGGTCATGTATATGTCTATTTTAAGACCTGCTTCTCCAACATCATATTTGATAGCACGTATCTCTAAATCCAATCTCATCACATCACCATATTTTAACTCTAGGTTGAACAATTTCAATTGCAATTGAATGAATTCCAACTCTAAATAGGATTCATAACGGTCCTTTAGTTTTTGATATGATTCCCATGGTGTATTACACCCCTGTATATGATGAAACACATCTCCATCCACTAATGCCCTCATCAAAGCCAAAGTCTTTTGGTTTTTATGCTTTCATGATTGTATGTCCTTTACATTCCCTATTGGTTTAGTTGGTTGTGTTGTATCATCACAAAAATCAAACCATAGATCATTGAAGATGAGTGTGTTATCCACTAGTTGAGACTATTCTAGCCAACTATCTTTGTCTATCAATGTAGTGCTAATAATGGATTTAATGGAATACATGGTTTTGAATTTTGTTTGAATTTTTGGAGGTTTTAAGTTTTTGTTTAACCCCAATTGTTTCCTTATCACTCCAAAATGGCCCTCTTTTCTATATACATAAAGGTACTGAAAAGGATTCACTTTATCATTAACACTGAGTTAAAAATAAAACCTCACATCAATATACTCAATTTTTCTTAATTTTTGGATTTATGTTTTTCAACATACACGAATGGGTAAAAAGAGTAGCTCCCCTTATTTCTCTTTGAAATGCAAAATTTGGTTGTTATTTTCTTGAATTTTCTTAGAATAGTATGCCTTAAAGCAAAAATATTGCTCAAATTTAAAAATTTTAAAATTTGAATGAAATATTTAATAAAAAGGAATTTGCTTTTTAAATAAAAAAGCATAATAATATGCCTCATCTCCTTTATAAAATTTTATTTGACTTATTTCAATATTGGAATATATAGAACTGTATGACCTCATCTAGAAATGAAATCTCCAAAAAAACTTCTTTGCAGCTTTCTTATATCCACTCAACTACACTTGGTTGTGGCAGACCCTCCTATGCCAGTCATGGTAGATGCAGCAAAAGTGGAGGGGACGTGGCTATGGCAGCTCAGCATGGTAGTGGTAGGTCATGACTCATATAACTAGCATAAAATGCTAGATACTAGACACAGCCAATGACAGACCAACCAAATAAACCTATGCTACACAAGGAAATGCCTCGTTCAAATTAAGATGCTCTATCAATATTTACAAACCTTTTTTAAACAATGGCACAAATTCTTTTCATATTCTATGCACTCCAACCACAATTCTAAGTTTATCATAGCTCGACGTGAGGGCGTAATTGATGTTATTGGCAAAAACACCTTATGAAACTTCTCCAAACACAATCTCTAAGTGAGAACCAAATATGGATTAGGAAAAGATAATGTTATAGGTTTGATCATGCAATGTAGCCACATGCAAAAGCACCATGCCAAAATAGCTCAAGAAAAGGTGACACTTCCCAGAGAATGAAATGAGGTTGTCAAACCCCAAATGCTAAAATATCTTTCCCTCTATGCCAATCTAGTGAAATGCCTCCCAATGACAAATAAAGTTAGTTGATTAATAAACAAACTTTATTAATAAAAACTTGCAAGTTCGTACAATTATGAAGAAGGAGAAAAATGAAAATAAATGACTAATTAAAAATTTTGTGCTCTAATACAAATGACAGGCTAGATGGAATAGCAATGAAATTATTATTTCATGATTCAATTTCAAATGAATCAAATCAAACATTATAAAGCCAAAAAGTTGACTCTTGAGCTACATCTACCAAGTAGTCCATTCATATTCCTATAGGACTCTTGAGATACACACAAGAAGACAAAATAAAAGAGCAACTACTCTTAGGAATAAATAAATCTTATCTAACTAATATTATAGATGATGGATGATTAAGAGGTGGATATTTGTTTTCTCAATTCCTTTTTTGTTGCCTAGTTAAAACTATGTAAAGAGGGGAAAGAAGAAGATACAAGAAATCTCACAACTCAAATAAAGAGAAGATAAGAAAAATCAAGGAATTAAAACACACACTAAATCACGTTAAATCCTAAAGTTCTTTTTGGTCTCTCTTATGGTTTATGCCTTAAGTTTTAAGAATTATGTGACCAAACTTGGTTTGTAGAGAAAGTACTAGAAAATAAGTCTATGGTTGGTTTCAAGTTGTGTTTAGGATCTCAAAGGGATTTGTATTAGAGATCAGTACATGGATTGATATTGGGTCCTACTCCCTCACTTCACACACTATAGAGATAATGGTTTTGGGTGCTTAGCTAAGATATACCAATTGATAGAGATTATCCTCAATCAGAGAGCTGAGTTGGTTCTCCCCTTTGTGATGAAATACAAGTAGGATAGCCAAGAAAGGTGACTGCTAGGTAATGAAATCCCAATCAAGACTTATGTCAATGTTTGGTGTTTGATTACGTGTGATTGGTTTGGTCTTGTATGTGTGATAAGAGTGAATCTATGATTGAATTATTCTTATTTTAAATTAAACTATGTGAGCTAAAATTGCAAGCAACTAATATATGCAGTTAATTTTAAGTCCAAAATGAAATTTTGATTTCATTATATGAGCATAAAAATAGAAGAAGAAGAAGAAGCATCTAAATGCAACTATGAACCCAAGAAAAGACTCAAGGGTCCCACCAAGTATGATAGAATGTTTTAGATAAATTTCAATTATGTTCTTGAAAGAAAGACAAAAAAACTCGAGAAGGGTATGGTAGAAAAACCTGATATGTTATGTGCACATTGATCTAGATGATTGTAGAGAGCTCCTCTTTGGCTTGGGAGGAATGACTTGTAGATAATAAATCACTCAAATAAATGGTTTGATTAGTTAGATATTAGGGTGGATTGCCTAGCAAGCTAGATCCAAGAAGCATGAGCTTCCTTGGAGGCTATCAATCCACACTTTTGAACAATCAAGTTTTGAAAGATAAAATACTTGCATAAATAATAAAAGGTACTAAAATTAAGTACAAGAAGTGCTTGATAAAAGAATAGATGAAATTGACTAATTATAGTGATAAACATATTGATATTAATGCAAAATAGGTTGAGTATAATTTTAAAAATAGGTTAAGGCTCTGTGATCAAGCAGAGGGTCTGAGAGTTAGATTTGGTTAAATTCTGGTGGGTGAAAATAACTTGTTATTTTGTCACATAGTGACTGTCGATGGTTGGGGTGAACATCAATGGTTAGGGTAACCATCACCAATTGGGATAGATCTTCGATGGTTAGGGTGACCATCGATGACTACTATGGGTTGGGTCTAGGTCAAGAA
Organism: Torreya grandis; assembly: GCA_037957365.1. NCBI lineage: Eukaryota > Viridiplantae > Streptophyta > Pinopsida > Cupressales > Taxaceae > Torreya > Torreya grandis. The sequence continues at coordinate 1,569,945 of JARHVA010003322.1, read as the reverse complement.
AAGGCTATTTTGATGAGGTCACAAAATGAAATTCTGACAGATGGGTTCAGGTTGGGTTGATTTCAAAATAGAAACATAGTAACTAATTAATGAAAATAGATACTTAGCTTCTTGGTTGTTGATCTTATAAATAGTTGAGGTGGTTGACTGAAAAACTCATTGATGGAATCTAGGGCAATTTTGGCAGAATGATAGTACTTGGCTATTGGTCAATGGATGGTAGCACTTTGACTTTATATCACACTTATTACCTCCTTAAATCATTGGAAGAATACCTAAAAAAGGAACTCAGATGCAAGAGGCTCTAGCTTTGGATGTGGATGGTTGATTCTAGATCTAGATCACTAGAAGAATACCTATTAAAGGAACTCTAATGTAAGAGGCTTTGGCTTTAGATGTAGATGGTTGATTTTGGATCTGGATTTACCCTTTCCTCCTCTCTTTTTGTAGGAAGGGAAGACATGTGTACTAATATGTTAATAAGAGACTAAACAAGTAGTTCAAATTTAGATTTCACATGCATTAGTTCACACATGAATTAGATGATCTAAATAAAAAAAAGCAAGCTAGAGTTGGCTGGAGTTTGACTATTCATACGATAGAAACCTGCCTATCAGTGATTAAGCTTAACCATCGATGGTTAGGGTGATTATTGATGATTGAGGGTCAAAGGCTAAGTTGGTCAAAAGGTGGGTTAGTTAGTGGGTCATTGACTTAGTTTTGTGGTCGTAAGGGGTGCAAATGGGCTATAGGGTGTCTTGAGGTGGTTTAGGGTAATCTAACACCTAAAATCATTATGTGCTTTTTTATACTATCTACACCCTCTTAAACAAAATGCCACCAATGATGACATAGAGGATGGTGAGCTTACAAATCGAATATCATTTTTATAAAGATGTGGAAATGGGATAAGTTTAGTCTTCTAGATAATAGATAATGTCTCAATACCAATCACACTTAAAGACCTTGACACGATCGACCAAGTAGGCCATCTCATCAAGAAAGGCATTGTCAACCATATTTGCATTAGGGTTGGGTAGTGAGCACTCATCAAGTTGGTTAGTGATATCTAATCCCTTGGTGTAATTTTGGTTAATGATGCAAAGGTCAAACTCTTGAAGAAGCATGATCCACCTCATAGTCTTACCAACAAGATGTGTCTTATTGAGTAAGTAGCGAAGTGGATAAAACTAGACAATCACATTGGTAGTATGTCCTAACATGTAATGACTTTATTTATTCATAAAAAATATTAAGGAGAGGAACTAATGCTTAACCATATAATAGTTGAGTTCAGGACCAACCAGCATGTGAGAGATGTAGTAAATAACTCTTCCCCTATTGGTATCATCTTTTTGGCATAGGATGCCCCTGATGGAAAGATCAGTGATAGAGGTATATAAGATAAACTCACACCCCTCAATGGGTGCCATCAAGATGGGAGGATTATGAAGTAGACACTTTAATTCTTAGAAATCCACTTGGACTTCATTAAACCATAAGATTGGAGTGTCCTTGCACAAGAAATGTGTGAGGGGTATGGATTTGTGAGCATATTCCTCAAGGAAATGTTTGAGAAAGTTGATTCTTCCTAGGAAGGACTACAACTAAATTAGGTTACATGGGGGAGGCATCTTAAGGATTGCATTGATCTTGTTGTGATCCACTTTAATGCCTCTCTAAAAAATGAGTAAATTGAGAATCTTTCTAATTGAAACATTGAAAATGCACTTTTTAGGGTTGAGACTAATGTGATACTCTCAGAGAATCTCAATGATGATCATGAGGTCTCACCCATGCTCATTCTACTTACAAGATTTACTGAGGAGATCATCAATATAACACTTAATGATCTTATGGATAAGGTCATGGAAAATGTGGGTTATGTCATGTTGATGCATGGCCCTAGTGTTATTCAAACCAAAAAGCATGATAGTGTACCAGAAGGTAACCCATGGGGTAGTGAACATCATCTTGTGCTGGTCTTTAGGTATAATCTGGATTTGGTTGTACCTAGAAAAACCATCCATGAGGGACATGATCTCAAAACTAGTGATGGAATCAACAATTTGGTCTATCAAAGGAGTAGGAAAGTTATCCTTTAGGTAGGCCATATTGATATATAAAAATTAAACGAAAATATAAATAGCCCCATTCTTTTTGAGAATAGGAACAATGTTGGAAATCCATTGAGGGTAGTCAATAACTTGGATGAATCCAACTCGAACGAGTTTCCCAATTTTTACTTTGACCAATTGGGAGACTTTAAGATCTATTAACCATTGCCTTTGATGAATGGGCAAGGCCCTATTATTCATGATGAAATTATGGATAACTATATTAGGATCCATGCCCTTCATATCAATGTATTCCAAAGAAAATACATCTAATAATTCATGCAAGAAGGCAACCAAAACATCTCATTCCTCTAGAGTAAGGTTGGCACTGATCTTGATGATATTAGGCCTTGCTAAAGTGCCAAAGTTGAAATCTATAGATCATTCAATGTCCATATACTTACCTTCCTTGAAAAACTTAGTCACGGGAGGGAGCGACTCATTTATCAATTCAAGTTAAACCACCAAGACATTCACCATAGGAAGGTCTGGGGTTGGTCCATCTGTGAGAAAATTCTAAACCAAGATGATCAAGGGGATAATGATACTTATGTCAAGATTGTGTGAGCTTAGTATAATCCTTTCTCTCCTTAAACAAGTTTCATGCCATAACATGAATGAAATAGCACTCAAGATCAAACTTGGCCACTCTAGTGGTCTTAGCAGGAGACATATGGAGAGAGCCTATACTCTGATAGGCAAAGCTTGATGTAAGGGGGAGCTCAACATCTGGAGAAACATCCTAGAAGATATTTCCAAAAATAAATGGGCTAGCTTAGCATCACAAAGTGGTAGAGGGAGTCAGTTAATGTGAGTCAGACTTTAAAATAATGAATGCTAACCAGTACTCAACCAGATCAAAATTTTCATCTTTAAATAAATGAGACTTATAACTAGGGGTACATGAGAATCTACATACCCCTAAGAGGAGACATCCAAAGCCTCACTTGAGGGATTTATTTTTTCATAGAGAAATTCCTAGGGATTTGGGTCAACCTCTATGGTGTAAACCTCACCTTTATGCACAAATTGTGCCATGCAAAACATGGTCAACATGATGGCCTACATGGTAGTGGTCCAAGGATGACCAAGAATTGTGTTATATGAAAGATCAAGGTATAACACACAAAACTCAATTCTGACTATCTTAGGGCCAAACTTGATTCAAAACTCATGTTTCCCATGAGCATAACTATGTCATTGTTGAAACCAACATAGTTATGGCAAGAATCAAAAATCTTCTTCTAACTGATACCAAGCTCATTGAAAACATGTAGGGGCATGATATTCAATGCATATCTTTCATTGATGATGTACCACTTAACACATCAATTATCAATCAAAGTCTTGATATAGAGAGGGGAATGATCCCTCTTTATAAGAACCAAAGTGTCTGGCAAAGAGGTTGGGTCAAAAGATAAGACAGGAGGATGAGGGTGCCCATGTGCATCAAAGTTGATGTCAGGGTGTGAAACACCAGAATCATACAATTGATTACCAACTTCAAGCAACTTAATATGCAGAAATAACCAGAATCAACAAGTAACTAGAATTCAGAATAACACAGCATATGAGAGACAATACACAACTTGTATTAACACTTTATACAGAAAAGAATACAATAGAGAATATCCCACATCTTCTCCACCACCTTACAGAGGTTTCCCACACCTCAAGTGAACAGTAATTCTTCTCCCCAAAGCTCTCTCTACTAGGTCCCAACACCCAACTCAAATACAGAGTTGGTGTTCACCTCCCTTGCTCCATGCACACCACAAGTGCTCCACGCACTCCACAAGTACTCCACGTACTCAACAAGTACTCAAGGTACTTCAAGTAGATCTCCCATGAATCTGCAACAACCTACAATTCAACAGACCATACTTATGGAAGGAACTCCCTTGCCTTCCTGTCTTGCTCTATCCGAGTACACACCTGTACTCCAAGTAGATCCTGCCTAATACTGCTCCCTGTTGTGTTGCTGTCTATATGATCTTGCACACCTGCAAATCAAACACGGTTCTGCACACCTGTGAACCTTGACCTTGCACACACATACACCTGTAGATCAATGATCTTACTTACCATGTAGATCACTCTACACCCTAAAGAACCCTTGTCCTTGCCTCACCAAGTCCTTATGATTCTCCAACCAGTACCAAGCTTGGCACTGATAGGGAACTAGGAGGAACACCCTTACTCACTTCACACACAGAAGGAGCAAACTTTGCTCAACTCAAACTAGAACACTTTTCCAATACAACCATGAGTCTATTATATAGATCTCATCCAAACAATAATTAGACATCTAATTACAATAATTAGATCCGCAGCTATGAGTCTAAAATTAGCACTCATCATGCAAACACTTTGTTCGTTATCTAACTGCTCATAATTAGCTCGCAGTCGAACCACACAGGTGACCAACGTCGGTCCCTGTCTGCGTGGAGGTGACTGACGTCGGCCGATATATGACCAACGTCGGTTGCTTCTCTCTGCTATCCTACCGACGTCGGCTGATCAGACCGACCCCAGCTTCTCTGCAACTCAGCAACCTTCAGTAACCTCCTCTCCCGTTTGCATCAGTGAAGCTTTTAGCTCCACAACCTAACAATCTCCCACTTGGAGATAAATAGCTGCACTGTACCTGTACCTGTACCCCGTCTAATCTATTTCCTGGTTTGTATCCCTCTTCAAGCTCCCACCTGAAGACAACCCACCACACATCCTGTGGTGTACCACCTGTCATCCGAGTACCCTGCCACATCTGAAACTACAACACCTGTAGTGAAGTCCTGACCCTGCATAGCAACACCTGCTGTCGATCCCTCTCAAAAACCTGAGAACCCACTTCCCTGAATTGGCTCTTAACTCTCTGACAGCTCCCACTGCATGGGAATACTCAAGTCTATACCAGACCTCATGTGATTTTGGACACTGTACCTATCCAGCCCTTAGTGTGCTCCGGCTCTGTATCCCGAACCTCGCCAACACCTGATTCACATCAGCTCCCACTCGAGACAAAATCAACCTGTGATCTCCATGCCTCCCATGTCAAAGAATTTCGTTGCTCCAAACTCCTCATGACATGACACTGAACTAATCTTACCCTTAGCTCAGCAAAACCCTGTATGTACACCCCTGCTAGCTAGCATACTATCCACATACAGCAATAGAATGATGTCATGACTATCATCCTCCTGGTAAGACAAACCATAGTAGTTACCCTGACATTGACTGAAGCAGTGCTTCGTCCTCCACCTATCAAAACCTGTACCACTGTCCTGCAGCTCCTCAAGACCATATGCCTGGTCTTTTGTCTCACGTATCCGTTCTCTCTATTCTTCTACTAAGGAATCCATTCGTCTCTGTGCTTTCATCCAGCTGGAAAACCTACCAGAACTCACGTTTGGTTCTGGATCATAATCCCTGCCTAGCTCCCACCTGTTTCCTGGATCCTTCCTGCTCTACAATCAGCAATAAGTATGAAGAAGAGGAACACGAATTTGAGGGCCACTTACACCTTTAGTCCTCTGTATGAGTGTTTGAGACTCCTTGACAACATGTTGTCCACCCAAAATTCGTTACAGTGACCGACCTCGGCCACCCCACAGTCTGCATCCGACCGACGTCAGTTCCCATGCATCTGTCCCTGACTACCGGCCCTACGGTGTCCCTTCTGTCGACATCGGTCCTTTGACCGACATCGGTCTTACATATTGCCGACGTCAGTCCCATGACCGACGTCGGTCTTACCCTGCCTGACATCGCCAGCTTCGGTCTGCACATGACTGACATCGGCACCTGTCTGTTTGACGTCGGTTCCTCCTGACTGACATCGGTATCTGTGTTCGCCTGTGAGTGATGACTTTTTACCTATGAGCTCCTTTGAATCAAATCCCATGTCCAAACTGCCCTGCTCAGATGTATCCAGCCTCATCCACTGAACTCTGTCCGCCATCTCCTCCAAGAACACCAAGGCTTTCCAGTTCTTAAGCCTGTCGAATATATCCGTCTTCCGCTTAAGAACATGCATCTCCTTCCTGCTCATGTGACCAAGCCTATGAAGCCACGTCTCTGCAACAGAAGAAGAATCAGTAATATAAACAAGTAGATAAAGTATACCCGTTTTCTTACCACCAACTAATTCAAGTGCTACCACTGTGAGAGTTCTTGTGCATCTCTCATCACCCAATCTTTTTGAAGAAATTAGCCATATCTCCAAACCTGGGACCTGCATGACCTTCATTAACACCTGTGTGTTGGCCGCCTGCAATTTCACCTTCACTTCCCCTTTGCCAATTCTTTGGCAAGGCTCACCAGCTCCTCTACCTGGGGCTGCATGGAAAGAGGCAACCGAATCTTTTATCCAAGATTCAACTTTATCCAAGAAACCTGCAAACACATCCTGTGCAACAACACCTGCTACATCTGTATCTTCAGTTTCTTCATGCTGATTTGCTACCAACCAACAATCTTCTTTTACCTGCTCTTTCTTTCCATGGGACCTTAAGTAACCATCTGTGCTTTTCAACTCCTCCATTCTTAGCTTACTTTGATCTATCGTTGCTCTACTCCCACTCAATCAGAAACCCCTGAGAGTGCCCTGTAACCAAACACAATCCTGCTTCCTGCAACCTTAGCTCTGATACCACTTATCAGGGTGCGAAACACCGGAAGCATACAATTGATTACCAACTTCAAGCAACTTAATATGCAGAAATAACCAGAATCAACAAGTAACTAGAATTTAGAATAACACAGCATATGAGAGACAATACACAACTTGTATTAACACTTTATACAGAAAAGAATACAATAGAGAATATCCCACATCTTCTCCACCACCTTACAGAGGTTTCCCACACCTCAAGTGAATAGTAATTCTTCTCCCCAAAGCTCTCTCTACTAGGTCCCAACACCCAACTCAAATACAGAGTTGGTGTTCACCTCCCGTGCTCCACGCACACCACAAGTGCTCCACGCACTCCACAAGTACTCCACGTACTCAACAAGTACTCAAGGTACTTCAAGTAGATCTCCCATGAATCTGCAACAACCTGCAATTCAACAGACCATACTTATGGAAGGAACTCCCTTGCCTTCTTGTCTTGCTCTATCTGAGTACACACCTATACTCCAAGTAGATCCTGCCTGATACTGCTCCCTGTTGTGTTGTTGTCTATATGATCTTGCACACCTGCAAATCAAACACGGTTCTGCACACCTGTGAACCTTGACCTTACACACACATACACCTGCAGATCAATGATCTTACTTACCATGTAGATCACTCTACACCCTGAAGAACCCTTGTCCTTGCCTCACCAAGTCCTTATGATTCTCCAACCAGTACCAAGCTTGGCACTGATAGGGAACTAGGAGGAACACCCTTACTCATTTCACACACAGAAGGAGCAAACTTTGCTCAACTCAAACTAGAACACTTTTCCAATACAACCATGAGTCTATTATATAGATCTCATCCAAACAATAATTAGATCCGCAGCTATGAGTCTAAAATTAGCACTCATCATGCAAACACTTGGTTCATTAGCTAACTGCCCGTAATTAGCTCGCAGTCAAACCACACAGGCGATCGACGTCGGTCCCTCTCTGCCTGGAGGTGACCGACGTCAGCCGATATATGACCGATGTCGGTTGCTTCTCTCTACTATCCTGCTGACATCGACTGATCAGACCGACCCCAGCTTCTCTGCAACTCAGCAACCTTCAGCAACCTCCTCTCCTGTTTGCATCAGTGAAGCTTTTAGCTCCACAACCTAACAGGTGAACAACACTTTGACATCATCACATAGCAGAGCCTCATGAGAGATACTAATAGCATCGAAGATGAAGCCCCTTTACTCAGGGCAAAGGTCAAGAAGGTCCTAAATGGAGATCCTAGTTAGGAGGCCTTGTAACTCCTCTATGATGAAATAAGAATGTTATCTAGCTTGGGAAGGGATGTTACACCTAAAGTCAAATTTGACTTTAGGATTCCCTACCCCTATGGGATGGATAAGAGGCCCAACACCACTAGTCTCTCCAACAAGGTTGATGGCCCAACTAGAGTGTGTTTTGACAAATCACTTGTACCCAGTAGATGCTATGTCAATAGCAGAAATAACCTTTTTACTCTCGCACTTGGCTCTCCCTCTCAGGTGAGCTTGGGAAGAGGAGTCAAAAGAGGTGGAATAGCAATAAGGATAACATGGGTCTTCATCCTTTGATTTCTTCTTCTTTTTCTCCTTATTTTGGTCAAGTAGAGGCTCCTTGAAAACATTCAACTTGTAGTTGGGTTTTGCAAGTGGAGAAATTGTGATAGAGGTGAGGCTTGCCCACTAGACTTTTGGGCAACATAATTTTTATCATTTTTCCCCCTCATCTGATGGAAGTTACAAAACTTAGCAAGGTCATAAGGAAACACCATCCATTATTTTTATATGCCTGATTCAAAAGCCTTCTTTTTAGTTGGATTATTTCTCAAGGCATTCACCTCATAGCTATCATTCTTGTCCTTCTTATGAGGAGAATCAGTAACACCATCATTGATCGCATTATAGTTTTGATCATGCAAAGAGGATGAATTTTGGGAAGGGATGGGTCATATGCCCACACATACCTCATATACTTTTATCTTTAGACACTCATTAATAGCTTCATGATAAGAGGTAGGTTCACACTTGAGGACTTCAAGGTGAACCTCCTACCTCAATGCTCGCATGAACATGTCATAAAATTATTCATCCAAGAACTTAGTCCTACACGTATGAACTATTGATGGCATTTATGCATAAAATCAAAGTTTGACTCACCCTTGGTTTATGCCATTAAGGTGAGTGATTTTATGTCAAGATTAAAGGGTATGGAAATATCAAAATACTGTAGGAAGTCATCCAGAAGGAGATGGAAACTAGAAAGAGAATCTGGCAGTAGATTATAAAACTAGACAAAATCTTTGGCTCATAGAGAATGGGTGAAGAGCTTCAACATCATGCCTCCATCTTGTTCCCAATCCATACACACCATCATGAATGTCATAATATGATTTATGGGAATGGATTCCCACATCCCATTAAACTTAGATAGTTCAGGGATATGAGTAGGAAGGGTAATAGCACGTACCCAAGGGGATAGAGGATTTTGATGGAGATCCTCATAAGCATACTTTATCATAGGTTAGTGATGGACTCTGAGAGGGTTTCATGATGGTGATGATGTGCCTATTCCCATAGGCATCACCATGACCATGATCATGGGGAGGATGATGTCAAGGTAGCTCCTAATAGGGAAGATGATCATGATGGAAATCATCTCTATCGTGGGGTGGAGAACAGCCATGGGAAGTGTCATGGTCCCCATACGGATGATGGGAAGATGTGGCATACTCATAGAAATGGTTGTGATGACCAATATATTCATGATGTTGGTCATGTGCCATCAAATGAGGGTTAATTGGTGGCTATTGATGCTCTTGATATGCATCCCATGGATCTCTAGTCTGCAAGTGGCAATCAAAATTAGCCTACTCATCAAAAACACTAAAAGGACTACAAGTATGGGAAGAACCCCCAAGATAGGGATACCTCATTAAGTTATAATACTTATGACCCACAACATGGATATGAGTATGTTTTTTCTCTAAAGTCTCCAGTTAGGAAAGATGTGGAGAGCTCATATAAGAACTAGTTGAGGCACTCAAAATTGAGCAGGTATGGGCTCTATTTCTTAAGGAAGCATGGCACTAACTCTTTTTCAAATAAGGAATAAATTTTTCCACTAAAAGATGTCTACAATAATCATTAATGATCACATGTAGCTCATCAGGTCATAGCTACATAAGGAGATCCTCATCACCTTAAATGGGTAAATGAGGCATGACATGAGGTTGAGATGACATACCCTCATATGCATGAAGCTCAAATTGGTGAAAAGGAGATCAATTACATTGGTTATATTCCTACTAATCTTGTTCCCTTTCAAATGTGAGAGGATGCAGACTACCATTTTGGGTTGAGATAAACTCTTGAATCCTATGATGTCTATGGCATTCTATTACAAACATGGCTTGCTCATTAGTGAGCTCAGGATGAGACACTAAATCTGCAAGGATTGGTATCCGAAGGGTGGAATATTAGCCATAGATGAAATGAATCATGAGAAACACAAAAGATAACAAAAAGACAAATCGATGGAGAACCAACAGGAAGAAAGACACAAAACCAAAAATAAGAAAAAACAACCAAGGTGAGAGTCAAAACATAATTGAAAGTAAAGCCTAGCAGCAAACAAAGGAGAGTTAGCTAGGAGAGCTCTAAATATGATAGAAATAATGTGAAATCGTATGTGAGGTCCCACTAGGCATGAAATAATGTAACTCCAAGAATTTTAATGAAACCACGAGTGTTTGATAGGGTACTAAAGTAAACCACTAAGAGGTTAAAAGGCTCAGAGGTTTTATGGGATACAAGAGATCTATAGTGGCTTTTTGGTTTGTCAACTTACACCAAGCTATAAATAGACTTGTAAACCAAGTTAGGGCTAAGAAAAATAGGTTCATTAATTATGCAAGTAACTTTAGTGGTTCCAACCATAGTAAAGCAAGTAGTTAATACTAGACTATCAATTACATAAACAAAACAAAAAACAACAATACCAAATGGAGAGAGATAAGAACTAAAATGTAAATATAGAAGCTAAGGAAATTTGAGGCCAAATGAAAGATGTTTTAAACAATAAAAACATTTCCAATAAAGGGTTCAAGAGCATGCTTATTCTATATTTGAGCTATCTTTCCACGTCACTACTACTATTTTCTAACGATGCTAGCAAGAGAGAGAGAATGTTTAAGCAAGTTTTCTAGTTTGTCTTGAGCATGTATATCTCTAATATGCAATGAGGAATGTTTACAAAGAGAGAAATTATATGAAATAAATGAATATTTCAATCAATTAAAGTACTCTGTAACCATATACAAATGCAAGAAACCTCATAAACTACCCTAAAAATTGCACAAAATAACTATTTCACTAAAACAATTCAAATGCTAGCATATACACTACACAAAACAATGGAGTTTCACTTTCCATAATAAAGTGACCTCAGATCAAGCTCAAAGAAGATGTGTAGATGTTCTACCAACTAGGAATCTAAGCTAGGAAGCAATGTAGGAGGAAGACCTAGCTATGTGTAAGTTGAAGTCCAAACCAAAAGCCAAGAGCAAAGGAGGAGGTGAAGTGAGAACTTACAATTGTGTAAGAGATCCAACCAAGTGAATAAATCAGGTGTAATGCTAAATTTATAAGTTGTAAGTAAACCACAAGGAAGTAGGAACAATTGAAAGTAGTAATGGAATCTCCAAGCAAATGTGTCATAGCATATGGGATCTTCTATCACCAATCAAGCTCAAGAATGCCAAGAATGAATCAAGAGAGATTCAAGAGGTAATGAGAGTCAAGAGAGGGAATAATAATCAATAAAGTGTGTGGAGAGAGAATATAAGAGGCTTAAATGAATGAGAATGAGGCATATAGTGTAACCCTAATCCATCAAAAGACCTAAAACTAGTCATTTTTTATCATTTGGGTTCATCTTAGCACTTTTGGGCACATTCTACCAAGATGTAGCTTTTTTTAAGGAAACATGAATCTTAGGCCATGGTTTTCCTTCACACAAGTCGCAACCTAGGTCAAACATGGCCTTATATGGTCAACTGACTCTCAAAAGGCCCTAAGGGGGTCCCTAAAAGGCCTGTCTTGCATGCAAAAGGGCTAATATGGACTAAGGATGTATAGGGTGTAAGAATATGATGTGGGAGAGATCCAAGCAAGTAGTATATGTCTCAAAGTGGGATGACTAGGGTTGGTAGTCTACACGTGAGCCAATGTGTAATTATAGGGGGCAGTAGGGTCATAGGAAGTATGATTACAGATTGTAAATCCTATTTTGTGTACCCAAGATTATGAAGTGTCATTATACATGTGTTTTCACTTAACCCATTATCAGTCATGACACTATGTATATGTTGTTTATTGGTGTAAACTTGAATAAATAATTCATATATATATATATATATATATATATGAATCATCATCAATAATCTCACTATCATCAAATGTGATCATAGGATGTAGTGTCAGCATGCTTAAAAATGAACCAATAATACCATTTATTGGATGTCCATTTGTCAAAGGAGAAAGATGCACATTGCATGCATGATGTACCTTGGAGTTATCTATATTTTTTACTTTCTCATGGTTTGGAAATGGATCAATGAATATTTTCATCTTTGCATTGTCATTTTTTTTTTCTCTAGCCTCCTCTATGTATGTACTTAACTCAATAGTATTATCATAAATAAGATATTATATTTTATGCCTTAGATTGAAACCCTTGTTTTTAGAATGCCCCAAAAATATGTGGTAATCACAATATGCATTATTATCAAAGCCTTTTTGTTGAGGCTTGGTCATATCAACCTCTAATGGTGGAGGGATAGATATGAGATTGTAATCGATTAATTCATATAACAAGACATGAAGAGGTTGTGGTAACTTTGAAAATTACCTTCTTGATAGATCTAATTTATACTTGTTTGTTGGTTGTGATATTACATTAATTTTTACTATTGCTTCATTCTTAATTTCATTAGATTTGACTTTGTAGTTTGGTTTGCTTTGAAAACGTGATATTTTAAATAGATGGAGCATTTGGTGCATATATGAGCTTTTTCAAAGCTATGATCTTGACTTCACATTCTCTAATTACATGACATAACTCATCAAAAGATTTGAATTTGTTGAACATGATATATTCATGGAGTGATGGAATAAACTTTGTGTGAAGATATCTTAGAAATCAATGTCTATCATATAATTTTTCATTTTAGCTAGCATGGTTTTTACTAAGAACATATTCATTAATTAGTTCATTTGACCCTTGTTTGAATTTGTCAATTTACGCATAAGATAGTTTTTCACCAATGTTAATAGAAGTGTGCTAGAAATTGATCTGCCAAAGGGTTGAATGCCTAAACTGATTGAAGTGGAATATCATAGAACAATCACAAAGCATAGTACTTGAGGCTTCTTGGAAAGCTTGGTTAATAATTTTTCATTGTAATAATAATCCAAGCATGTTACATGGAATGATCGAAAAGTTTTTTTGGGACCATCTTTACCTTCATATAATGGTAGCTTAAAATATAAAAAACTATTGGTAGTGGATAAGAGTTTATCACAGATGCCAAAGGATTATGAATCGGGAATCCATTTAATGACTAGATCTAGAGAAAACTTTCTCTAAGTGCAACACCATAACATGTAAGTCTACAACTGTTTACTCAAGAGAGTATGCATTAGGTGAGGTTGGTGGTAGACTGTGTGTAGTAATCAAAGGAGGTGTGTATAAATCCTATGTAGAAATAGGCATATGAATCTATTGTAAACCATGTTATTCCCCCATACCTAGGGATGATTTCACATATGTAATTGAAGTTGTTGATATAGAAATAGAAGCAATAATATAAATTCAAATACTTGAAGTGGAACTATTTACTTGGGAGGGATTCAATTATTATCTATATGTAAATCTTGGGCCTATTTATTATTTCATATCTTTTAATGTATAGTATTATGTACATTTTATGTGGATTGGCTTGAATACATGCCATTAATTCTTTGTCATTAATTTTAACTGATTACTTTATATTAACTTTATCAATCTCAATAATCATTATAAGTCCATCAATAGGGTGTGTAATATTCCTTATACCATTTTCATTGTACAATTATTCTTTTTCCCAATTCATACTTAATTTTATAAATATTTATCTTTATGGTGCTTATATCCTAGGAGCATTATTTCAACCATGGGAGTTGAGTAAGTCTTGATATTGTACATTATTCATCTTAGCCTTTTTGGTGTATTTGATTTTGATTCATGCCACTATACAGTGAATCCAAATAACACCTTGGAAAGAGAAATAAAATGTGATGATGAACCTTAGGAGTAGAATTAAGATGTAGAAGCAAAGTTCATTCATTATTACCATGATTTGAATTTAAAATTGAAACTTTGATTTTGTAAAGGGGATTAGAGGTGTAACTAGGCATGGTGTGTTTTATTTGTAGGGTCTTAGATATACTAATCCCATTCATAAATAGTGAACAAAGTCTAGAGAAAAAATCCTATAGTCACACTTTCCCATCTCTAGGCATTGATAATAATTTATCGAGGTTAATTTCTTACTAGTTCACTACAAAAACAAACAATTGAAGGCTTCCTATGGTTGAAAAGCAAAACCCTATGATGTTTTGATATACTGTGAAGTACATGAAAACCAAAATCCATATATATTGTTGTCTAATGATTTGAGTATTAGGGCAATACTCCTCACACCATGGCTCAAGTAAAATTTATGACCACTTTGCCCAAAATAACAACTCCTAAGTTTAGAAACTGTCAGAACACATTTATACAAAAAGAAGAAAAGGAAATTGAAATTGAAATTGAAACTAAAAACCATAACAGAAGAAATGATTTTTTTGCATGGAAATCAATAACTCAATTTGAAACATATAGGTCAATTATTTCTCTTTAGTTTTTTGAAGTCATGAATTCAACTAAAATCCTAGAACAAAAAAATAATGAAGTAATGTTCAAAAAAATATATAGGTTCACCAATACATTATACCCTTTTTTAATAACACTAAAATGTTTTTGCAATAATTATAAAACTTGATAGATATTAGAATGATAAAAATATACAATTATTAACAATTCTTATTTGTAACTCTCTAAATATGGAAACTTGTTATTTTTGGAAAACACTAGAAATAAATCAACTTAACTTAGATTTGGTTCTTGATTGACTATTTTTTATATTTGATCATGGAAATTAGTAATGGACTAGACTATAACTACTCAGGATTAAGAATAGAATATGAAGATGCCTCTATACATGTCCACACTCCCTCGACAATAATGCATGCTAGTCATTTATGTTGATTGCAAACTTGTCTGAGTTGATTGTGACTAATGATTGACAGTGAAAAGTAGAGAAAATTAGAGCTATGATAAGATATGATCAAGAACAAAATATGAGAATATTCTTGGACAAAACCACGCTCCTTAGATAATAACATAGGCCAGTCATGTCAATTGACAATGAATTTTTTTGCATGGACTATGATGAAACTATAACTACTCTACTTTTTGCACTTATTTTTATTGAGTGGCCTGAAATGTTGTAATTCTGATATTAACACATGGATATTTTTATTTTTCTCCTCCTTACTTTAGAAACCATAATGGTCTTTGTGAGAGATAGAAACATACAAGCATAGGAAGGAATTGTAATGGGTTAAGATGACATCAATAACCCCCTTAATGATCAAACATTACCTAGTATCCAAATACTCCAAAGAGGGAAATAAAGCCACATGTTGTTCTCCCACTGGAATGATTGTGCAATTGTGCTCCTTGACTATATGTTTATGGCTTTGATACTTGAAAATGATATCTCTTGAATTTATTTGAGATGCTTTAGACTTTATTTGAGATTTCTCCTTATGAATGATCTTGAATTTTGGAATAATATGGCAACTTTTCTCAATGTGCAATAGTGTGAAAGATAGGTACTAGATAGAAAGCATGCCCTTTTGAAATGAGGTTTTGATTTGTTTACATAGTGAAACCTTTTGATAATTTTCTTTAGCTAACTTTATGAAAAATGTGTGAATACCCAAATAAATATTTTGAAATTTGGAAATTGGTCATTATTTGGCAAGGGACGTGACCACATTGGGTGGACATGTGTGTGGCAGAGAATTATACCGAGGAATCAGGGATAATTGTCTTGAGCTAGAGATAGTCTGAGGGTAGTATAAAGTAAATTGAACATTTAACTTAGAAATTTATATGTAATAATGATGAAGAATAGAAGGTCAAAATCTTATATAAATAAATGGCTTATAAGTATGGTAAATAATAGTCATGTATTTGAGTGTAAGTAGAACAATTTATGATGTGTCAAGGATTAACATTGTCAAGTATCTATGACCAAATTTAGGTATCTAGACTTCAATCTATTATATTAAAATTTATGATTAATTTTGAAACATTTTAATCTAAATTTCACACATAATTTTCATGTTAATAAAGGTTAGTATTAATCTAAAATAGGGTAAAACAATTTTAAATTTTACATGTTGTTTTCCTTTAATATGCAAAATTTGTAACAACTATGTAATTTCATGGATCAAATCTTTGTGCACTAATAAGGTTGAAATTAACAATAAATAATATTTAGCCTTTCATAATCCATACTGTTTATAATATTCAATCCAATTTCCTTCATATCACCATTAGAAACCAAAGGACATGTATGAATCCTTTTGTTCCTTTTGCTCCTAATATTTACCTAAGGCTTATATTAGATTATGTGATGCATGATGTCCCTACAAGAACCAATAGACTACACCCTCTTGATGGACTTATATTAATATTAAATCTAGAAATTTTCATGAATAACAAACAATTACTATGGATGTTACTAAAGGAAATGAATTTGTGGACTTTCCAAATAGAATTCATGACATAGATGAAAGATAAAACATGAACCCGCAAATACACAATTCACTACTATAAATAATAATAGATGAACGAAAAAAATTGGCTAAGGTTGTCACATATGAGGATTAGTATTGATCCCTTTAATTATATCCATCAAGCTTTTAGATTTAATGACCCTACAATAGGTTTTCAAACACTTACTATTTCTATTATTCCTATGTCTACACCTTCAGCTATACATGTGATGCCCACCCAAGGTGTGGGGGAAATTCAAGGTTTATTTCAAATTAATATATAATGCCTATAGGGTCAACCCATATACATCATATGATGTTATTCATGTGATGTAATCATCCTCACCTACTACATAATCCCTCAAATAGTCTATTACAACTTTGTAGGCTAAGGTGTTACAGTTAGAGCAGAATGCTTCAAAAGTCGATCATTCAATAGATTCCCATGCATTGTTTCATAATCCATTATTCCCAAAGATCAAAATTTATTTCTTACCTATGTGTTTTATATCTCTTAAACTTATATTTTATGGTGGTAAAGATGATCCAAAGCAACACCAAATATCCTTTCATGTAACATGTTTGGATTATGATTCCAATGGCAGATTATTGACTAAGTTATTTACATGCAATTGTAATAACTATGCTTTGTAATGGTTATATGATGTCCCATTCCAATTAATTAATGCATTTTATCCTTTGGCCAATCAATTTCTAGCACATTTTTTATCAATACCATTGAATTTTTAATTTAGGCTCAAATTCCAAAATTAAGAAAGGATCCAATGAGCTAATCAATGACTATGTCTTTCAGTATAAGATAATGTTTTATAAGATGACAAATTATATGGCCACAAATGAGTTACAAAATAGTCCATGATAATTTTAGATAGTTGGAATCTATAAATAATAAAACAAATAAACCAAAGGCTCAAATATATAGTCGGCCATCTTCATGAATTATAAGGTAAAAACAAAAATTAAAAAACTAAAGGATAATTAATCATTTATGTTTGGAAAAGAATTATTACATCTAATAAGGTGGTTAAGAATTGGTCTCCAAGAATTCCCAATACCTAAGCCATTATCCCTATAAATATTTACCAAACCTTTTTTAATTTCAATGGTTCTCTAACCTTTCATCTCAAAAAAATATCTTCTTTTATAATTAGTTTCATCTTGTTAATACACATCTAGTGTTTTATATTGTGAGAATGTTGAGCAAGAGTGGAAATATTAACCCAATTATTATTGATGTCTCTAGAATGATTTTTAAGTTTCATTTAGAGAGATCTCCCAATTTCACCTATATAGGATTTTCCACATGAGCAGGGAACTAAGTGCACACCCTTTTGTTTATTGGGACTTAAGTATCTTTCACAAAATCAATAGAGTATGAAGGATTTTTAAAGGCTTAAAGGTTGTTTGAATTCCAACCTTTTTTATAATTCTTGTTAATTTCTATAAGACACCTTTTACATAGGGGATGGTGATTCTAGGAACATATGTGTCTTCTTTATTATGATTCTGATCATAATTTCTAGCTCTGAAAAATGCACTTTCAATTTAAATCTTAGTGTATTTGTTAACCATTAAAATATCTATAAGGTGATTCTTCAAGGTGTACACTAATATTTTAATGGCTAATGGATACACTAAGATTGAAATTCAAAGTGAATTTTTTATAGTTAGAAATCATGATCATAATCATAATAAAGAAGATACAGATGTTCTTAGAATAACCATCCCCTATGTAAAAGGTGTCTCAAAAAAATTAGCAATAATTTTTAAAAAGGTTGGAATACAAACAACCTATAAGCATTTAAACACCCTTCGTACTGCTCTTAATTTTGTAAAATATCCTTTAAGTCTCAATAAAAAAAAGGATGTGTACTTAGTTCCCTACTCATCTGGAAAACCCTATATAGGTGAAATTGGGAGGTCTCTCCAAATGAAACATCAATCATTCTCAAGTTAATAGTTATACTCTTGTTGAACATTCTCATAATACAAAACACCATATGTGCATTAATGAGGTGAACCTAATTGTAAAATAAGATAATTTTTTGAGACAAAAGGTTAGATAAACCATTGAAGTGGAAAAAAATACTAGTAAATCTTAATAGGGATAGTGACCTAGGCATTGGAAATTCTTGGAGACTAATTCTTAACCACCATGGTAGATGCAATGATTCTTGTCCATACATAAATGATTAATTATCCTTTAGTTTTTTATTTTTTGTTTTTACCTTATAATTCATGAATATGGTTGACTATATATTTGATCCTTTGGTTTATTTGTTTTATTATTTATAGGTTCCAACTCTTTACAATTATCATGGAATAATTTGGCATATACTTCTATCCCTAATGATGAGTACACATAACATACTTGAAACGTCGGATACCATTAATTTAACATGATGAATCCTAAAATGTCTCTTTTAAATAAGTTACATCATGAAAACCTACATGATCTCGATGAGTTACAATATATCTTCAATAAAATTTTGCTTTCTCCTCTCCGTGAATCCATTGTGTTTGATAAATTCAAGTCATTTGTTGAGTTATGCAATATAATTTGAGACCGATGAGCTAAGCTCATAACTTTAATAAGTTCAAGTATGTGCCTAATAGTATAATTACTTCAAATAAAAAGTTTCAAAGAAAACCAAGGTATAAATTTAAATCAAATGATACTAATCATGAAATAAATACAATATTTAATGCAATATCACAACCTACTATTTAGCTTGTCCCATCCACTCCACAATGGAGACAGTTTTTAAGATTACCTCAACCTCATTACATCCTCCAAAGTTACTAAAATGTAACATTATAGTCCCCCCACCTCAAGAGGTTGATATGAGTAGACCTACACATAAAGGATATAAAAATAATGCATACTATGTTATCATCAATGTGTTGTAAATTTTACAAATAGATGCTTAAATCTAAGATACAAGATACAATATCTGATTGATGATAACATTATTAAACTTAACTAACCTATGAATGATACATAACTTACATAATTTGCCTCTATCATGAATGAGTCAAAGTACACATAATAAGTCATTTATTTTGATAAGGAAGACTTATCTACCAAACACATAATAGATCAAAACCTTCCATTGTTCATTCAGGTAATAATTAAAAGTAAAGGGATCAAGAATGAATAGTATATTGTAGTTTTCTTACAATAATTAAATGTCAATAAGGATATTATTAAAAAATTAGATCAAAGCCTAAGAATATTTGATAACATCCCACATCAGGTACTTCGATAAATATAATTGGATGTGACAATAGGGCCCAAGACATTAACTACTCTATTTCTGGTCATGCCTAGTCATCTACACTATAATTTGCTTTTAACTTGACCTTGGATACATATTATAAATGCAATGCCATCTAAATTACATAAGTGTGTGAATTTCATGCATGATGTAAATTTGTAAACATGCCCCACATATAATTATCCCTTCAAATATTATACAATGAAGGTAATTCATAAAGAAATTTTATGGAATATTCTATAGTGCCTCCATCATAACTTATCTAATTGGACAAATCCATACATTTGAGGTTGTAAAATCAAGTAAATTAAATGACAAGGAACTAAATATGGTCATTAATGAAGTGTAGATACTAAAATATGATTTATGTAGTACCTCAATCTTGTATACTTGGAAAATATTCATCATGGTTATTCCTTTCAATTATAGATGTGCTCATTTTCAAAAGGCTCATGTTCACTATCTCTTTGTGCCTAAATTACTTATCTCTTAGTCCAATTATTATTATTATGATGACTAGGAGTTATATATTATTCAAAAATATATAAACTTAATCATTATCCTTCATTTTTAGTTTTGGACTTGTACTTATTTTCTACCTTCCTAGACACAAACACCTAGGTCGATGCAAGTGTCCACTTTTCCTACAAAGTGTCCAATGCCCAAAAGTCATCTAATTTACAAATGAAAAATATCCTAAATATAAAACTACATGATTTAATGTGAGATATTTCCAAAATGGATTGGTATATATATAATACCAACCCTCATTCATTCCTCACCTAGCAAATACTGGGAGCTCATAATGCAATATACCAAAAAACACTCAATGAAGAATTAAAGTGAGTAAACCTACCCTATTCATCCTTATTTACATATTGGTCATAAGATCCATACTCCTATAGGTCTAAATCATTTGAAGAATAATTCATGAGCCATATTTGCCAAGTTACAAGCTAGGTCACTAAATTTCTTTATTTATCACACATTACATCCTTGTGTGCACACAATCTAACATTTAGAGGAAAAGTACATAAGTTTGAGGCCCTCTTCAGAGTATTAGCTATGTAGGTAGTGCCCATTGAAAGAGGGGTCCTTAGGATAACTTTAAACTATGAGCCCATCAACCCATTTTTCCCACAATCATTATAAAGGTGGAGAATCTAGGGTTTGATCATTTGACAAAGAGTGACAACATGTGTGCATGATCCGTATACATAAGGATCCAATTGGTCACATATATATTTATTTAGGATTACATACATGACACCTGCATCAAATTCAAATACCTACGTCAACATAACTATTAAGATATGATGCAAGCATTCGAGGCCACATAAATAATATTCCTAGAATCTGATGATTGTTCTAAGATCACCCTCTAATCCACTTCTAACTTATTTCAAATAAGACCTATATGATCATAATAAACCAACTAAGTATTATTATTCCCTATTTATTTCGATATCTATCAATATTTTTACATTGTTATTTTTAACAAATCTCAGTTGTATAAATTTAGAATACTATTTGTCTGAGTTTTATATTTAATTGTCCCACTCATTAAGTTAGTTCACCATCTTTATGTAAAAGATAATATAATACCTCTTAACCTAGATATACACACACATATATAAATTTAGGGTTAAACATTTGGTGAATCCAAAATTTGGTCTTAAAACCCTAGATTCACCTAGGCTTTCCTATTTTTTATATGATTTTTTATTCCTCAACTGCAAATATTTTAAAATTAGATTTTCGTTTACTTTCAAAGGAATTAATCATGGATGTGTGTATCATTTATTTCATTTTCCAATATATCATAGTAACCCTAGTTTTTTATACTTCATACATGGCTAAACTAAAAAAAAATCTAAGAAAAGGATAAGAATCAAGTTTATTTATACAACTATTTTTCCAATGCTATAGAGCTAGTGTCCAGATGCCAATGAGAATGCTCCCAACCCTTTATTCCACATAGATAATATTCAAATGATAGTTACCATCCCATACCCATTATTCACCCACAACTTAAATCGGACTCCATGATCCACTTTGTCACTACTCGAAAAGTTAAGGGTGCCCAACCTATCCCATGTCCTATTGTTATGCAAAATATTCCTCCTAAGTTTAAACATGTTATCGAATCAAAAGTATATGATCTTACTAACCAATTGAGAAACACACATGCTAAAATTTCAATCTTTGAACTCATAAATTAATATACTATCTAAAAGGATATTTTATATGAATCATTACATGACACCCAAGTATCACATGACATTGAACCAACTTATCTTACATATATTATGCAAGATATCAAAAACAATGAAAATCTCGTTACCTTTGATCCAAAATATTTACCATCAAAAGAGATTATTCACCAAGATTTGTCTTTGTGCATACAAGTATGTATGTTTCATAATAGAATCAAAATAGTGTTACTTGATAATGATTTGGGCCTAAACATTTGTGGCACAAATTTCTTAACCACCATGGGTATTAGCACAAATATTCTTTAAAAATATATGTTTATCAAAGGATTTGATAATTTATGTAGCCCTCAGGTTGGCCAAGTCACATTAGATGTGTCATTGTATCCAAAAACTATTCAAACTACATTTCATGTCATGTCTTAGTCATTATACCATAACTTGATTTTTGGTACACCATGGATACATACCATGGAAGTCATCCCATTTACATTGCATAGATGTGTGAAATTTATACATGATGGGATCTTATTCACCATGTCTGTTGATGATGAACCCTTAAATTTTTTTTAAATGGTACATTTTGACATCGAAGGGGTACCTAAATTGGTACCACCTCAATATTGTATTCCACTTGAAAATATACAAACATATTTAACGGGGGAGTTAAGCACAATGACTCCTTTACCTAAAGAACTAATCACTGAGGTGCTCATGGATGCACATCAAAAATAATAACCTTTACCAAAGGAGAAATTGATACCAAAATAATGAGAAAATCAACATTTGAGCTTCCTTTATTGGTTAACATTGAGCAACAAAAAAAAATGTTTCAGATTACCATGATAGTGATGATGAACTTCATCATGATATGACTGGTGAACAATTGCAAAAACTTAACTTAGATTTACTTGAACATATTTCGCATAACTTATTCACACCTACAGGCCCTAAAACATACAAGTTAAATTCACCAGCAAAGGATACAAAACCACATTCAGTTTAAGGTAAGACAAAAATAATAGATGAACATGTGAATGCTTGTTATTCAATCCATCCCTCCTAAATACAAAAAATAATCCAACCTTACAAAGGACTAATGTAAATATACCATGTGAACAATGTGGAATCCTCTAAAAAACCTCCACAACATATTATCTAGATTTTTGTAAACAAATATTCTCTAGATTTAATTCTTCCTGTGTTACTTGATTGCCGCATGATATCTTTACCTCCTAATAGACATAGATTGGGTAACAAACTCATTCCCAAAAAGGGACCACTACATTTTACCATCGCATCACCAACCATAATACCAATCAATATGAGACATCAAAAAACCATATTCAAAAATACAAAAGTGAGGGGTGCATATAATTTGTGCCCAATCAAAAAAAAAGGACCAAATATTTCCAATCTTTCTACTCAAAACTAATTTTCAAAGTGACAAAGGCATGAAAATCTAACAATTATCGTAAAAATTGATGGTGTGTCTTGCTCACATTTACAAATTGATGTAAATAATTGGGACACTCTTTGCAATGTCTCATACCTACCTATATTGGGGCATATTATCAGAGAAGTACAACATTGTTCAATTTTCCTCAAATATCTTTACTTTACCATAACATACAAACCTATATTGATAAATACCATCATATGGGTAATCAATACCAAACCAAATCTCACATTTTGCCTTGGATAATATTGGGTAATAGAAATGAAAGCAACAATTGACACCATTCATATGTGTCTTAATTATAAATTCTAAAATACTTATCTACATATTATATGATGGACAGAATGATAAATCTATAATAACGATAGATGATGTTCCTTTACCAAATGTTACAAAATCACTAGAAATGATGTGACATAAACACTAGTGGTAAAAAGATGATATTGGAAAACCATCAAATAGTCCTTTATCTTCTAAGGTGGATGAATAATCTCCTTTCATTTCAATTAAGATTCATCAATTCAAAAAAAACAAAAATATGAACCACAATTTAGCATGTTCCTAGTTATACTATTTTTTATGCATATGTTGTTTGCTTCATATTAGTAGATGGCATATCATTATTTTCCTATATACACATTTTTCATGATTCATTTGAGTGTGATACATGCATACCTAGATATGTTATATATTCATATATAAATGTTGGGATTTCCCTCCACTCACGTCTTAAGTATGTTGGGGGCATATACTTTTTGGATCATGATATATCCATGTTACATTATTATATGATCACTTTACATTAAATTTTTTGAGCTTATGTGTGTGTGTGTGTGTGTGTGTGTGTGTGTGTGTGTGTGTGTGTGTGTGTGTGTGTGTGTGTGTGTGTGTGTGTGTGTGTGTGTGTGTGTGTGTGTGTGTGCGCGCGCGCCTATATGCATGCTTATACATTTCACAATGTACTTGATATGTTGTGTACTTAACATTGCTTGTAAACACATATGTTTAGAAACTAATATGCTAGGTTCATGTTGGTTGCTTATATTTGTCCTAATTTTCCATTTTAGCACTTCCTTGATTGTGTTCCTTGCTTGGTATTATTCTGCATTATATTTATTTTTTGGTCATTTGAATATGCTCCATTAATTGTGGCCTTTCATGCCTATGCTTGATTATTTTGATATTAGAATATGTCATTGTTTATTGTATGTGTACATTTGAATATGTCAGTATATGCTTTATGCCCATTTGACCAAGTCATGTCCCTTCCATTGTGTAGAATTTGAACATGCCCCTTATATGAGATCTCCTTGGATAATTTCATTTTGCATTAATTTTGAGTGCTCTTGTGTGTGTGATTAATTACTTATTAATCTTATACTTTTAATCTTTAGACATTACCATGATCCATATCATGCTTCTTACGACTTGATGTGATCACATACTACATACCTCATTTTTATATCTACCTAGACATGTTACCCATGTATATTACATGATTCATACACAACTTATATAATTATTTTATCCTTTTGAGGTAAGGTGACTACCAGATTTTACTTTCGCTCACCTCAAAAGGGGGGCCATATCAATGGAGGAATCTCATAGAGAAAAAACTTCCACACTTCCATCATTTCAAATTATAGTGGTGGCATGTGAAAAAGGCATGACCTCTACACTCATTCAGTACTCGGCATTTCTAGATTATAGTGGGGGTATGTTATAGAAACATATTCTCCACATTTTACACCAGTTTTTAGATTCTCTAGATTTAGTGGGGGCATGTCATAGAAACATGTCCTCCACACTTGCATGAATTTTAGATTCACCATATTACATATATGTATGATTCAAATACATATTTGTGCCAACATTCTATACATTGATGCCATTATTATGCCTACATTTCAACTCAAGACATATATGAGGTGCATATACCATGCAAAAGACACCTAAAATTATAAAATCAATTCATTTAAAAATTTAAAATAATCATACAAACTATTTTTATACATAGATTGGACTTTTATGGGTTGTTATTCAACTAATTTATTGTAGTAGTTGTTTCAACTTCAGTAGGTTGAGTTTATTAAATCGCTCAATCTTACCTAGCTTATAAGTTAAATTTTATTAAATCATCTAACTTTATCATACTTATAGTTTGGATTTGATTAAATCATCCACCCTTACCAAATATATAATGTGAGTTAATTAAATTTATCACACTCACTAAACCATTCAGATAATTGGGTTACATGATTGAGATGAAACAAGCTCAATAGACGTGTTATAATTTAAATTTACACTAAGGTTGAGGGAATGTGTCCTCAAATATCTCTATATATATGCACTTAAATGTTTATATTTGTCCTAATTTCATACTCAATGCTTAATTATGAAGCATCCTTTCAAATCAAATTTTCAAAAGGCAAGATGGTTGCCTCAACACACAGGTATACTCCTAACCTTGTTCTTTCTAATTTCAAACATTTCAAATT
Organism: Torreya grandis; assembly: GCA_037957365.1. Lineage (NCBI taxonomy): Eukaryota > Viridiplantae > Streptophyta > Pinopsida > Cupressales > Taxaceae > Torreya > Torreya grandis. The sequence goes on along the minus strand of JARHVA010003322.1, from coordinate 1,543,768 downwards.
ATTTCAATTTCAAATTTCATACACTAATTATATATTTTAAGATGCTCTTGATTTTAGGTTAATCACCATAAAATCACTCAATTTGGGCTCACATAAAGATAAGGTGTGTTATACACATCCAAGTACACATTTCTTTCCTTTAAACTAAAAATTTCATTACTATATTAAAGGTAAGGTGAATGTAGATACTAAAAGTTGATTTAAGTAGTATTTCAGTATGTACACTTGGTTAATATCCATCATGTTTGATTTAAGTAGAGAGAATTACAAATCAAGTTAGTCAAGCATTAGTCCATAAATAACGACAAATGCATAAAGAACTAACTAACTAAGCCTATCTATTCCTATGAGAATTACAAAGGATAAAAAGAAACAAATGAAAGAAAGAAACATCATATTACCTTCCCAAATGGATTCACCATACCCGTGTGGCTCAAAAACATGTTCTCCCTTGATCAAGCATCCTTGTCTTTGTCAACAATGGTGGTAAACTCCTCCAATGTCTCAAGAACACTCCATAAAACATAGGCTCATGATTCCAAATCACTAAACTGGCCTATCAATGAAGCTTACAAACAAAATCAATGATCAAATGCAAAGGATTATGGAAATAATTTAACATTATAACTTTGCAATATTCAAACTTAAAATTCATGTCCATGGCCTCTCTATTTATAGATTTTTGAGATTGGTCAGGATCAACCATGACCATCCATCTCAAGATTGATATTTGTGGCCATGGATAATCCTAATATTTGGAATTAAATCCATAACTATCTTCATCATGACCTTGGAAGAAGGGGCATTGAAGAGGCACGAGAGGAATTAACTAGGCATGGGTGACCCATAATCCTGATATTTGTGGCATTTATGGCCTAGGGATGTCTTCCCAAGAAATGATGTCACCTTATGATGCAGTTAATAGGAATCAATTTTCAAAAAAAATATTCAAAAACTCTCATTGAAAATTCACTTAAGATCTTGATTTGGATTAATTAGCCTTAAACAAGGTTAATCAACATTTGTGCAATTATTTAAAAATTAGCCCTCAACTAATCAAAATGATAAGAAAGTCATATTACTAGGTCATAATTTGACTAGAGAGGATCTAGAAGGTGATGTTAGATGCATTGGATCTGTATTCCCATTTAGGATGTTTTCAACACCAAATAATAAAGGTACATGATGTGTACCAATGAATTAAAAGAAAAGAGTGATCCAGAGCACTAAATGGCAAAATTGTTATTTTGACTCAAAATGATCTAATCAAAGTTAGCTAGACCATAAAATACATTGCCCTATTTAGGGATACTTTGACCTAAACTGGCACTTGTAAGTGACAGGTTTGAACCATTTAGGGCATTTTATGGATTTTGACCTAAAATGTGCATTTGAGTTTAATTTGAGCAAGATTGATAATTTCAACCCAAATGGTGTTAGGAATTGGATGTCTACATTTTGCCCTCGTTTGAGAAAGTGTAATGAGACATTTAGGTGAAGTGACATCTTTTCAAAGAAAAGAGTTGTCAATAAGAAATTGGAACATACCCATGATGCCCCCTCGAGAAGACATACTAAGATGGAAGAAAAAGATGGACTCTCAAAAAGAGAGAGAAAGTGAGAGATTAACCCATGGAATAGATCACATCTAGAGGAGTTAATGCTTGCACACATGATTACCATTAATTATCAAAATATAATTAGTAATATAATATGTCCTAGAGATAGGGGAAATGGGAAAGAAACAATCCATAAATGTAAGGGACATACTATAAATGTACCTAATTTGAGAGTACAAGTTGTGTACTTACGACATTGATCAATCTTGAGACAAGTTACACACTAATATATTGCCATCATAGGCTTTAATGTGGATATCTTGTACTTAAAGGAAAAGAGAGAGCGTTCTACTTTAGGGAGGGAAGCACCACTAGAATGGGGTCTCTAAAGAGAATATAATAAGTACTCCAGTAGAGCAGATTTAATCGTGATAAAATAGTTTTGCCCCAGTAGGGCAAATTTTGATCATTGATAAAGAATAAATAATGATTTACCCTTGTAAATCTGATTTGATTCAAATGTTGTTTAGATGTTGTGCCCCAGCATGGGCAATTAGCAAGCAAAATAACTCAAGCATATAATTGAAAAGATAGGTTAAAGCGAGTAGGTGCAAATGTATATGTGATGGTGTAATAGCTTAGAAATCCATATAAAACCAATCATATGATAATGCACAAAGTGATGAGAGAGATGAAAAGAAGAATGGAGATAGTCAAGCTGGCCTCAATAAAATTTGAGAGCTACCTACATAGTTCCATGGACTCATGTTCCAACATGAACTTTAGGCCAATGTAGTTCACCCAAGTTTGGGAGAGAATGGAATGAGGAATGATTAAAAATGACCAAGAATTGATTAGAGTTACAATGTATGCAAAGATATGCACATCTAAGTATAGAAAAAGAAGCTTGAAATGCATGATACCTAGAAGCCTAATTCCATATCATGAGGCTAGGTCTTGCAAAGTGTTCTTGAGAATCATTCATTAGAGCTAATGTTGACGTTAAGACGTTGAGACCTGAGCACAAAGTGCTTGCTATAGTAAAAGAAATTAGGCATCATAAGTATAACTTAGAATGACATAATATTCCAATTGTGCTGAGCCAGTTAAAATGTGAATACCTATAACTAAAGATAATGGTAAAATAATGACCAAAACCAGAGTTACAGTGATTTACATTTAAATAAAAAAGCAAAAATAAAGAAAAAGATAAACATAAATGAACCTAACTTGAAATCAATATATGATCTTAAATAAGAACAAAATGTTTAAAAACAAAAGTCAAGAATGTCTTAACGATATGAGACCAAGATATGAATAATCAAGATCCATGTGGACCATCAAGGCATTCTTGAACACAAAAGAGAAAAGCAAAATCAAACACAAAAACAAGACACTAACAACAATCAAATAAACAAAATGGTCCAAGAACAATGCAATAACATAGGATCAAGATATAAACAATCAAGATCCATGTGAATCATCAAGATGTTCTGAAACATAAAAGAGATAAGCAAAAATAAACAAGGAAACATAAGACCAAGATGACAATCAAGATGTAAGAAAAAGGAGAAGAAATAAAAGGAGAGGTGCAAAAGCACAATAAAATGCCAAGAAAACTCAAATAAACACAAATAAAAACCAAATTAGTGTGGTTTAAAGACATGTTCATGCATGTGCAGTAGAGGCATTACTTTCCACCACATCATAACAAAGAACAATGAAATGACAATTGTTCCCTAATTAAAGAGGAACAATGATAGAAGAAATGGGGGAAGAGAAGAAAAGGAAGGGGTTGGTCGAGCTGACTCTAGATGTATAAGACAAGTGGACACTACCTACATAGTTCCATAGATGCATGTTCCAACATAAACTTCAAGCCAAATGTAGTTCTCCCAAAAAATAGGATAGAAGCAAAAATGATGATTAGACCAGCATGATTAATGTTATAGAAGAAATGGAAGATACGACAAATAAATGAGAATGGTTTGTCAAACAAGACGCTGAAGAGATGAGAAAGAATGATCTTACAAAATGGCAAGTGTGTGGGACAAGATGAAATAAACTGGTGTTTTTATGTTTGTAAAATGGCAAGAGCATAGCATGGTTGAACAAGAATGTACAAATGTATAAAAGTGTGAGATAATGTTTTTATTCTTTTATGGATCATGTTATAATATTTTTAGTATTTTCAAAGTATTTCTAATGTTTTTGGTGTTTTTGGGAGAAAATATGCACAAAGTGGGACCATCTAGTTGAGGAGATGCACATCTTGAGAGTAGAGGTTCCAATAAGACAGCTAAGCCAGCTACAATGGCCCATGCTCACAAATTGGTGAGAGCGAGGTTCTTGATCTCTAACAGTGTAGCAATGGTCTAGAACTAAGAAGATGTTTTTGTTTACGTGTCTGAAGTTACACAATACTATCCTGGCTGAACTCCTTTGTAGAATTGTTGTTGAGGATGTTCATAATGTTCATGAGACATAATCAAGATCATAATTGGTCAAGGGATAAATAGTATCAAGCTTATAACATGCCTTAGACATAACAAATAATATGCTTCTCAAATAGAGCAATCCATAATGGGATGAAGAATATGCTCAGAGTGCCAAAGACTCAAAGCCTTTACTATCAAGAATCATGAAAAGTGGACCAGGGTAGTGTAAAATGTGTTCTAGGTAAGATAGAAGGGTGGGATAAAATTATGATAGCACAAGTTTCCCCCAAGTCAGGGGTCTTATAGACAATGGTTCAAAGTTGTTCATGCATAGAACCTCTTAAGGTGTATGATGTTCATGGGCTCAAGTTCTTCACCATTATGTTTAGCCAATCGATATGCTCATGATCCATAGTTATTGTGACAATATATGGTCCTAACCAATATATGGTCCTAACCAATTAGGCTGAAACTTGCCTTTCTTTTTGGGTTCAGCATTCGTATTCTTCTAGTTCTCTTTCAAAACTAAGTCACTAATCTCAAATTCTTGAGGGAGAATGCATTTGTTATAGCTTATCCACAATCTATTTTGATAGGCCTACAAATTTTCTAGGGTGGCCAAACACTTACCATCAAGAAGCTCTAGTTTGTGCAGTCATGAGGCTCTATAGTCTTCATTATCTTCAATGTGTTCTAGTGATATTCTTAATGATGGGATCTCAATCACGACTGGGATGATAGCTTCAATGCCAAAAACAAGGGAGTGTATAGTAGCTCCAATTAGGGTGTGATGATTGGTTATATAATCCCAAAGGGCAGGAAAGAGTTGCAAGTGTCAATTACGGCTAACATCATTAACAATTCTCTTTAAGATCACTAGAATGGTTTTATTTGATGCCTCAGCTTGTATGTTACTTTGTGGGTTATATGGAGTGGATTTATTATGTTTGATCATGAATTTTACACAAAGAGATTTCACATCTTGGTTCATAAAGGATCCACCATTATCAGATATAATGTGAGCTAGGATGCCATATCAATAGATGATATGGTAATGAATGAATTTGGTTATTTGTTTCCCAGTAACATAAGTGAGAGGAACAGCCTCAATCCACTTCATAAAGTATTTGATTATAGTTAAAATGTGTTTATGGCCATTTGAAGATGTCGGGTTAATTTTCCCAATGAGATCGAGACCCCATGTTGAGAATGGATATGGTGTTATAATCAGCTGCAATGGTAGGGAAGGTGCATGTATCAAGTTGCCATACTACTAACAAGGAACACAATTCATTACATAATTACAAGCATCTATCTCCATTTTGGGCCAATAATAGCCTATTATGAGAAGTTTTTTTTACTAGGACTACACCATTGGTATGGGCCCCACACATTTTTTCATGAACCTCCTTCAGTGTCAACTTGGATTCTCCATAAGATAAACAACAAAGAAGCATTCCATCATATCCTTTATGATAAAGCATGTTTCCAAGGAGGATATAAAGTGTTAAGCAATGAAGGAATAGTTTTTGTTGGTTGGCAGGAAAGGTTGGCAGGAAATACATGACTATGGAAATAGTTATAAAAATCTTGGTACCATGGTAGCTCAGGTGAGGGATTATGATCAGGAATGGTGCATATCCTCTCTAAATATGATAGAATATGTGTTGGCTAAAGAAAATTTTCACTTAATAATTTATACTCTTTAGCATCATCATGCATTTGAATCATAGAACTAATTTTTGCCATGGCATGTTGTTGATTTGTAGAACTTGTTCAAACTATAGAGATTAAAATGTGTTTTGAGGTTATCGATAATTTGCTTGTAAGGAAAAATCTTATCATCCCTTGTTTGATACTATTCAATTGTGTGATTTATGATTAGCTATAAATCTCCATAGAATTTTAAGCTTTGAATATCCCATTGTATGGCAAGACAGAGCCCTGCAACAAATGCCTAATATTCAGCCATATTGTTTGTACACTAAAATTGTATATGGAAGGCTTTAGGGATCAAATTCCCCTATGGTGTGATCAACAATATGCCAGCTCTAGACCCTCAAGATGTGAAGGATACATCAAAATAGAGCATCCAGTATTTAGGTTCTTATGATGTTTGTTCTATCATCATGATAGAATCATCTAGAAGGTCAAAGTTGAGAGGTTGAGTGGCTATAATTAGAGATTCTACAAGTTGGTCAAAAAGAACTTGTCCTTTGAATGCCTTTTGATTCTGGTACTCAATATCAAACTCACTTAGGAGCATAATCCATTTATCCATGTATCCTTGAAGAGCTACTTTAGATAAGAGGAACTTGAGAGGATCTACCGTGGCAATAACAATAGTTTTGTTATTTAGCATATAATGTCACAATTTTTGAGTGGTGAACACCATAGCTAAACATGCCTTCTCAATAGGCATATAATTATGTACATAGGCTACCAATGTGTGGCTTAAATAATAAACAGCATGTTACTTACCATGATCATCATGCTAAGCCAAAATTGCCCCTATTGCATGTTATGTGGCTAATATATAAAGAAGCAGTGGCTTTCCTTGTGTTATAGGTCGTAAGAATAGTGGATTAGCCAAGTATGTTTTAAGCTTTGCAAATGCTATTTGACAAATCTTCATCCCACTGAAATGTTACCTCTTTCTTTAAGAGATGGGTAAATGGGTGGCACTTATCTGCCAATTGATAAATGAACCGGTGTATAGACTGGATCTTTCCTTGTAGACCTTGCAACTATTTAAGATTATTTGGTGGAGGCATTTCCATAATAGAGTTGACCTTTATAGGGTCAACTTTGATCCCTCATTTTGATATAATGAACCCTAGAAATTTTCTTAATGTGACTCTAAAGACACATTTCTTAGGATTCAAGTGGACTTTATATGCACAAAGCCTCTCAAATATTCTTCATAGAATGTTAGGTTGTCCAGTTCTTGTTCTTGATTTTACTAGTATATCATCAACATAGTCCTCAAAAATTTCATGCATCATATCATGGAAAATGATAGTCATTACACGCTGATATGTGGCTCTAGCATTCTTCAAACCAAATGGCATGACTTGGTAACAGAATGTCCCCCATAGAGTGGTGAATGCATTCTTATGTTGTTCTTTATGGGATATCTTGATCTGATTATAACCAAAATATCCATCCATTAAGGATATCATCTCATACCCAGTAGTTGATTCAATGATCATGTCAATGTTGGGCAGAGGAAAATCATCTTTGGGGCATGATTTATTGATATCACAAGAATTAGTACAAATACGTATGCCTGGGGTCTTTTTACTCACTAGTACTATGTTAGAAACCCATTTAGAGTAATCTTGTGGCTTGATAAAATTGGTTCCTAACAAATTTTCTAACTCAACTTTAACTAAAAGGGTGATGCACGGATGCATCTTTCTCAACTTTTGTTTGACTAGTTTAACACCAGGTGAACAACAAGATGATGCATAACTAAATCTAGGTCCAAGCTTGTCATGTTGGAGTATGACCATGCAAATATGTCTATATAAGCCTTAAGAATGGATATAATATGTTCACGTTCTACTTTAGTAAGGGAAGCTCTAAGATAAACCATTTTGGGATCCTTATGGGTTCCTAAATTCACTTCTATTGTGCTCTCCATAAGGAGTGTGGATCCATCTTCTAGAATTGTAGGCAATGTATGGTCATGATCATTTTCCTCTACTATATCTTCTTGTTGTTCCTTCCAAAGATTTGGATAATAAAAAGAATCAGAATATGCCTTCTCAGGTAAAGGCCAATTGGCAAAAACCTTTGGAAACTCAAGATCAAGACACTCAAATATTTGATGTTGTTCTGAAGAGATGCTTTTACTAGCTATAAAACTTGGGCTGGATGGGATTTCTACATCCTTAAGGAATGAGTAAACTTTCACACCTAGGAGTGCCTGAAGTAGGTTTTCACTCGAAGGCTTGTCTTTTTCTTTACTTTTTCCCTAATCGACAAGTGCCTCAAAGAGGTTTTCACTTGAAGATCTTGATGTTTGTTCTTTATTATGACCAAGAAAGTTTGCTTGCTCTCCAAAGTAGGTAGAAGGATCCAATGAAAAATCAAAACCCTACTTATGATCACCAATGGGAAGTGTATCTCATAGGCCCATGTATTCAGCAATTGATTCTTCATTTTGAAACTCATCAAGGCATATGACTAAATTTTGTTGATCCTAATATTTGAGTTCAAGATGGCAAAGGCATAGGTTATAGTGAGGGTTTACTTTAGGATGGGAAGCACCAATGGTAAAGATACAATGTCTTGCTTCAGGAAGGGAAGCACCACTAGGATGGGTTTTTGCTTTAGGAGGGGAAGCACCAATGGTAAAGATATAATGTCCTACTTTAGGAAGGGAAGCACCACTAGGATGGGTTTTTGCTTCAAGATGGGAAGCTCCAATAGGCATTATGGTTAATAATATGCCATTTAAATCAAACAAATCTAAGTCAGCAAGCTCATTAAAAAGGCTATAATGGGACGTTGTGTCACTACTAGGAGTCTTGTTACTAGTCACTTTAGAAGATTCACTATCAAATGTCATGAGATCATCCTTTAGTGGTTTAAATTTGAGACCATGATTCTAATTGACAACTCCTGTTGATAAGGGTTCTAAAATTCCTTGCACCTGTGGGCCAAGGCCTTTCCCTGTATAGGCAAGATAATCCATTATCTGGTTAGGGATATGATATTTTGGATTTTGAAAACAATCAGTAAGGCCTTTAGAATATAACCAATCTCCCTCGATAAAAGCCTTTTGATATTTCTTTGGTGTAATGGTAGGTATAAAAACAACAGGAAGTTTTGGTTATTTCTTCTTTGGTTTCCAAATCTGATCGGGTTTGTTAGGAGTCTGAGAATTTTTATGCTTAACAAATGTTTTAGGGGATTTTGGAATTTTTGCAATATGGAGGACATCCTTCAGATGGTACGTGGAAATGCCTACATCTTTAATAATAACCTTCTTGGCTAGAGCTATGGGAAATAGATTGGTTAAAGTCGAGGCTAGATCACCAGGGTCTATATAATTAGTTTGAGATGGATGAGAAATGATGGATTTGTTCTTCTTTGTAATGAATTCAGAACTTGGGAAATATTTATAATTACAAAACACTGCTTCAAGATGTTTGTATTATTAATATGGCTACTGATCAGTGGGAATAGTAACCTCAATCCCATCATGGGGAAACTTAACGCATTGGTGAAGAGTAGATGAAATTTCTTATTCTTCATAGATCCAAGGATGACCAAGAAGTATGTTATAAGGAAGCTCACTATCCACAATATGGAATAATGTGTGATGAGAAATAGACCCAACCATGACTAGCAACCAAATTATACAAAATGACTCCCTCTCGACGTTGTCATAAGCTTTGATTATAATAGTTTCTAGTTGAATGTCTTTATCCACGTAGCTCAATCATCATACCAATTTAAGAGATATGATGTTCATTCATAAACCGTTATCTATAAGAACCCACTTGATCTTGTGATTCACAATTATTATCTCAATGTATAGTGGGTTGTTGTGGTTGTGACCGAGGGTGGACATGTCTTTTTAATCAAATGTGATTTGCCAAAATGAAGACAAGTGTCCAACTAGGTCTTGGAACTGATCAAGGTTTATATTATTAGGCATAATAGACTCTTGTAAAAGTTTGTTGAAGATGTTTCTATGGACATTAGATGCCTACAAGAGTTCTAATATAGAAATTTTTACAGGTCTTTTATCTAATTGATTCCACTAGAATATAAGGCCTTTGAATTGTGGATTAAACTAGTTTAGTCTTTCTTGGGATAGTATTCAACTTTGGAACCATTGGCATAATGTTCTCATTGGGTTTTATGGAAGAACTGGGCAAAGGGCCCTGGATGGTAACTCAAGAGTGTCTAGTTGTGACTACACAACCTAAAGGCGGCAAGGAGTTATTATAATTAGAAGAGGAAGGTAAATGGCCTTGGATGGTGATTCATGGGCATGTAATTATATCACTATAATTTTGGGTCAGTGAGGAGCCTTTATAATTAGAAGAAAGTTGATGTTGTTCATAATTAGTAACTCATACAAATGGATTAGCAACATGATGATGTGAACCCAACACGGTATTACTCGGGGGAGAGGGTGTTGACCCTATAATGATGGGTCCTATGTTGTGAGGAAAATGAGATTGGCCACATGGTTTTATAGTAATAGTGGTAATATGGGTTGCATAAATGCATCCCAAAATATTATTATAGTTGTAATGTATGTTGTTATAAGCCACATTAATAGTGTGGACATTATGATCTTGATTATGCCCATTATGATTCTGACCTTATTATTGGTTCTAATTCTACCTCTATCCTTGATTGTGACCATTTTGATTGTTTCTTAGTGGTGGTGGATCATGTCAAGGAAAGGGGTCTTTGTAGATTCCTATATCCTGATTTATGTCCTGATTAGGGGCCAACCTAATTTCTAGTTCACCACTTTCAATAAATTCCTTAATAATATGTCACAATTGAATATAATGATATGCACCGTGACCAGTAACATGATGAAAGTTACACCACTCATTCTCTTTATACCAATCTGGTTTTGGTTGATCTTAAGGAAATGGCCTTGATATTGGCCATACAATTAAATTAGCTACAACTAGCTTTTGTAACACTATTTTAACCAATTCTCCTAACTTGCTAAAGACTCTAAAATTATTATGAAATGTCCTTCATGGAGGTTGTCTCTGCAAAGTAGGTAGTGGATTTGGGGGAGTTAATTTTACATTTGAAAGAGGCATAGCCTGTATCATTTGTACATGTCTTGTTTCAATCACCCCATTTCCAACCATATTTTTAGTTTTGCTAAATCCTATAGGTTTATCCTGTGTAACTATTTAAGCCAATGATTTATTCTGATTAGATGCTTGCCTTATGCAAAAATATTGACAACACCCTTAGCAATAAGAGCCTTCTTAATTTTCACTCCTTTGTTAATAATTTCTTCAAATGAGTTAGCACAAGCTAACCATAGATAATGTTCAACTTCAGGTTGCAAATTTTGTGCAAAGATATCAGCTAACTATTTATCTGGCAAGTTATGTTGAAAGTGGCCAACCAATGCTCTCCACTTTTGTAGATATGTAGTGAAACTTTCAACATCATGTTGATTGGCTTTAAATAACTCAAAAAAGGTTAATTCATGTTATATGTTGTATGATAAATGGTTAACAAACTTTTTTGATAAGTCATTCTAATCCGTAATTAATACCTTGGGTAGTTTAAGTAGCCAATCAAGAGCTTGTCCCATTAAACTTTATAGAAATAATTGTAGTAATTACTTGCTACTATAATCAACTTCTTGACATAAAATGAAGAATCCCTATATGTACTCATGTAGATCTCCTTTTCCTTTCTATTTGTCAATTTTGGGTGCCTCAAAATGAGATGGAAAGGGGTTTTGGAGAATAGATAAATCAAATGGATATGGGCATATCTCATCGAATTTGTAATTTTTGACTCTATTATTTGTCTCCAATCTTTGAAAAATTTACTTCATAGAATTCCATTCTTGCATGTTTGGTGTATTTGTGGATTGAATAAGATGTTGTTGGGGTGGAATGTGCCCCTAGTTTTGTTGTTATTGGGGTGGAATGTGCCCCTAGCTTTGTTGCTATTGAGGTGGAATGTGCCCCTAATTTTGTGTGGATCTATAGTGAGTGTATACCTTTTGATCCATGACTTGGTTCTAATTTTCTCCTTGAGTTGAGAACATAGGCCATTGATTCTTGGTTTGTAAAACATTCCCTGAATTTGGTTGTTTTGTACTTTGTTGATTTTGGAAATTTCTATGTTTATTTACCAATTTTTGGGTTGGTTGAAAAGAACTAGCCAAATTGTCTTGAGGGATTTCCTCAATTCAAACTAAATGTTTGGGTTTTTGAGTTTTTAAAGTGACAAGAGGTTCTTGATGATTGAAGAATGTATGTTTCGTGTCAAATGGAACACTTTGTAAGGTCTCTTGTGACTTTAACTGTTCATTTAGATTACCTTGATCCACTATAGTAATGTCCTCATCTAATATTTGTTGCATAATTTCAACCACATTTCTTTGTTCTTTCAAAGCATTTTTGTGAATTGAAGTGGCAACTAGGGAGTCAGTTAAGTCTGCAACAAGTTGATCTGCATATTATTGACTTATTATCTTGATCTTAGTTAGAAGATCCAGATTTGTGGGTTTAAACTTTGTTTGTATTTCCTTTCCTTTGTTAGAGAAAGAAGGTATGTCTATTTTTGCAAAAGTTTGCTCTTACCATCATTTTTCTCCTTCTCTAACTAAGGTATGCAATTATTCTATAAGAAAGTCAAAAGGTAGTCTAGCACCTGATTCTATCAATCTAAGATGGGCTTCATCTTGATCTTCTTGGGGTTGATATTCATTGTAATCATATTCAAATCCTACTATTGTGGGGATATCATCAAAAACAATGGGGTTATATTGACCATCATAAAATTGTTCATCTTCATAACTAAGGCCATAAGAGGCCTCACTATGAGTGAAACTTTGAGTCATGTCTAAAAGAGGTATTTTGTGCATTTCACTAACTTTGGACCAATGTTTAGCAACCAAACAAAGTATGCTTCAGCTCTGTTTTAAACAAATAACCAAGGTACCAGTGAGACTATAAGGGAGGGTGGTTTGAAACCATGCACAATTTAGAAGATCTGGTTCACAAGTTTACTCAACATTTGGTAAAGTTGAAATCATATATATCAGAAGAGGATAAGGTAACTCGAAGACCCAAGGTGAAAATTAGTACACCAAAGCCTAGATATTTGTGATATGCCCATACTAAAAAAACTAGTTTTAACTTTGACAAGTTGACCCTAGAAGTTTAGAGGAAAGCTCTTTGGATTATGAAGAAGACAAATTGGAATAAGCAACTCAAAATGTAAAAACATACATGAATCACTAAGTATAAAGCTAGGACCAAATAGGTAGCACAACGTCACCACATGATTCTAGTAGGATAAAATATGTTTTAGGACTCAAAGCGTGAGTGATATGCAAGATGAGTTTTGTCCACCAAGATTATAATGTGATTTTGAGTCTTAATAAATGACCTTCAATCCAAATGGAAAATTAAACCCAACTTAAAACAAGCTTAGTGCACAAATGGTGAACCCACTTTGACACACCAACCCTTAGAACTTAGAAAGGTTCAATTTCAAATGTGGATTATAAATGAAGGATTTAAACAAATTGGGTAAAATATCTAGACTCAATCAGGTAGCATGACTGTGCCAAAGTGGATAACATGACACAAAGTTTTTGATAACAATTTGAATAAGGAAAAGGTGAATTTCCAATTGGACAGTGTAACACCTCCCTTGCTCAAGAAAATTAAGGACAATGTGTTTTTAAGTTCATTGGTTTAACAAGGAGTTTTAGACACAAATCAAGACCAAGTAAGCTAATGACAAAAAACAAACATCTTAAGTCGAAACTGACAAGGTATGGCAAAGTGGGGTCTACTAAACTAGCAAGGTTTTGATCATTCTATGGGAATCAATTACATAATGACTTTCACATCAAATGATGCAAAATACAAGCATGAAAATTGGGTGACCTCAGCATTGGCTAGTTGTAAAAAAAGTCTTGTCTTTTTTACAACCACTACATCCTGTTATTCGTTTAGTGTAGTGCGATGTGAAAATGCAAATACATCCCATGTGCAACTCCAACTAGGAGCCAAATGAAATCAATGTCGGGAGATGAAAACTTGGGTCAAAGCTTCCCTAAAGAACTTGTGGGAGGTAACAACATCCCCCTCGCAAGCCAAGTTTGCATAAAAAATAAAGAAATCATGAAATAGAAAGACTTTAGGGTCATTTTTAAGGTCACCCAAACGTTGATGAATTTTTTGGGAGTGCTTTAGATGACATTCTTTCTAAGCCTTAGAATAGACTATTTTCAATAGGAATGGTACTTTTGATTCCAAGGTTTCCCTAAAGGGGACAAAAGAAAAAGCATACATGCAACATTCCTCTTTTTTGCCAAACAAGATCTAATTAAACAACTATTGGAAACAAAAATTGATAAGAGTGTTCAATTTTAAGCTCAAATGAAAGATTTGGTGGTGTTCATTTGACCCCTTGGTCTGAAGATAGTGAACTTTGAAAACATTCATCTAAGCATCTAAATTTTTCATTAAACACCAAAATAAAGTTCCTAATTTATTTTTAAACATGCAAAAGGTGATTTAAAACATGTTTTTAGCAAATGTCATGTTTGGTCCTGTAGAAAAAATGTCAGAATATCATTTAGCTTTTAAGCTATTTTTGGTTTGAAACAATAAACTTTAGAAAAAGAGCTCTCAAGTCTATGTTTTAAGAAAAACATAGTGACCAACATTGATTTATATAACCAATGATGGTTATATTTTATAATTGATGTCAGTTATCTAACCAACATCAATTATACCAATGTGACTGATGATAGGTATACATCTGATGTCAATTTTGCTAACTGACATTGGTTAAGATATGCAATTTATGTCAATCTTACTTGCTGATGTCGGTTACTGTGTAAAATCATGGCAAACAAAAATGGTAAAATAAAGTTAGAAAATTAATTTGCAAGAGTTTTAAGGGTCCAAATGAATATTTTAAAGTTATAAAATTATCTTATTTAGGTGTGAGATGCATCTAGTCCCATTGAGTGTTCCAAGATGTAGAGAAAATTACAAAGCAATTTTGTCAAGCATTAGTCCATAAATAACAAAAAATGCATAAAGAACTAACTAACTAATCCTATCTATTCTTATGGGAATTACAAAGGATAGAAAGAAACAAATGAAAGAAAGTAACATCATATTACTTTCCTAAATGGATTCACCATACCCGTGTGGCTCAAAAACATGTTCTCCCTTGATCAAGCATCCTTGTCTTTGTCAACAATGGTGGCAAACTCCTCCAATATCTCAAGAACACTCCATAAAACTTAGGCTCATGATTTCAAATCACTAAACTAGCCTATCAATGAAGCTTGTAAACAAAATCAATGATCAAATGCAAAGGATTATAGAAACAATTTAAAATTATAACTTTGCAATATTCAAACTTAAAATTCATGTCCATGGCCTCTTTATTTATAAGTTTTTGAGATCGGTCAAGATCAACCATGACCGTCCATCTCAAGATTGAGATGTGTGGCCATGGATAATCCTAATATTTGGAATTAAATCCATAATTATTTTCATCATTACCTTAGAAGATGGGGCATTGAAGAGGTATGGGAGGCATTAACTAGGCATGGGTGACCCATAATCTTGATATTTGTGGCATTTATGGCCCAGAGATGTCTTCCCAAGAAATGATGTCACCTGATGATGCAGTTAATAGGAATCAATTTTCAAAAAGAAATATTCAAAAACTCTCATGGAAAATCCACTTAAGCTCTTGATTTGGATTAATTAGCCTTAAACAAGATTAATCAACATTTGTGCAATTATTTGAAAATTGGCCCTCAATTAATCAAAATGCTCAGAAAGTCATATTATTGGGTCATAATTTGACTGAAAAGGAACTGGAAGGTGATGTTAGATGTGTTGGAGTTGTATTCCCATTTAGGATGTTGCCAACACCAAATAACAAAGGTACATGATGTGTACCAAATAATTAGAAGAAAAGAGTGATCTAGAGAACTAAATAGCAAAATTATCATTTTGCCTCGAAATGATCTGATCAAAGTTAAGTAGCCCATAAAATGCATTGCCTTATTTAGGGATACTTTGACCTAAATTGGCACTTTTAAGTGACAAGTTTGAACCATTTAGGGCATTTTATGGATTTTAACTTAAAATGTGCATTTGAGTGTAATTCGAGTAAGATTGACAATTTTAACATAAATGGTGTTAGGTATTGGATGTCTACAACCATTGTTGAATGGCTTGCGTTCACTATCTATTTATGCCTAGATTAATTATCTCTTAGTCTAACCATTATTATTTTGATGACTAGGGCTTATATATTATGTAAAAAGATCTAAACTTGATCATTTTCTTTTACTTCCACTTTTAGACTTGTACCTATTTTCTAGTTTCCTGAACACTTGTGTCTTAAATAAACACCTGCATCAACGTAAGTGTCCATGTTTACTACAAAGTGTCTAGTGCCCAATATTCATCCAAATTTTAAATGAAACATATCCTAAATATTGGCCTAAGTGTTTTAGTATGAGATATTTCCAAAAAGGATTGGTATATATATATAATCAAACCTCATTCATTCTTCACCTTGCAAATACTAGGGATGCACAAGGCAATATACCAAGAAACACTCAATCAAGAATTCAAGTGAGAAAACCTACCCTATTTCCATATAAGTCATAGGAGTAGTATTCCTACAGGTCTGAAGCATTCAAAGAGTAGTTCATGAGCCATATTTTTCAAGTTACAAGTTAGGACACTACATGTCTATGCTTTTCACACATTACATCTTTGTGCACACACAATCCAACATGTAGGTGATAACTACATAAGTATGAGGCCCTCTTCAGATTATTAGTTATGGAGGTGACATCCATTGATAGAGGGGTCCTTGGGTAGCTTGACACCATGAGCCCACTAACCCTTTTTTTCCATAATCACTACAAAGGTGAAGAAGCTAGGGTTTGATCATTTGATAAATGGAGACAACATGTGCACATGATTTGTATACATTAGAATAAAGATAATAGAAAACACAGAAGGATTTACTTAGTCACATCTAGATCCAATCATTATTTCATATATTCATCAAATTCAAATAACTATATCGATGCAACTATCCAGAGCCAACACAAGTGTCTAAGGTCATATAAATAATATTCCTAGAATCTGACAATTGTTCCAAGATCACCCTCCAATCCACTTCCAACCTATTCTAGATCAGACTTGTATGAACAAAGTAAAAGACTAAGTATCATTATTCTCTATTTACTATAATATTTATGAATAGTTGTACTTTACTATTTTTAATAAATCTCAGTTATATAAAATCATAATATTATTTGATTGAGTTTTTTACTTAATTGGCTTGCTTATTCAATTAGTTTTCTTAGGAATTAGTCCTAACATGGATATATTAATTATTTTATGTTTTCAATCCACATAATTAAATATTAATTAGTGGAGAGGTTTATTCAATAAATAGGTAAGTTTATTAATGTAAGTGAGTTGTTGCAACAAATCACGTAGTGATATTGTAAGATAGATTTCAAGATTGTCAGTTGTTAGTTGTCAGTTGTTAAAAAAACTAACATATTATTAGGGATTGTTGTTAGAATATTATTCATATATATTGTAATGTCTTGTTTAATAAAATTACATTGTTGAGATTGACCAAGAAATATCTATGCTTGTGCACTCCTTGAGCCTTCAGCTCTCATTGAATATGGTGTAAAAACTATATTTTGTATTAGAGCAAGTTTTGTGTGGCCTCTCTAAGCATTGTGGCTCCTTACATTTATTATTTGCCTTCCCCACAACACAATGATCAAGTAGTGTAGACCACTTGCTGATATCATTGGTTTGTTGTTCATTATGTTCACATATTGACAATGGTATAATAGTTCAAGCCACATTTGAACCCATTGGCTCCGCTATTCACATACATGCTTCTCTCCACCCCTTTCACTCCATTCACAATTTTAAAAATTCCATTTTGTTCACTGTATGCATTTATGAAAATCATAAAATATAATATATATGTAGAAGATACTAGGATAACTTATGTCGAAGCTGAAGCACTCATCCTCAAAAACTGTAGAAGGATCATAAATATATTCAAATTGATCTGCAAGGCATGCATAACCAATATTATAATAGCCATGAACATATTATTCTTTTGAATTTAATTATAACTCAAGGGACTCTAAATTTGATGTTGAGACTAATGTTGATTCAGATTTTAATGCTAAATTTGATGTCAATTCAAGAATAGAATCTGACTCTGATCTTGATTCTTAATCTGATAGGTACTTTGTTACAATGATGTCTTGTAGAATGCTTGGAATTGGATAAGTAACAACCTGTAATGGCATGATGGGCTCTACAAAGACTGGTTTTTCAAAGTGAGACTCCTCTACGATGGGAAAAAGGTCAAGAGATAACTCCTCAGAGACTGACTTGTCAATAGGAGGCTCTTGAAAAACAAGCACATGGTCAAGGTAATGATTTTCCCAAAGTCGGTTATAATCATTAAGAAGTGACTCAACAAATATTAGCTCGTTAGTGTGAGACTCCTCAACAATTGGTATAGGATCAATAGGAAATTAATCATAGGTTGACTTATAACAAATGGTTGATTCAACAAAAACATCTCAAATTGGTTGGTTCTCTTGGCCTTTATTTCCAATGAGTTAGATGATACCATTTTTGAACACAACTTGGTCTTTGACAGATTGGATGGGTTAAGGTTTGGATGGGATTGGTAATGAATGAGGAATGACTCATGGTTGGATAATGGTAGGGCATTAGGGAACATGACTGCTCACATGAGCTAAAGGACAAAGTCTTGAGATGGTAATGATAAGGTGGTATGGAGCATGATTTCTTGCACAAGCCAAAGTACTAGGTCATGGAATGATGAAGGTTAGGCATTATGGAGCTTGGTTGCTCGCACAAGCCAAATGAATAGGTCTAAGAATGGTAATGGTATTCCTTAGATGTTTTAGAGCTTGATAGCTCGTATAATCCAAAGGAGGGTTAGGGGTAGTCGATGATTGGATAATAAAAGGATGTCATGAAACTGGGTTACTTCCACAAGCAAAAACATCCAAGTCTTCCTTATAAACCATATCATCCCAATCATGAGTTGGCTCATAAGTTATTTCTTGACTATATTCCATGTACTAATTATTGCAAAGAGGGTATGGATTCATATCCCAAATAACATTATCTGTAGTTGGGTCTTCAAAGTCTTCCTCACAAGCCTCTTCATACTAATCAAGGTCTCGAGTTGGATTGTAAGTTGTTTCATGACTTTGTTCCCATGAATGATTAATATGAGGTGGATAGAAATCCATCTCACAAATCATATTAGCATCATTGGGGTCTTGACTAAAGCCGTAAAAGTCATTTTGTGTGGCCATTATATCATAAGTTGGATTGTAAGAGAGTGCACTATAAGTGTAGCAAGAAATATCCACATAAATGGTGAAAGATCTAAAATAAAAAGGTTTAGAGTTCTACAAACTCTAAAAAACTATGTCCAAAAGATAAATGGTTCAAACTTGGTCGAAGGGGTGGAGTTGTACCTCCAATGTGGTTTGAAAGTGGAGTTGTATCTCCAAAATGGTTTGTGCTAAGATTTGACATAAAACAGTCTAACATCAAATGTCTAATGTCAAATTTCATACGCACAAAAGGTCAAACATCTAAAAAAAATTGGCATGTCAAAGGTCTAGGTCAAAGTGTTCCAAACAAGGTCTAAACTAGGAAAGGGAAAAGATGAGTTACTAAGTCTTTTGTCCAAATGCGGAGTCAAAATCTAGGGTCAAACAAATAGGCCTGATGTGATTTGATTTAATCTAACAAGTTTGGAAACAACTTTGACATAGACCCAACACACAAAATTAAACATAAACATGATTAGTTGGCATAAGGCATAAAATAAAAGGCTTTTTGAGAAAGGTTGTGTTCTCCCAAATAAAGGCACAAACAATGATGAGGATAGGCTTTAAACAAACAAACCATCAATAATTTTTGAATTTAGGTAATCGATTAACTGAAGTTATGCAACCCAAAAGAAAAAGATATGTATATCAGTGCTATGAATTGAGGCCTAAACAAAAATCAATCAATATTTGAATTTAAGATTGATAAGGCTAATTTCAAACTCAATGTTGAAAACTAGGATTTGACCAAATAGGCTAGACAAGATCAGATAGCATGACGGCATCAGACAAAGGTCTAAATGGTATACACAAAATGGTTTGAAAAAATGGTTTCTAGCACAAGGGGAACCAGTCTTGAAACAAATTGAGCAGCCTAATGGCATGAGCATGCTTGAATGATGTGATCTATGTTATGCTTCAAAAAGACTTAAAAGGCAAAATAGTTTAACATGATTTGGACTACATAACGCTACCCTCCGTAACTCAAATGACACACACACAAATAAGTTGAGAAAAAATTTCAAGGCACAAGTGTGGTGTAAAATGGCTAGCATAACACCTCTTTAGACAAAAGAGTGACGTATAGACAAATTGCTTTTGACATGGCTTATACATAAACAAATAATTTTTAGTCTCAAAAAAAAAAAGTAAGATAATGACCAAAATACACTAAGTGTAATCATCCAAATCCTAACAAGGGTATGGCAAAATGGAGTTGACTAAACTATCAAGTTTCGAATGTCTCTAAGGGAATCAATTGCATAATGACTTTCACATCAAATGTTGCAAAAGAGAAGCACAAAAATTAGGTGACCATGGCATTGGCTAGTTGTAAAAAGGTCTAGTCCTTTTGACAACCACTACATCTTGTTGTTCGCTTAGTGTAGTGCAATGTCCACATGCAGATATGTCTTGTGTGCAACTCCAAAAGATCTAAATGAAGTCAATGCTAGGAGATGAAACCCCAGGTCAAAGCTTCCCAAAAGAACTTGTGAGAGGTAATGACATCCCCCTCATAAGCTAAGTTTACAATGAAATGAAAGACATAAAAAGAAATACTTTAGGGTCATTTTCAAGGTCACCCAAACTTTGATGAGTTTTTGGGGAATGCTTTAGATGACTTTATTTCTAAGCCTTGGACTAGGCTACTTGAAATAGGAATGGCGCTTTTGATTCCAAGGGTTCCTTAAAGGGGACAAATGGAAGAGCATACACACAACACCCCTCTCTTTTCTAAACAAAATTTACATAAATAACTATTGTAAACAAAAAAATACAAGTGTGTTCAATTTTAAGCCCAAATTGAAAATGAGGTGATGTTTATTTGACCCCTTGGTCTTAGTTGTAACTTTGAAACTAATGCTATAAACTCACTTAAGCACCTAAATATTACTTTAAGCACACAAAATAACATTCCTAATTCATTTTAAGCATGCAAAAGGTGATCTAAAAATGTTTTTATCAAATGTAAAGCTTGGTCTTGCAAAAAAAATGTTAGCATGTCCTTTAGCTTTGAAGCTCTTTTTAGTTTGAAACAAGAAACTTTAACAAAATAGCTCTCAGGTATATGTTTTTAGAAAAACATAGTGACTGACATCAGTTTATATAACTGATGATGGTGACATTTTCTAAATTATGTTGGTTATCCAACTGAATCGGTTATACCAATGTGACTGATGACAAGTATACAACCAATTTTGGATTTACTACCTGACGTTATGCAACTGATGTTGGTCTTACCTACCAACGTCGATGACTATGTTAAAACCGTGGCAAAAAAAATGGAAAAATAAAGTTAGAAAATTAATTTGCAAGAGTTTTAAATGTCTAAATTAATATTTTAGAGTTGCAAAATGATCTTTTTCAGGGGTGAGATGTGTCTAGTCCCACCAAGTGTGCCATATGTGATCTAGGAATTTGACTCAAGAGAGGATGGTTAGTATGGTGTTAGTTCCAAAATGAAAACAAAATGAAATAAACACACTAATAGCATAACATCTCTAGGCCTAGACACTAGGGAGAGCTTACTCAACAAAATCAAATGACAAACATAAATAAAAATCAAGGAATAAAAACACAATAATTCTTGCACCTTCCTTGGATGCTCCAAATGCCTTTATAGTGGTGGATTGCTCAGCTTGTGCTCATGAAGTCCTTGGCAATGGAAGCTTGGCTACCTCTGTCTCGCCTTGACACCTTTATCTTGTGGCTTGGCTTCACTTGGAATCAATTTGGCATGGTAACACTAGTTACTTGAAGCTTTTGGAACTAATCCTGCATTATAACTTTGCATTCTCAAGTCTTAGAAATGATGTTGTGAGGCCTCATATTTATAGATTTTTGCAAATGTCTAGAATCAACCTGAACCATCCATATTGAGATGAAAATGTGTGGTTGAGGATTAATTCAATTTTTAGAATTAATTTTGTAATTATCCTCATCATGACATTGGAAGAAGGGGCAATTAAGAGGAATAGAGGGCATCATGGAAGGCATTGATGAGGCATAAAAGGCATGAATCCTGATATTTCTGGCATTTATGGCCTAGGGATGTCTTCCCAAGAAATAAGGTCACCTGATGATGCAGATATTCAATATTCATTTCCAAAAATAAGTATTCAATAAGTTTCCATAGAATTCTTGATTAGGCCTTGATTTGGATTAATTAGCTCTTAAGCATGTTTAAGCACTTTGTGCACAAATTACTCAAATTGATCAAAATGCCTTGTTATTGGTCCAAAATTCTATTGAATTAGAATTGGAAGGTGATGTCAGATGTATTGGAACCATATTCCCATTTAGGATGTTACCAACAATAAATAACAAAGGCATGTATCTTGTGCAGAAGATTTGATATGAAAGAGCAATCCAGATCACCTAGGTGCAAAATTGGCATTTTGACTCAAAATGATCTGGTCAAAGTTTGTTGGCCCATAAATTGTATTGCTCCATTAAAGGATACCCTGGCTAAAATCATCACTTGAGTACATCAATTTCACATCTTTTAGCATGTTTTAGTGTTTTTAAGCCAAATTGTGTGTTTTGAGTGGAAATTGGCCAAAAGCTAGATTAGAGGTTATCAGTGGCCAAATTTAGGTGTCTACAAGGGGAAATATATATATATATATATATATATATATATATGAATGTATTTATAGTTGTAGTTTTGGACATGGCCATAAAAATATTGAAGGACGCGCTTTAAATAAGCAATAAATATTTGTATTTGTGAGGCATTGCATTGGAGTTTTGATATTAATATTTTAATGAAGACTTGGCTTACTTCACTCTCAACCTCTTCAATCCAAGATGAGTTATCTTTAAATGATATCTTCTCCATTCTGTTGTATTGAACGTTGCCCACCATCTGGCAACACATCCTGACTCTATGATACTCATCTCAACATCAAATCTCTTCAAACAATGAGCACATCTTCTATGTAGAGTACCCAAGCTTCTAGTAGGCTTATCTGCAAGCTTTTTTGAACTATCATGCTCTCTCAATGTTTGCATAATGGCCCATATACCTCCTCTATAAGTTTAAAATGTTGACTCAATTTTTTGTGAAGCCATGCCATTCACCTCAAGACTTTGGCAAACCCCTAACACCATCAAAACTCCAAACGATGGATTCTATCAATAAATATTAAATTTTATGCACCATTATTCACCCCTCCATTGGTGAATCATCTCCCTTCAATAGTGCCACAATGAATAAATCTCAAACCATCCTCAAAGATCTAAAAATCAGCAATTTTTAACTTGTCTTCCTCTTTACAAGATGGCAGAAGAGTCTTTTTAAGGTTATTAGTTTTTTAGCAGAATTTTTTTTAGGTATTACATTTTTTATTATTTAGTGTTTTAAGGCAGTTAAGATGTATTTTGATTATATATTGATTATTGGTTAAATTTTTTATTATGTATTGTGTTATTGATAAGTTTTGTGTATCAATAAAAAGTAATATTTAATTATTTTTAAAACATCAATTTAATGTTTTGTAGTATGTGTCTTGTATCGTAAAGTTTCACATAAGCTTATCAAAGGTAGGTGAACTTCAAAGAAGCATGGATGATATTCAAACACTCCATTTCAATGTAATCAAATGTATTATTGGTTGAAACCAACATTCAAGTTTCTCGTCCCATGTTAGAACTAACAGGGAAAATGTTAGGAATTAGTCCTAAAATGGATATATTAGTGAGTTTAGGTTTGTACTCCACATAATTAGATATTAGTTAGTGGAGAGGTTTATTCAATAAATATGTGAGTTTATTAATGTAAGTGATTTTTTGCCACATAGTGATATTGTAAGAGAGATTTAAGGGTTGTTAGTTGTTAGTTTTTAGATCAACTAACCTATTATTATGGAGTGTTATTAGAATATTATTCATATATATTTTAAAGTCTTGTTTAATATAATTATGTTATTGAGATTGACCAAGAAATCTGTCTATGCACACCTCAAGCCTTCGACTCACATTGAATATGGTGGAAAAACTATAAGTTCACCATCTTTGTGTAAAATCTAATCTAATACCTCTTAACCATAAATATACCCACACATATCTAAATTTAGGGTTAAACATGAAGAAGCAAAAAGCTGCTATAGAGAAAATTGAGACAATTCTAGATCTTCCCTTGGTAGTAAATTCAGAAAATACAAATGACATAGTTACAAACTAGTATGACAATGTTGAAAATGATAATCAAAAGGTAAAACCTTTAAGGATAATTTCAAACACAAAACATGAAAAATCAACCATAATAAAATAAAAGGCAATGTGTTTACGCAACCTTTGTAAAAGTGTAAAGGTAAAAGTCTAGCTGATCGATATAAACCCATTTTATAACTATGGTGGTTTATAAACATTTGTTTAAATTATTTAAAAAATACAAAATATCCAAAATCAAGACATAAGTATGACATATTTTCTAGCTAGATTATTTATTTATGTTATCACATGATTGGTATATTACATATCCCTTTCATATGCATGTGCATTTCAAGGTGTATATGAGTGAGATGTAGGACATACATGATACACAAGATAGATGGATGCATAGATGTAGGACATTCCTATACCCAGGGGCTACGCCAATTCTAATGGCATATTATTCCATAGGTTACACTATTACATGTTATATATTTCTATGACCTTCCCATTTATCATGTTGAGTTACATTAACTATTTACACATCTTGCTCTTTCTTATATTCTAGCAATGCTACATTTCATGGATATGATGCTTTACTATGTTGTGAAAATGACATATATTGATAGTGTAGAATAGTTTCAATTTTTCAATTCTTCATTTATGTTTTTCATTTTGCATAAGCCAATAAATGTTTATACTTGTTTAGTTCTTGTGTAGTACATGAAATTATGTGATTGGGTGTATCACTATATACATATTTATTTATCCCTTGGCCTTCTTTCATGACTTTTGATTCATTGGGTTTTCATTACACATATTTTTCTCGGGACATTGATTAATTTTAAAAGTATTATTCCTTGATATTTTCATTTTATGACTTTTCTTTTTATGGAGTCGTGGGTCCAGTGTCACATTAAGTGTTATTATGTGTATTTTTATTGTGTGTGTCATGGCCATGACATATTGTGCTTAAAGTGGATAAATATATAATTTTTTTGCTAAGCTTTTTGAGTTTTCTAAGTTTTTGGTTCCATGATATACATCCCACACCTCCCCATTTTTGTGTGGTGTCACAATCCACATCATACACCTTATTGCATAGTTCATTATTTAGTCCTTATATTAGTTATGGTTACTACTACATGCCTAATTTATATATCTATATTAACATGACAATTATATGTCTTTCATTACATGTCATATATATGAATTTACAATTTATTCATTACTGTGATGACATATTCTCCACATGTTAGCACATGCTTCTACATGATTACATCTTTTTACATAACATGGTGTAGTTAACTCTTTTATTTTGAGATGAGTGATTCACAAGCTACATACCTCACCTCAAAATAATGGAATTTTAGTGCATTTTTCATAGATATTCAAGCCTTCATGAACATAATATTCATATTTTGGTACATTACAAAATTCAAAGAGTTTAGAGTGGTTCAGATTATCAATGTGGTTCAGATTATAGGATTTAGTGATTTAGAATGGTTCAAATTATTAGTTTATTTTAGATACACGACAAATGTTTTCAAATTCAAACACATTTACATGGAAAAAAGTTACGCACCTTCAAATACTCCAAGATTCAGACATATTTTGGGGCATATGCCATGTATATGCACACATCTTACAAGAATAGAAGTTATAGGTTTTAGATTTCTCGGGTTTGGGATAATTGAAATATAGATGCATGGCAATCTATATCATGTTGGCACTAATTGGATCATATTATGGGGCATGGACATTGTCAATCTACACACATATTATTACATTTTTTCTATTATTGACATTAAAAGTACCTAGAAATGAGAACTTTGAATCTATAAGATTGCCTGCAATAGTTGATTCAATTCAATGAGTATTTTGGTTTAGGTTTAGCCACACTAAATAGCCTAGGTATTACTCTTTGAACCCAAAATGTGGCTCCCACCTTTCATATTGGGGTTCAATATTAGTTACATGATTAGTGTGATTGAGGTTTAATGACACTTAATGGCCTAGGCACTACTCTCTTTTCAATGAGGGTTGTATTTATCTTCCCAAACCATAACCTTGCCTTAATACAAAAATTTGGGGCATGATCACCTCCAAATTTTCCAAGTGCTTCAAAAAATAGCCATAATTCTCTAATGCTTCAAAAAGGAGACATCATCTCCAAAGGCATGGCATGTGGCAACATGGTTCACCCACTCATAGGTGTATTCTTTCCTTGCTCTTTAAGTTTCAAAAGTTCACTTTCATTTCAAATTTTAGATTTCATACATGGACATTTATTGATGCATTTTTATTGCAAGTTGCAAGGAGAAACCTACATATCAAGAGCCTCCTCTTAAAGATAAAATGTGTTGTACACAATCAAGTCTATTTCTTTATCCTTTTACTTTATCATTGTATTTAATTTCATTACTAAAATAAAAGGGGGGAATTCATAGAAACTAAAATCTAGTAATAGATACTTGGAAATGTCAATTTTTACCTGCTTTCACATTAGATGACTTTTGTGTACACACATGGATCTTATTCATCTTTATCTCACATCCAAATGTTTTCCATGGTTCTAACTTTCCTGATTTGCTATTAGTTACCCACAAGAATTCATAAGTCTATCTCCAATATGTTTAAAATAGTATTTAGAATATTTCTAAATCATCACATCAGTATTATTACCTTTTGGACATATCCATCAGAATCGGACTATTTCAAAATTCTAGACTTGTCCAAACCCAACAGATGCATCCCATGCCAAGAAATAATTAATTTTCAAATTCAAATCCTTCTTAGGGGTTAGCCCATATATTTTACATGTTTGTGGTATGAAAATTTACCCAAAGAATCCCATATAAATACATAATAGGTCTAATCCTATTCCTATCTAAAATTTGTCAAAATAAGCCTATTATACACATTTGTACATTCAAATGAACTACTCTATTCTTTCCAAATCAGCCATATTTCACAATAAGTATATCTTAACTAAGACTAAATCACCTCTAAGCTAATAAAGTTATCATTTTCTAAGTATCTAAAGTTATATCACATGTTGCATTCATTTAAGGAGCATTATTGCACACATATACCTATCATGGAGAACTACATGCAATTTATCTTCCCTCTTCGAAGAGTTGGATATGTAGGCAACACTCAACCATTTATTATGGAGTGGTTGGGGTCAACTCAACCCACTTTTTATCCCATTTTTAAATCCTAAAGCAAGTGTTGAAAGTGGACTTAGGGTTCCAAAGAGGAGAGGTGCTTTATCAAATTTGGGATAATAAAACCCTGTGTGACAAACTATTATACAAAATCAAAAGGAATAATTTAAAAATATCAAGCACCCATTGATTTAAAACTTTGAAATTTTGGAAACTTACTAAAAATAGAAAACTATGATAAAAATAAGACTTGCCTAGAAATTAGTGTTACAAGATGAATCATAGGTTGATACTTGCTGAGTATGAAGATATATTGATTGAGATCAAGGATATGGCACTAAATTAGGGCATGGAAAATAGTGCCTTGGGATGGAAACTAGAGGGATGGAACTATCTTCCACTCTCACATTGATCATATACACTTATAGTGAAAAAATTAGGGTTTTGGGGTTCTCTATATCTTCCTATGTAGAGCCTGTATCTAGTGTGAGAGATTGCGTTCACTCATGGAGAGCAATGTGTGCTTTATTTTCTTTCAAAAACCATAGATCTTTGACATGTAAATACTAATTCAAATTAATGAGTAAAAATGGATTGATGGTTGAATTTGGGTGAGACCTTAATACCCCATGTGTTGAGTGTTGTGTACATACCAATATTCTGAAGAGGGATAAAACTTCATGTAGTTATCCCATGATATAGTGGTGTGTGAATAACTAGTGTAATGTGTTAGATTTTGATACAACACTGATGTGATTGATTGCCTTAATCATGACTTATGACTTGTATTCAAACTTGAGCTTGGGGTTGTATGTAATTAAAATTGAGATGAATAGGTGGTTTGCTTTAAATATGTAATTATGATTCTAGTGTTTTTTAATGTGAAAGACTCTTATGTGCAAAATGGTTTTAAATTTTTTTATATATTCATATATTTTAAATTCCTTTTAATGGGGCTCACTAGGGATATAGGCTGACTTTTCCATAACTTTTGATTTTTTACATTAGTCATTATTTGGTGGGAAGACAAGAGAGGGCCCACAAACATTAGAGCGATGCATTATAGTACCTTAGGGAGTTATAGTCCAATGGGTAAATTGATCATATTAAGTGTTAGGTAGGGCCTAAAATATGCATAAGTCTTATAGGAATAGGTAGTAGTACACACATGGGTCATTTATCATATTAGAAGAGTGAGTCTTTTGTGCACAAGGTGTTTGAAAGTGATCAAATGGGCCCCAAGATACATCTAGAGCTAAGTGTGTAAAAGAGTGGTCACAAGTGCATGGTTTAATCTTAAATGTTAATTTATGTTTCTGTAATAATTTCTTAGAATTTCACACATAGTTAGCCCTCAATATCACACATAAAAAATTTAAAAGCCAGCGTAGCGACCTACATGTAAACATAGAAGCAAAATCCACTTAGATGAATCCTTCAATTTTTAGATGCTAATCTCAATGGGTACCATCCAAAAGCTGACAAATTTGTCCAGACATGTCCAAAAACATAGTTCCTAATATAAATAACACTTTATCTAATTTCTTACCATTTATGCTAAATGTATTCACTCTCACACTTATAGTATAATAAAACATTAATTATCTTACCCCTTTAGGTATTTTCTATTTATAACAAATACAACTGTCAAATCAAATTCATACCTTTTACATTCACATTTTTGTTTATTATTATATTTCATATAATCTAAATTTCTTTGAATATTTGTCTTATTAGATCACCTAAATAAAAAATAAGGTAAAATAATACTATAAAAATCGCCCCAGTTAAATCCTTTTTCTCTGCTAACCAATCATGTGAGGTATTTTGTAATGTCTAAAGTTTAACTTTAGAAAAACATTTAAAATTTATTTTTTATATGAAAGGGCCTTATTCCACCATTATTTTTACAACTTAAATGAAATTAATCACTTTGTCAGCACAAATGTCTTAAAAGCTATAACAATTAATCGATTAGGCCTGCTTGCATTAATACCTTGATAGCCTTAGAGTGCACATCACATCAATGAAACAAAATATGTTATATACTACACTCTCTCTAGTGTTTGACTCTTTGGACTCAATATAGTGTTATTTTTGAGGAATTTTTATTTTTATGTAAAAGGGGTAAATAACTCAATTGGGTGCACAGTTCAAATCATAACACATGATATGTATTTCTTTTGAATATGGTATTAGTTCTTATTCAATATAGTGTTTTGAGGTATATTGGCTTTTTCCATCCCATGTCTTTTTTTTTTACTATTGGTGACGAGCCATACATAATTTGAAAGCATTTACCTATATTCTAGATTGATTTAAATGTTAATTTTAGTGATTGTGTGTTTTTTACCTCTTCAATAATTGAATAACTATATTTTCTAGTTGAATGTTAAAATACCAATGTGCATGGATTCCATATTGAGCAAGTTGATGTTCTGAACAAGTGACATTCACTGTACTTGCATTGATTGGGTACTACACAAACCATGACCACAAGCTTTCAATCTAAATACATGCCCATCGAAATCATTTAGAGAAACTTTACTCTAATGGTTAACATCTAGTGCTTAGATTATAATTCATAACATTTTATTCCCCTTTTTTTACCATAAAATGTATTGAGAAAACCCAAGGGTTGATTGTAACTACTTTATGCTCTTTTATTTAGGCCCCTTTGCAAATAAATGTTTTTAATAGAGGTTTGAGTTTCATGTTTTATGGTGTTTGAGCTTTACTAGTATTATTGCTACCAAAAGGATGAATATATGTGTATAAGATCTAGGTCTTATCTAGAATGTTAGGTTTATCTACTATGTAAGCTTAATTTGATTGACAATTGGATCCAGGAATTAGATTGCACTCCATGTATCAAAAAAATTATCCAATGAATGATTTTAATAATGTCCACTAAACCAAAAGGTCTATGGGACTTCTATGTGGTAACCAAAAGGAATTGAACATTATATAGTCCTTGACATATGGATACAATGTCCCACTCTCATATAACACAAATTCATTTATTTTATGAGGCTAGATAACTTACCATTTGTTTATTTTAGCGAGAAGTTATTTGTTTTGTTAATCTATGCTCCTTTAAGAGGGTAGTCAATGAGTCAACCGCCAATGAGTCAAGAATGAAACATTTGGGTGAAGTTCTTAGGGTGCATAACTAACACTAAGCACAACATTATGTAATCATGTTATTGCAATATTTTTGGATGTATCCCCTTCCCTTGTGGTTGTTATCATTTTGATTCAATCTCAATCAAAGGTTATCTAATTTCATATGGCATCCTATGGATGGTATTTTATTCCATGTCAAAACCTCCTTTCTAGTAATAGTGTTGGTAACTCTATTTTGGTTTGGGTATTTTTGTTTAGTCTATGCAATACTACAACCAGAACTAGTCTATGTCTAATAGCACTATTAGGATATACTATTTTAGTTTTGGTTGGTTTTTTTGAGACTATACTATGTAACCAAATACAAACTATTATTTAGGTCACTCAAGCTATTCAATTGAACCAATCCCATGTTTCATTAGCAAGATGAAATTTTGGAGGTATTTTGATTTATATACTTTTAAATTTGTAATTACTCCTCACCATGTATAGCATTTTGTATTTGTGGATTTAATATAAAGTTACCCTGAAAACATGTAAGCCACTCACGCTATGAAATTTTGATGACACTAGTTAAATAAATATATTACAAAGATTGCATGTTTATAAATAATGCCAAGTAGTTTTTTTTACAATTGATTAATGCATTATAGGAAGTATACTTGAATTCGTTAAAGTAGTTTTAGTCTCTTTGACCATGTGTTTTTTAATATTATGTAGATCAACTTGTTTTTTATTTGTTGTTTTGATATTGTCCTATGAAATATTATCATAAACAATGCCTTCTTTTCCCAATCTAGAAACTAAACTTGATAGTTAAATTCAATTTAGTGGTTATAAGTTGATCTAATGTTCATTGTAATTTTACATCTAGTTTGTTTTTTAAAGTAAAAAAATGATTGTTGATCTCGTGGGCATGTTCTTAGGGCACCCCCTCCAAAATTGGATTCAAATATGAGAATGAGAATAGCCCTTGATGAAGTGAGAAGCTTAAAATACTTGTATTTATATATCAATCCTCTAATGATCCATAAAGACTTCAATAGTATCAATATTCTCTTAGATATAAACTACCATACCAAAGTCTCAAATTTTGGCTTGGACAAACTTGGGTCTTAAAGTAGGAGGTTATGCCCTACTCCTATTTTATGAACACAAGGATATGTTTCCCTAGAGTAACTGAAATCTCACATTTCTTAGTATTCTGAGAAAAATTTAAAGTGTTTTTCAAAAAAATATAGTTAAATGTCTTATTTAATTAGGCTTTCAAAATGCTTTAAACTATGAAGTTTTAATTTCATGTGGTCTCAATTTTGTATTCGATTATTTCATTTTTTTAACCTTGTTATTGGCCTATCTTACAATCTTTTTTCTAGGCCATTATTTGAGTACTATTCACATGTAATGATATTTGAGATGCAGCATATTTTTTATAATTATGATGGAAGTTTTCAAGGAATTTTATATTTCAACTTTGTATAATGGACTTTTAATACAAGACGTGAATATTTGTGTCATATTGATCTAATGCACACCAATTCTCTATTGATTATTAAAAATTAAATTGAAATACGAGTGAAAATAACAATGATACTAATTAGTAATATTAATTAATTATTAAGGAAATCAAATAATGTGATGTCTAGAATGATGCTAATCATGTCTTTCATAGTAAACACTACCAAAACTTCACAAACACTAACCATTCCATGGCTCTTGTTTGGATTCATCTTTACCATGTTGAAAATACTATGTCAAGTTCTGAATATTCCCATCATAATGAGTTTTGATTATAATTCATTGTGAAGGTGCACATTAAAATAATTAGTAAACACAATTACATCATATATGCCCATTGATAATATATTTCTAAAAGGGATGGGTAATATCATCTAGTTAATTAGGTAAAGTTATTTGTTTTTCTCTAACATTGTGTTAACTCAGTCAAATTGTTAAAATAATATGCTTTAGTACTCTATGCTACATTACTATATTTTATAAATAATTCAATCCACCATTGAGTTACATGCAAATATTAATGCCCACTCAATAAATGTGCATTTTGTTGACCAATTTGTATTCATGGATTTGTCTCATCAATTCATACACTAATAGGGGGAAATGACTTGGTGATTGTGGGGGATCTCCATCAACCTAAGGAGACTTGGGAGATTGGCTGTCAAAATGATTGTGCCAACTTGGACTACTATGTATCTTATTTTTGGCTTTCTGAACTTTTGGTATATTATTGTAGATGGCAGCTCCCTAGGTTATGGTTTTTGTGTTATCTTTATATTTTTTAGGTTTTTTTTCCCATGGGTCTTCAATTACATTTTTGTGCTCCAATATTATTCACACTAGGTCACAACTTTTAATGTATTGGCCTTATTTTTATGTACAATATGAGTGGGCATGATGGTAAAAACACTTGTACTAAAGGGGATCTCATCAATAAATTAATGTTTCACTTGGTGATGACCTTGAAAATTTAATTCACCTTCTATTGTAAACTTAAATTAATTGTCAAAAAAATTAGTCTAACACTATAGATTGTGAGAGCTTGAAGTCTCTTTAAAAAAGACTCCATTTAAGCCAATCTATGATGTCTACACTAGAAAAAAATTAATGCAACACTTAAATTAAATGTGATAGTGTATTTATTACATTGAATTTTTCTATCAAAACATTTATTGAAAACTAGAAAACCCCCACTCCTATAAACAAAAACTACCTTTGAAGTTAGTTTGGTATTAAAAGTGTAAGGCCAAAGGTCCAAACGTGCAAACCATATATTGGGAAATTTTGAATCTATTACCAACACACATTTCAAAATATGTAGAAGATCAAGCAATTAGTAAATAAAAGGACAAATATGTCAATATTAGAACAAATTAAGGCTCCATGTTGACTCATACATTTCTATTTCTCATGGGTACTAATTTTCTTTCCCAAAATATTTACAATTTAACTTAAAAATGGGATGCCTATAAGTACTTATGAATCCTAATAATAAGTACTGAAGGGAAATGAAAAGGGAAAAAAATGAACTCAAAAAATTTGATGATATAAGTATCATAGAATCCTAATAATAATACTTGAATAATAAAATATCATGAGGACAGGAATAGAAAGAGGTGCCAAGGGCTAAAAAACCGTCCCTTAGAATATAGTGATAATTTTTAAATCAAATAGTAAGACATAAATATCACCAAGTTTAAATAAAAAATATGAAATAGTATTACCCATCTTTGAAATCATTGTGATCCCTACTATAATTTTATGATAATAAAAAATCCTATAATAGTTCTTGTAGAAACTTTGAAACTACCACTATCCCTTGTTATGGCATTATATCAAAATCAGAGCCAACAACACAAATACTACTATAGTGGTTTTAAAAGGATTAATGGTGAATTATAGGTTATAATTGAGCCAAAAATAAATACCCCTACCTCATAAGCCAGTTTGGTATTGAGTGTAAGGCCAATGGCCCAGTCGTGCTAGCCATGTATGTGGAAAAATCAGAGATATAAACAACACACATTTCACAACATGCAAGAGA
This sequence comes from Torreya grandis, assembly GCA_037957365.1. Lineage (NCBI taxonomy): Eukaryota > Viridiplantae > Streptophyta > Pinopsida > Cupressales > Taxaceae > Torreya > Torreya grandis. Next base: position 1,509,593 of record JARHVA010003322.1, on the reverse strand, counting down.
ATTTGAAATGAGTATAGAAAATGATGAAGACATCAAGGAGTGAATGAAGGATCCATTTTGGCCCCTATTACATGTTTGTTCAAAACCATTGTAGCGCCATTTGCATCATTGGGTTTGGTTTTCATATAATGCCATAGTTGGGTATAGTGACAACTTTAAAGTTTCTAGATCAATTGTTAAGGGAATTTTTCTTATCATAAAATTATGGAAGGGGTTGTAATGATTTTAAAGATGGGTGTTATTTAATCTTTATTGCTAAGATGTGGTGACATTTTTATCTTAGTATTAGCTTTGAAATTTATTAATATGTTCCAATGGGACACTTTTTGAGCCTTTAATCTTTGTTCACATCCCTATCCTCATATTATTTGTAGACACATAATTTTGATACAGCCATTGTTATTAAATATGTTTTTAATTCTATTTTTCGCATATGTGTCATCACCTCCAATTAGGGCTTATTGATACTTGTTTTTTATGTTTTCATTTCTCCCCTTCTTTGTGGGATCTCATGGTCCTTTTTTATTGTATTGTCATTTTGTCTTGTTCATATTGTATCCATGGGTTTGTCTTCTCTTTCTCTCTTTGTGTATGTTTATTTCTTATTATAGGACCAATTTTACCTTGGGCATAAATGATGAGCCTACCATTTATATCCCCATTGCTTTTATGAGCCCCTTTTACTATGTTCATATTCTTTTAATGACTATATATGTTTGTCGATCATTTGCTTATATGTCTGTTAGATTTTGCATGCCAATAGGTTTTATATTGAAACATGAGAAGTTTATGTATACAAATCATATATGATCATTTTATTGATAAGTATGCATCAGGTTCCTATAAGAGACACCATACAAGTTTCCAATCTATTACAAGTCATTCATTTTCAAGTCTAGGCATACTCTACAGTGATTCATTATTGCTTAAGGATTTGCATCACATCTTGTACCAAAATAAGGCTTAGGTGAATTTGAATGTAGTTGCATCTCACACTTAGGGAAGATTTTGTTGAAACCTTACTTTATTTCTCCATTCACGCTACGCATAAAATGTGAGGGGTTTGATTCTAACACGTGGGATACATAGTTGCAATACCTTTATTGTTATTTGACCCAACTACTTCTTCCCTTCTCCTTTTGCATTATGTTTTGATTGTGTAAATATATGTCAAGAGAATTAAAGAGAAAAATTAACCAATTTTTTCCATCATTTCTGCAAATCAAGAGCATAAATAGGCACAACATTCAATTTTGAAGCAATATAAAAAGTTCTAGAACCTAGAAAAATGCATAGTATAGAATCAATGTAGGAAGAAATAAAATTTATTTGAATGTATTCAATGTCAATATTACCCTAGACATAAATGGAACAATCACCACTCTTATTTATATGGAATCAAAACTTCAAATTTGGCACATGGCTACTTACAGGTCTACACATTATATGTATTCATAAATTATAAATTTATAATATGTGTCGTTGTTCCTTTAGCACTTGCTTCTCTTTTAATTCAATTGTAAATTTAAATTTTTCTTTTTGAAATTTTACTTTTTTTATTTATCCTAACCTTAGTCATATATCATCATTTTAGTAATTATTTGCACTTAATCCACCATTACCTAAAACATTTTTGTGAATCTGACATTCTTATATCCAACCTAGGGTTTATACCCTCATACCCCTTAGGGTTTGTTATTTAATTCATATTGGATTCTAATTTCATGGTTATATTCTCACATTCCACCCTTGGGGTTTTTTTACCTTTGTGTGTGGCTTTGCTTGGCATCAATCTTGGTTTATATTAGCAGAACGAATGAAAATGATTTGTATTTGTTAGATGCTAAAGTGGAAAATGTGAATGTTTCAAATGATGAAATAAATAATCAATATATTTTTCAAATTATATAGCAAATTTTATTTCAAACCCTAGTCTTATTGATTATTTAATACATGTGTTTAAATAAGTAAAAAATGCAAATGTTTCTCATGTAGGCACCTAGGGTTTATAGTTGTGTTCCTACATATACAATGCTTTGTGATGATAGTTTGAATCATAAACACATAAGAAATAATGTTCCTATGGCTAATATTAATGGTAATACTATACCTTTGAATAAACTTATTAAGGGTACCACCATCCCTACACATGAGATAATGGCTATATGGTGCGCTACAACTAATTTGTAAAAACAAGTGTGTAATATTTCACTTCATATGGAGACTTCCAATGCTAGTCTCATGGATGATATTGTCAACTCCCATCCTATCCCAAAGAATGTGCTTGACATACCTATTCTTCATGAAATAGTTGTTCCAAATTTCCAATTATTTGATGGTCATGGGGACCCTTAAGCACACCTTCATGCAATATTTATATCAATAGGAAATTGTGAGAATCATTATTAAATCTTACTTAAGTTGTGTCCTTGGACATTGATTGGTGAGGGCTTAGCTTGGTCTTTTTCTTTACCTAGTTGGTCCCTATATTCATTCCACTACTTAAAAGAAGCCTTCTTAAATTGATGCATCACCAATAATACACCTAGAACCACATACAATAGCATTCAACATCTTAAACAAGGTTAAAGGAAAGATATATGGGATTACATATTTAGATTTTGTTGTTGTATGCACTATTTGATTTATCAACGATATGCCCTTGAAATGTAACATCTATTTATCGATAGTCTTATAACACTTTTCAAACATAAGAAACTTGGCAAAACTTTCAAATCGTTCATTTATCTTGATTATATGGCTACCAAACTTGAAGAACAAGGATTAGTTTGGCTTAAGGTTCATGTCTCACCTCTTAGAGATTTAAACATTGTTAATACCCATGTGTCTGCCATTATCACATATACAACTTGGGTTAAGAAAAGGGAAACACATATAATGAGACCTATCTCAAACCAAACCAAAAAAAAAATTAATAATTAATAAATCATACTAAAGTGTTTATTGGATAATAATTTGATTATGTTACCTTTTACTTGTGAAATAAATCCAAATAATAGGTCAAAATTTTACAATGAAAAAGTATTTTACTCTTACCAAACTATTAGAGTATATTAAACAAATCACTACATTTCTTTAAGTGGGGAAATTCAAGAGCTCATCTTTCAAGACAAGATTAGGCTTGACTACCAAACTTTACTAGGAAAGGGTATTGATAACAAATAAAATTAACCTCCTAAGGATGTTTTACAATCAAAAACATTTAAGAACAACAAGCAATATCAATGAACTCAAGATTTTGATGGTGATAATGATGATCTGATACATGAGGATACATAATTGGGGTGTCCTCACGACGCTCAACATATGGTTAGTACCTCATACATCATAACATGGGCTTCATCACATACATCTTTCAACATTCTCCTTTTTAAGACACCTTTGCTTATTTTGTTTTAAATTCATGTTTTTTTATTCCATATCATATCCCTTGCTTATTTTGCTTTTGACACTTGTTTATAACTCATTATACCTAATCATTTGCTACTTGAGATTGTTACTTATATTCAGAGTTACACTACATACGATATATTTGGACTACAACCCTTATCTCTTTGGAAGTGTTATTAGATTTTTAGCCCTATCTCCATGATGACTATCTCATTTGATGATTTAAGTTCTCCATGCTTGTTTTATGTTATAGTTGACACTTAGTGTGTCACATATGACTTTTCATGTCTATAACATTATATCTTGAGCACTCTTATACACTAGTCATGTTTGTCTATATATACTGATTCATTGATACATCATTATTGTAACATATTGTACACAGCGTCTTGTGTTCTTTCACTATAAATTGAAAAAAAAAACAATTATAAAATACAAAAATTAGTAAATTTTCTTGGTCATATGGTGCATATTACACTTACCTAACTATGCTAGAAGTTTACATATTCATGTCTTCCACACATGGCATACTTTGACTCAACGATATGTAAGATATATAGGTTGTTGGTGTAGGACTTTTTCCCACTAGGTTTTGGCTACATAGTTATATTAGCTTACATAGGGCTCTAGAGGTCATGTTGGTTACTTGTAAATATTAGTACCACATTCACTAGAATGTGTAGTATCTTTCCCTCTCCAACCTATATATGCACCTCTCTCCCTTCATATTTTTAATGTAGTATTGTGTGGATTATTTGGAGTATTTGTATCTTACTTCTCTTTGGTTCATTCTTGTAGCTATGTGAGTTTGCTCTGTATTGTCTTGAATAATATGCATCTTACATTGCATCTTGGATTAGTGCACTCATTTGGATCAGCATTCTTGGAGCTCATTCTGATATGGTATCAGAGCCGATCTAGATCTGAGGATTGCCTAGTTTTGTTTGCAAGTTTTCATTTCAAATCTTAGGTTTTTCAAAAAAAATTAAAGTTTTTGTGTTTCTTTTGAATATTTTATTGCTTTTGAGGCACTAAAATAGCGTTGAGATCTCTTTTTTCTAGAATTAAAGATTAAGATCTTATTTCCTCCAACTCCAAGATTTGTTGCTTTAGATCTAAGAGAAGCTTCACATTTTTTTGTTCTACGATCTATTTTATGTCTTAAGCTAAAATATCTAAGAGAGTGATTACATTGGCATCATTTTTGTTTTAAGCATTGGATTTTTTATCTTTTAAGCTTGGCATTTCAGCTTCATAGAACAAAGCATTGGAGAAAGGACCACCGTCATCTTAAATCCACATCTTGACTTTGGCATATTTTTTCTATGATGCTTTACATAGGGAGAGAAGTGGAATTTATATTCTTTAGCAGTGTTGGAGTTTATTTACTTTATTCTCAGATTTCTTGCTAAAAGGGAGAGGCATGGGATCTGATGTGAAAAAGTGTTGAAGAGACAATGGTGTCACCATCCAAGGTTTGGCATCCTATATTCTAAGTCATTTATTTATTGTTGCATCCCACTTATAGCTTGCATCCCACCTATAGCAAAGCCTCTAATACATTTTACAGCATTCCATATCTATGTTGGAGGAGTTAAGCCTTAAGTAGCTTTGGATGGATTGAAGGGAAGCGTTGATTTCCAGATCTAGATTGTGTTGTTTTTTCCCATCTACTATGTGAAAATCCAATCCTAAAAGGATCCATGTGTGAGGAATTAATCCAACATTGCAGTGAGTTTTTCTCTATTTTAGATATGATGGCATTGACTTCTATGTTGAAACTCTACCTTAGCATCACCTTTCTTTGAAAAGCTTTCATCAAATTTGTAGAAAAATTATTATTAGATCTTTATTCTAATATCTAGATCTTCTTATGAAGTTCCTGTTTAGATCTGAGCCAAAAACAACATAAAACTACTCACTTTCTCCTCTTTGCTCAGTTGAAACTTCATTATTTTCTATTTTGAGTTGTATTTTTTGCTTAAAAAGGAAGCCAAACTTGTCATGTATATTGAGGCAACAGGTAATAAACATTTTCACTTTCGTTGACTTTTTTAAGTCTGTGGTGAAATTATAGTTCTAAAAAGTGGTTGGAAGGCATATTTTACCTCGCCCAAGGTACTTTTTTTAAGTTTCTAGTGCAAGTTTTTAGTCATAGGCCTATTTACAAGAATTTTTTTTGTTAATATCTTGTAAATGGTAACTCAAAATTGAGTATCGTCTTTTGAGAAAGTATTTATTTTCTTATTTCCCATGCATTGGGCTAATTTTACTTGTAAAATGCACTACTTTATAAAGTGCCAAAATTTGAGGGGGGGCTACCTGACATAGTTTCAGGGGGGTTGTATTGTGGTTGTGATTTTATTCTACAAATTCTCTCCTTTTACACACATTTGATTTATACAACAACAATAAAACACATTATCTTAATTATACAATGGATCTTAGCATTGTTAATGCACTCACACCCTTTAACTACTAGGAATGGAAAAGTAAGATTACAATGGTTCTTAGAAGTAAAGGGTTATTTCGCATAACTATGGGGGTAGAAGTTGAGCCCACAACTGAAGCAGATAAGATAAAATGGTTTAATAAATGTGATGAATCTTTTGGAATATTATGTTTTTTAGTGTCATCAAAACTCCTATTTCACATAGAGTCGGCCAAATCCTAAAAGAAGTATGAGACACCTTAGAGAAATTGTTTGGAAAAATTGACACCATGAGGGGTCATGAGCTTTATATTGAGATAATTAGTCTGATCCCTAACAATTTTGACACGTTAGAGGACTTCTTCACCAAGCTTAAGTCACTTAGATTATATTTAAAATAATATGGAACTAAGAAGAAAGATGAGTGGTTACTTCTTTCTGTGCTTGCAAAACTAAGACCTAATTACTTTGTATTTGTCTCTACCTTTTATGTAACCAAAAGAGCCATGGGAGCCAACTAGACAATGCCATCCTTAGATGAATTCATTATATATTTAACTAATAAATAGGATAAATTAATCCAGATGGGAACCCTCAAGTCTTCCAAACCTTCAGCCCTCATTGTCGAGAATGGGAAATAGAAAGCCTCTAACAATAAGGATAAGAAACAGAAGAGTAAGTATATTGAGAAGAAGAAAGAATATAAAACCACTACAAAAACTAGCACTGAAACCTCCTCCTCTAAAGGGAAACCTAAGAGAGAAAAGGTTAAGTACTCATATTTCAAGAATAATGGGCATGATGAGCACAAGTGTATGAAAAAATAGATAGACCACCTTATACATCTCCTAGAGAAAATAATATGGGGGTCCTTAAGTCTATCTAATAGTCATCATCAGCCAAAGAATCTTCTAAGGTAAAGGAAAAAGGGAAGGAGAAACCTAAGGGCAAAGCTTTAGTTAAAATGGCTTCTACATCTACTTCATCTTGGGTTATTGACTCTAGTGTTTCACACCATATGGGTTTGTTAGAGGTTAAGTTTCTTGACTTAGATCCTTGTAGCATGTCCTCTATCACTTTGGGTGATGACACTCTAGTAGAATTTATAGGAAGAGAGACTGTTGAAGTCAAAGGTGAAATGTTCATAAATGTTTTAATTGTGCCTTCATTATCAACTACTCTTCTTTTAGTATATAAGATTACCCACATAGGGTAGGGCATGAGAATCAAATTCACACTAGATTTAGTTGAGATTAGAGAGATACATAGTGACTCTCCATTTACATTGGGGAGGGCTAATTACCATTCTAGATTATACACCTTCTCCCATTTTCCTCCAGATGTTCCTCTTATCATATTGCTTACCCATTCAGATGAAGTTAGCAAACTATGACAAGAGTTGTTAGGCCACCTTAACTACCACTATGTTGAGTAGATGAGTCAACAGGATATGGTTACAGGCTTGCCTAGAGTTAAATTCTCTAAGGGACTTTATGAGGGTTGTGTCCTTGGCAAACATCCTAAAGAGAAATTTGACAAAGACAAAGCTAGGAGAGCTTCAGTACATCTTGAGTTGATTCACAATGATGCCATGGGGTAGTTTCCACATCCTTCGTTTACCAAGGCCAGATACATCCTCACCTTTATTGATTACTTTTCTAGATACACATGGGTCTACTTTCTTAGACAAAATTCTAAAGTTTTTAATAATTTTTTAGACTTCAAGGCTCTAGTTGAGAAGTAATCTAGAAAGTGCATCAAAATTCTTCGAATAGATAATAGAGAGAGTACATCAACCATAAATTTGAGTAGTTTTGTATCACCGAGGGGATTGATCTTCAATGAATAGTACCATACACTCATCAATAGAAAGGTGTATCAGAATGCAAGAATCAATCCTTGAAGGAGATGACCAATTGTATGATCCACTCTAGATCATTGACTCCATATTTCTGGACAAAAGCCATCAATTATGCATGTTACATTCAAAATAAGTTTCCTCACAAATATTTAAAGGGCATAACTCCTTATGAAGCTCGTCATAATAAGAAACTAGAGGTATAATATTTTAGAGTCTTTAGATCACTGACAATGGTGCACATTCCCAAAAGGAAATGCAAGGCTATGGAGGTTCAATCCAAACCTTGTATATTTGTTGGGTATCTAGATAGGGTTAAGGGTTATAGACTTATTCATCTTATAACTCATCATTTGTTCATCAAGATGAATGTTAGGTTTTAGGAAAGTCCCATCGACTCTTTACTTGACACTTTTCCCTCTACATCAATTTCACTCAATTTAGATGAGCAATTCGAGGATTCAAATCATTCACACCAGGTTATTGAGGCAAAAGTCACTTTTTCTTCCTCCTCTAGTTCTAACAATGAGTAGATTGATGGGGAGTCATCCTCATCCACTTTTAGGCATGCATCGAAGGATGAGGATTTGGCACTTAACTCAACCATTTCAAGCATTTTTTGAGCTAGGTAGACACTTGAAAGTGCAAGTACTTGGGTAGGGGATCCAAATGATGACATACATACTTGGGTATACTTTCAAAGTGGACCACATGTCTTTTTCTCTTCCACATCAAATATATAGACTTTCAGAGAGGCTTCAGGCATACCTGAGTGATATAGAACCATAGATGAGGAATATGATTCCTTGATTAGCAATCACACTTAGGATTTGACTTCTCTTCCTAAGGGAAGGAAGATGATTTGATGTCATTAGATATATCAGACCAAGTATGTTGTAGATGGGTTTGTTGACAGGTACAAGTCTAGATTGGTAGCCAAGGGATTTTCATAGGTTACTATCATCAATTACTCATAGACATTTTCACCCATGGCCAAGATGACTTCGATCAGACTCACACTTGTTGTAGTTGTAACACATAGAGTGTACATCATATGGATGTGAAGGGTGAATTTCTTCATGAAGACCTTGAGGAGGAGATCTACATGGATCAACCACCTGGTTCTTTTTAGGATTCTTCTTTGGTGTGCAAACTTAGGAAATCCATTTATGGCCTCAAACAAGCCCCTCAAGCCTAGTATGCCAAAATGGAATCCTTCCTTATTACTTCAGGTTTCACTAGATGCCACTGAGACCCTAATGTGTACTTATTATGCTAGGATGATTCATTATTGATACTAGTTTTGTATGTTGATGACCTTTTGATCACAGCGAGTTCTTCTTTGACTATCTCACTAATGAAGAAAACTCTTCAGGATAGATTTTCCATGACTGAATTGGGCCTACTATACCACTTCCTTGACATTGAGATCACTCAGATAGATTCTAGGATTTCACTTTCAGAGCCCAAGTACTCTCTTGATCTATTGGCATAGTTTCATATGGTTGATTACAAGCCATCTCTGACTCCATTCTTATCTAGAGTCAAGCTTGAGGCAAATTGATCCAATGCATTGGTCGATGCTACCTTGTGTTGACAACTTATTGGTGGTTATATTTAATTGACTCACACTAGACCAAACATCTCTTACATTGTTGGAATTATTTCAAGATTCATATAGAAACCCCATGAGCTATGTTAAAAAGCAGCTAAGAGGATCCTACACTACATTCAAGGTTCACATAGGTATGGGATACACTGCAGGGTTGTTACAGATTTTGACTTGGTCAATTACACAGACTCGGATTGTATTGGCAACACTAGGAGTCATAATTCCACTTTAGGTTATAGTTTCTTATTGGGTTCTAGCCCCGTTATTTGGTTGAGCAAGAAGTAGAATGTTATTGCTCTATCTTCTATAGAGATAGAGTATAAGGGATCTATTAATGTAGCTATTGAGGCTATTTGGCTTCAAAGGATTATTTTTAAACTTAGTATCTAGATTAACAACCTATAATAATATTTTGTGATAATAGAGCACCATTCAATTTTATAAGAATCTGGTCCTTCATTAGAGGACCAAACACATCGAGATTCACATGCACTTCATTCAAGTGTGGATTCATAAGTAGGTCATTGACTTAGTATTTTTCTAGTCTTCAGAGTAGGTTAATGATATCCTCACCAAACCCTTCACTAAGAGCAAGTTCATTCATCTACAAGCTCTTCTTGAGGTGCGGTCCACTTTGGTAGCTTCATCATCTTTAGGGGGACCTTCTAGCCTCTTCACTTCTTTGTCTCTCTTTTTTAGGGGAGTTTTTCCTATGGGTTATCTAATTTATTAGAGATTGCATTGTACATGGATACCTCATTAGGCCTTGTTTTTGGGACCCATTTTTTGTATCATCACCCACCTAAGTTTTGCTTATGGGGGGTTGTTGGTGTAGGTCTTTTTCACACTGGGTTTTGGCTACACGGTCGTATTAGCTTTCTTAGGGCTCTAGAGGTCATGTTGGTTTCTTGGAAAGATTAGTACCACATTCACTAGAATGTGTGGTATATTTACCTCTCTATCCTATATATGTATCTCTCTCCCTTCATATTTTTAATGCGGTATTGTGTGGATTATTTGGAGCATTCGTGTCTTATTTCTCTTTGATTCATTTTTGCAACTACATGTGTTTACTTTGTATTATTTTGAACAGTACACATCTTATATTACATCTTGGATCAGTTCACTCATTTAGATCAACATTCATGGAGCTCATTATGATATAGGTTATATATGGTTATGGACATACATATGTTGGGCATCTCTAAAAAAGCATATTTAAATAGTTACATCTTTGTAATTTCCACTTAATGTATACAGGTACTTTGCATAGATCAGACATATCTTGGTGTGTTTAATGGATATCTACATGCTATTTATACATGGATGCTTACATCTTATGTCTTGTGATCGATAAGGATAAAAATTTTATGATAAAAAAATTGCATGGATAAAAAATTTGTACATCTCACCATTAAGCCTATTATCTATATCTTACCACTTTGGGGTAGGACAACATTTTTTTTATATAACACCACATTAAGATTGAGCATTGCATGATTATACATATATAGACATTCCTTCTTAGCTATTGGGGAATACCACACACTATCTCTACTTGAGCCTCATTCATACCATATTAATTTATGTATCCACATTACCTATGTGCCTTGCATTACTAAATTGGTGCGAACCTATGTCTTATGCACCTTTTACATCTTAGTACATTATGATTGTCATATTTATTATATACATGATTATATCTTACACATTGATGTGCCTAAATTATACATTGTCAACAAGGCCATTATACCTACATGTTCCTTATGAGTTATTTATGTGTTATATCATGTGAAAACAAGGACATCCCTATCATCATAATAATCACCTCTCCTATAAGCTTCATTAAACACATATATACTTATGTTTACCTATCAGGGCATGATACCCAAATATATTCTTTGTTATCCTTATACTAATGTATATCCTATATATATATATGTAAACATGCTAGACACAAGTGTGTGATAAGATATATATATATATATATATATATATATATATATATATATATATATATATATATCTTATCACACACTTGTGTCTAGCATGTTTACATTGCTTCTTCGTATAATATTGTATTATCTTACATATACGTAGACATGCATTAGGAATTTAAACATGGTACACATTTTGCTACATCTTTCTACCTTGAGAATTTATCTAAATTTAGGGGCATAACTTCATCTCCATTCACTTGGATATAACATGTTTTCCTATGCACTATCATCCTCAAATGAAGATGCATGCACCTATAGACCTTTTCATACAATTATATATATATTACATGATGTTATATTTCCTATGCAATATCACATTGATACTCACTAGAGTAGTATATTTTTCACTGAGCTTTACATGATGGAATCTTTCTTCAATGATATGACATTAATACTCACTAGAGTAGTATATTGGACATTGATATTTTCATGATGTTATCATTCCTATGTGACACGACACTTGGGACATGACTAGTTTCCTACATATTTATTCCACCACAGGGCTTTGCATGTAATATTTTATGATAGTTACACATGTTTCATGTAATTTTCAATTGCTATCAACTATATATAATTTTATTACACATAGTGCTTGTAACTCTATTATTTTTAGATGAGTGATTGCAAACACGTGTTATTCAATCTTTCACCTAAAAAAAGGGCATATATCAAAGCATTTTCAGATGGCATTGAGTGAAGACTAACAAGAAAGGTTTGTGTAGAGAATTTTTCAATCACTACTAAGTGAATTCTAGTAATAAAAATCTAGGCAACTCTATTATGAGAAAAATTATCTACTTCCATGATCAAGAACAGGGTTGGGTACACAAAACTCCCAGAGAAGTGGTGGCTATGTTTAGTGCTTGTTAGAATTTTTTTTAATTGGAGTAATCAAAATAGTTGACATTATTTTTCAAATTACAACAACATTGGATTCACATACAGAGTAGGTGTATTCATTCTTATGCTCATTTTATTTCAATTTCAATTTACAATTCAATTTCACATTCAAATGTATAAATAATCACAATGAACATATTTGGCATTGAATACTTGTTTGAAAATGGCCATTGTTGACATGCATACTAAAATTTTTGAAATGGAAAAGGTGTGGTGAATGGATGCATGACAAAATATTAAAGATCCTTTTCCTATGGTAATTCAAGATATGTGCTTCAATTATGTGACATTTTACTTTGACACACACATGCAACACACACACACACACACATATAAGTAGGGGATTTATGTTAGCACCTAATTATAGTAAAAACCTTATAATTATAATGTTTTTGGTATTGTTTTGTGCACATGGGTCATCACCTTGAATTTGGGGCTTATTAGTGCTTATTTGTGTGTTTTTGCCTCTCTCCTTTGTGCAATCATGTGGTCATTTTTATTCTATTTGTCATTTTCTATTGTTTGTTTTATGCCCACAGGGTTGTCTTCTATATTCTCTCTATGTCTATGCTTATTTATTCTTTTGGAACAAAAACATTAATCTTGCTGATTTTTTCCTAGGCAAAAATGAAGGCCCTATTATTTCAATCCTCTTTGCTTTTGCTAGCCCTTTTGCCTATGGTCACGTCTTTTTTATGTTGGATCTTTTTATCGGTTGTTTTCCTTTCTCTTTATCAACTTTTACGTTCTAGTACATTTTTAATTACAATATTAGAAGTTTGTATATACAAATAATCGATGAGGTTATCATTAGAGACTCCATATAAGTTTCAAGAGATTTTTTAATCTATTTTGTCATTCATTTTCTAGTTTAGGCACACTCTACAATGATTCATCACTATTCAAGAACTCACATCGCATATTTTACCAAAATAAAGCATATGTGAATGCTCATGCAATTAAATATTAAACTTAAAGAAGAGGAATTTGAAGCCCTTATTCGATTTCTACATTCATACTACACATGAACTATGAGGTGTTTGATTATAACATGTGGGATATGTATTTACAACACCTTTATGGTTGTCTGACTCAACTACTTCTTCCCTTATCCATTCACATTATTTTTTAATTCTAGTAAGTTAGGTCAAGAGCATTGAATAGATAAATTAGATAGTTTTGTCCATCAATTATGCAAAACATACATACAAATAGGCACAACACATAGTTGTGAAGTGGCACAAAAAGATACAAAACCTAAAACATTTCACAATACAAAATTGATGTAGATAAACATGAACCAGTTAAATCTAATTAATGTTAAACTTGCCCTAGACATGAATGATGCATTCATTATTCCTATTTCTATAGAATCAAAATTGCAAATTTAACACAGTTAGTTATAGGTTTGTATAGTCTAGATATGCATTTAGAAATTAAAAATTCATAACATGGTGATTATTCCTTTTGTGTATACTTCTCTTTCAATCCTAATCATCAATTCAATGATTTCCTTTTGCATGTTTTCTAATTTTAAAACATAAACCCTGATCTAAATTTTTTGTAGTTTATTAATTTGTTATAGACTTACCCATATGTATACACTTTTACAATTACGTGCACTTTTTCCACCTTATGTTAAAACATTATTTGAGTTCTTTATGAATCCCCTTTTACATTTTAAAAAATTAAATGAATTTAATTAAGCCCAAGAGACTAAATGGCCTATAGGCCCACAAATTACACTGATTGTTCCAATAAATCAAAAAGAGAATTGGGTAAATTGTAAATTTTTGCTTGTATTTTAATATGGAAAAATTGCTCTTTCTAGATTGTGTCTCGAAGCTTACATTCCCTTAGATTGTACTTTGTTTTGAATTTGCTTATTACATGATGACTTACGAAAGAATATTTTGTGGTAAGATGTTATATTATCTTTGGAAGCAAAACACAAATATTCAAATTCCATGTCATTAGGTCAATTATATTATGACTGTATAGCATTATCTAAATTCCATTTGAATATGTTCAATGTTGTATAAGTAGGAAACTATAACCTCTATGTGTCGAAAATGCAAAGGTTCATTTTAAAAGTTTTTGTGGCATTGATGGAGGACATATTTGTTGTTTGTTTTCCTATCTCTAAGATTTTTTATTCTGTAATTGAATCATTCATGCATATTCATATTGTATTTTATACATCCACTCTTGATATTCCCTCTTCAAGACACAAACTTAGATGATATGCAGTAGGATAGTGGCTACTACATTCCTATTTTCTCTTCATAGCTAATTTGTGTATGTCTTTAGAAGGGGCATCACCCTTTTTCAACAAAATTATTCATTAAGACCTCTTGTTCATGCATTCATAGATATTTTCTTGATATTTTTCAAGAAATAACAAGTTGCTCTCCATTCTCAGATTTATATTGATTGTGAGGTGTAACACATAGATGTTCCCAAGAATCCCCCTTCCACTAGGTGGCCGTCAAGTTTTTCTTTCATTACACCACTTGAAAACCCTTATTAAAAGAGGTAGAATTACTTTTTATAAAAAATTTAAATGAATTTTTTGTATGTGGGCATGAAATAACCAAATAAACATATTAAAAACATTGCCTACATTGAAAAACAATGTTTTCATAATAAATTTTTTTGGTTCTTGTTGAAGCCCCCAAATCAAGGCAAATTTGTCAAATTGTCCAACTCCACATATGAATAGGCACGTGTTATCTTGAATTTTATTTTAGTCATATTTTATAGAGAAATTAATTTCCAAATATAATTTCCAATTTGTTTATAGGTTCAAAGGTATTCAAAAATGCAAAGGCAAATTTGACAGCCTTACCCATAATGAAACAAAAGAAATTATTCTACAAAGGGTCAAAATTAGAAAACCAATGCTTCACAAATAACCAACCCCATTATGAAACAAATTCCCCATACTATAAATCACATCCAAGTGCTTTCACTCTAGAAAAAGCATGATGAAAAACCATTGAGCAAAAGGGTAAATTTCTACCTCATCAGAAAATAAGGGAGACAAATTTTATCCTATCCACTCATTTTGAGCAAGAAGAGTGGGGAAAAAACCATTAAAAATAAATGAAATGGTCTTAATTACTTCCATAGACTAAATAGTCTATGGGACCACAGATTACACCAATTTCTCTAATAGCTCAAAAAATCTTGGGACCTGAGGAACCTTTTAGAAAGTTGCTCTGCCTTTTGTTGAGCTAAGTTAGCATCTCTCCCAAGTTTTTTAATATTTTTCATAATATATACCTGCCATGCAATTAACTCTTAAATTTGAAACATATTTGGCTCATATGTCCGTGCACTTATGTATGTAGTCAAAAATGCATCATGTCCATAAATCAATCCTAGATCGGATGGTATAGAACACACCTACGCTTCTAATTGGGGGCATATAATTGTTAAGTAAGAGTATGACCAATGTGAGCATCCGCTAGACTCGATTAGGGGATCATTTGTCACAACACACCATATGAGATAGGTTTCCAAAGCCTATAGTCTAACACAATCACATAACAACCCTAAAATAGTCCTATGATTTAATATTTCACTAATCTAACAATAAGAAAAGTAAATCTAATCTAGTGTGCACCAAAACTTGTGGCACAAAGTGGGGGTTAGAAACAAAGTAAATAAATAACTGAACTAAACATGTATAGAAGATATATACTCACGTCAATGTATATGAATTCCTAATGCATAGAAGAGAATAATACATGTGCTCTATCTATCAACTCTTACAAGGGAGGAATAAAGTTAGTAATACTTACCTTTAAAGATGAACCCGCTGAGCCTCAATCTCTCCCTTGGCCAAGGTAATTTCTAAGAGATTATCGCGGTATGTAAGGACACCAAAGATAAATCAAATCTAGGATACACAACGTATCCAAGCATCCAAAATACTTATCCACAAGACTAGATCAGAGCTCCAAAGAAAGTATTGAACCCTAAAGCTTTATTTCCCAAGTAGAATGGTCAATAGGCAGATGTTCATTTGTACTTCTTCGCTTAATTCTTCACTCTTATGAAATGGTGGTAAATGACCTTGTATATAGTAGTATCTTACCCTAAAAACTTTCAAGAATGTTGGTTATGCTAGGTCAACCTGATCGACCTAACACATTTTTAGGGCTAACTCTCTAGGACTATGCTAGGTCGGCCAAGAGGTCAACAAACCAAAAGAGAGAAAAAGTCCCTAAACTGTACTAGGTTGACCTGGTCGACCTAGTACAACTGACAAGTCAAAAGGGTGATAAGGAAATAAATAAAGGATAAAAAATAACAAATGACTAAAATGGATAGGACTAAGAAGAATAGCTTGGGTTCAATGGTTTCAGGAGGCAAGAATGTGGATGGCAAGTGGCAAAAGGAATGATAATCTTACAAAGCACTAATGGTCTACCCACCCCTTTTTTGATGCACCCCTTACAGTAAGCACTCAAAGAGATTTAGACTCAATAGGTTTCTATAAGATATGAAGTGTTAGTAATTAATAAAAGTTTGAAAATATTATGTGTATACATATGCCCTAGTTGAAGCTCATCATGTGTCACGTAAGTGCAACACTAGATGGTGCTTTGAAACAAAATATGATAACACAAAATGTTGATGCTAAGTATGGTGTAGTAAACATCAAATAAGATAAATGAAATAATTGTATTGAGAAACACATACCTTTAACTTACCTTAGTGTTATAGATAAAGAAGTAGACTATAAGAAAAGGTGTCTAATGTAGAGTACACTAGGCAAAGCTGTAGAAGTTAGTGCAAAAAATAGCCAAAAATTGAAATTTTTGGAAGATAGACATATGATAGTGGAAAATAATCTCCACACCCTCATGATTCTAATGCATTTTACAGTTTGTAAAATGGATGAGCATAAATAAAGATAGAGGCAAAATAAGGAATCTACCTAAAAATAAATGAAAGAATTAAAATGCTAAAAAGTGGTTTTAAATAGGGAATAAGAGAAGTCATTCAGAATTTTGAATTGTGAAAGAGAGCTCTGAGACCAAACAAGGCTAGGATGGTGAGTGAATGACATGCTAGACAAGGAGGACACCTAGAGGTGGCAAGAGCTGTACTACAGGTATGCAATTACGATCCTAAACCGATTTTTGAAATTTGTATTGAATTAAGTGATTTTTTTATCAAATTTTTTTTAAGCATTTATATATGTCAAAATTGAACAAACCTAGATTCTTAGGGTAGGAAATAGGAAGACAAAAAATGGATTCGAAGGGTTTAGGAAGAAAATTGAGTAAAATGCACATGTTGGGTAAAATGTACTAGGTTAGCACATAGAACATACTAGGTCAACTAGGTCGACCTAGTAGGTTCAAACAAAGTAAAATCCATATGGTCGACCCAATAGGTATGGGTCGACCTAGTGTAATATGTAGGCTGAAAAGTTAAAATAGAGTGAGAAACTAGTCTTAGAAGGGCCAAAATGAAAACTCAGAACCAAGAAGGGGAAAATAAGAGGGTTGACTTGGAATTTAAAGTCAACTATGACAAAAATAGGGGAATTTTGGTCAAACTAGGTTGATTAAGGAACCAAAATAAGCACATAAAAGCGTGTAGAAAGCGAAAAGAGGGCTAGAATGGCTTGAAATGACCAAATAAGGGCAAGAGGGACCAAGCAAGCTAGAAATAGGATAAAATGAATAAGGTAATAACAATTAGTCTTGTTTTTAATTAAAATTGTAAAAATAATGTGTAAAGAATGTATTATGATTATGCATGACATGGAGGGATTAATACATCCTTTGTTGTTTCTTGGTTGCAAAGATGACCAAGATTCTAGAGGTTGGTAGGTGTGTCTTGGTTGTCAAATTTATTAGATAGATTGACAGATGGAGATCAAGCTAGATTGGTAGCCATAGGTCTAGGATGTATATCTAAGATGTGTAGGATCCCCCTCAGTGTTGATCTATTAGTCATGTTCCTTGGATATTAGGAATGATTGACTAACACCTTCATATAAGAGGTGGATGGGGATGTGATAGAGGTGGGTATCACACTAGAGGGTGTCCATGCCATCCTTGAGCTACCCATAACAGGAGCACTGATGACCATAAGGATATCAGATAGCTTAAAGGAGAGGAGAGCCTTAATCATGTGGGTGATAGGCTTAGACATGATATTAAGAGGATGGAGAATCAGTATGGATGGCATGTATCTATTTCAAATTATAGATATCTAAAAGGCAATGATAGGCCTTGTATCACAATGGGTGCTTTGTCACAAGTCAGATGACAAAGTACCACTATTTGTGTTAGCCTTGAGTAGGATGATGCTGGAGGAAGGAGTATTATACAATGTAGGTTCTATCATCTAGTTCAATCTCATATATGATCTATTCAAGATGTTGGTTAGGAGGTAGAAGATTATGAGACTGATCATACTCCTAACAACATGGATATATGAGATATTCCCCATGTATTGACTAGTTGGGTTGCCCCATGTAGTCGATGATCGGTTACTTTGAGTGTGAAGATGGTAGGAGGACTAGGTAGCATAGGCCATGCCCCATGTGCCAATGCTATAGTTAGTGAGATGTGCAAACATTGTGTGGTAGCCATATGGGCACATAATAGCTACATGGGTAAGTTGGCACACAATTGCACCAACACTAGAAAAGAGAGAGGTGGTTGGACACTATACATGGTAGAGAGAGCCACATTTGATGGCATGGGTACTAGGATAGATGGGCTTACTTCATCTGGAAACACTGATACTAGTGTTCGACTAGTGGGTTGAACATGTGAGGGAGCCATGAGGGAAGAGGGAACTCAGACCATTGATAGTGAAGCCAACACTAAGGCCATGTTAGGAATGACCATGGATTGGTTGGGCATGATGAATGGTAGAGGAGGTGAAGGAGGTAAAGATACTAGATATACAACTACCAATCTCATAGTGAGATGAACAATGGCCATCAAGGACATGACAGTGACATAGATAGGTGAGAGTAGAGACTATAGACATCCTAAACGATCCCATAGAGGAGCTAGTGAAGATGATAGAGAGACCACCAAAATGGAGGCTAAGATAGACACAAGCCATGATAACTAGGTTCAAGCTAAGAAGGTGACCTATCGAGGAAGTACGAAGAGGTCACATAGATGGGGAGACTGTGTTAGGCGATCATGTAGATGATGATATCATAAGCATTGGACACAAATAGGTATGATGATGGTTGAATTATTTCTTAAGTTTTTATTTGGTAGTAGAGAGATATAGATAGATATGATAGTGATCTAACATGCATTTGGTGTGATTTTCCAGGTGTACCTGAGGATGAGGAGGAGAGATGGGGGTCCCTAATGAGGAGAGCACTCCATGACATCCTAAATGAGACTTTGTAGCCATATGAACCCATGACACTAGAAGATCTAAGTGTACCATCTACCCCAACTTAGGTGAGTTAGTTTAGATTAGGTGGTGAGGCAGTGAGGTAGATATAGGTGTAGAGGGAGAGGGTGTAGCCACAAGTAGAGATGGGTTCAGTTGAGAGATAGGCCCAATAGGCCTTAGTAGATGAGAGAGTTGCATATCTAGAGATAGTGACATAGATTATGTAGGTATAAAAAGTGATGCAGACTCAGCTGACACAGGCACATACAATGACCTAGGCTGAGTTGATGTAAGTATATGTGTAGATAGCATGCCTATAAGGACAGGTAAAGGGATTGAGATCTCAGACTTTCTTGTTATAGCATACCATTCAAAGGATTCAGACTAAGACCTCATCAAGAAACATGGCTAGGCCACGAGATAGGCAAGGTGGAGTTCAACCCTAGTGCTAAGGCTTTGTATATGGTTGTATACATGGTATCAAACTCATGGTGTATATATATTATGTATTATTTTGGCTTATTGGCATTGGTTATGTATGTTATCTTTGTGGTTGTTGTGTTTGTTCATTATGGTTGAGGTTGTGGATGCTTTGGATATATTTCTTTCTAGGTCATGTATTTAACCTTGTTGTATATGCTATAAGATATATATGTGGTGTGGTTTCTTTTCTAAAATTATGGAGTACACATGCATGGTTAAAAAGAAACAGGCAAAAAAAAACTTCATAAAATATAATCAATCAAATAAATGTACTACACATTGGTTCAAATTGGGAAATGTGTAATAACAAAAAATGACTAAGTATCAAAATCCAAGAAAATGACAAACAAGATGGTAAAATGGGATTTGTTTCTAAACCAATGTAAGAGATTTTTGCACTAAATTAAAACAAGTAAAATCATACTAAATATCATGTTGGGAAGTATGACAAACAATGTAATAAAATGGAAGGTATGTAAAAGGCACAAATGGTAATAAAAACAAATCAAAATTAATTCAATAAATTATACTATTTCATGATGGGAAGTATAAAAGAAAAACAAAATTTGTAAAAATTTAGTCTTAAATTTATCATACTAGTTCAAGCTGGGAAGTATGAGAAATTCAATAAATGGTTGTAATCTTATATGCACTTAAAAAATAAAAAAACAAAAAGTGAAATAAAAATGAAGTACGCATAAACCATACTAAATATCAAGATGGGAAGTATGTCAATGATGTGTAACCTCATAATCAATCAAATCTTATCTCCTATTTGACACATGTTAGTTGGATGGGAAAATTTTGTGAGGAGAGATGGGTCCTATCCATAGTCTTACACTGTAAATCACAAAAGAAAAACCCAAGGGGTACCAAATCAAGATTGGTAAGCATAAGGATAAGGAATGGTAAATCAAGGATGTGGGTAATAGGATGGAAAAGGTGGTAATTTATGAGGGATGTTGGATCCTATCCATGGTCTTACAAAGCAACTCATAAATGATATCCCATGGGGAGTGATCAGTACGTAAAATAATATTTCCCAAGAGGAATTATGAAGGAAAATGGAATGAAAAATGGAGTGTAAAAATCAAGAATTAGGCATCTTATGAGAAGACCTTAGGAGGCAATAGGCATACTAAGGACATGAGAAGACACTAAGGGACCAGTGGTCATCTATGTATAAAGGAAACACACTTGCTATAGACATAGAGATTTGTAGGGAAATAGGTGTGGTACTAAGATCAACTCATGTGGTAGATTAGTACAAGGAAAAGTAAAATGGACCTACCTTCCCATGACATGTTCCTCACTCTTTAGGACCCCTTACAGAGCTATCGATCTACTATGAAGATTGGGTACTTGCATGAGAAAGTATGTAGCAATAATGGATGTTTTTATTCTCCTCTTCTAATATACTAGTTTGTTACACCCCAAAGTACCTCGGCTCTATCATGAGGCCAACTATGGAGCTTGAACTTTGATTAGAATAAGTAGATGTGTTTTGAATCACATGTTTTAGGGTGATCACATGTTTTAGGGTGATTAGACTTTTAAGAATATTCAATATTTTTATCTTTTGATATCATTGCCTTTTATTTAAATGATTTGGCTTTTAACTTTCTTTTGAATGCTTTTTTTTTTTAAGATTCCTCCTCCATACGAATTTGGAATGACCAATCATGAGAGAGATACTAATACACACAAATGAGATGTAGACCAAGTCTAAAGAAAGCTAAGTGACCCAAAACAAAAGATTGACTTTAACACTTAAGCTTGACAATGAACTAAGCATGTGATCTCAAGTCTCAACCATGTATATGCTTAGTTTATGGAAAAAAGAAGAAGGTAAAAAGGATATCCCAAAGAGGACCAGTGAAATAAAATAGTTATGAGAAATATTGCTTGCAAACTGATCACATGGTAATAGGAGATAGTAATCAAAGGGAAGAGGGTAAATATGACCAAGTCACCATGACAACTAGCTGTGAAAAATAAAGATAAGAAATCAAACAATAATGAATATATAAGGGAAGATTTTTGAGAAAAACTCTAGAGGAAAATAAAGCAATGATAAGGAAAAAGACAAGTATATGTGAAATGTAAAACAATAACATAAGCTAACTATAGTACAATAAGAAAGAGAAACATGATATAAGAAAAGAAAGAATTTGACAAAGTGTCAAATGATATAATCAAAATAGAAATAAGATAGGCGCACACATCCAATCCAAATATAAATGAGAAAGCACCATGCATATGCTCATAAATATTGGTAAATATGTTCACACACATTATCTAATACATTAGATAAGTCTCTATGAAGTTATAATCAAACTATTACTAAGGTTTCATCAATCTTTAGTGAATACTAGGCAAAAACTTCTTTTCTAATATCCTCAACTAAAAAGGTAGGAATGCTTAAAGGATCATGTTGAGGAGGAAAGTTAGGGAAAGGCTAGTTAGGATAATGTGTGGAAAAAATATCTATAAGAGAGGAAGGAATCACAGGTGGAGAAGGATCCATGGGTGAAGGACTCACGGGTGGAGAAGGATCAACAGGTGAGGGAAGGTCCACAGGTGAAGGACTCATGGTGGAGAAGGATCCACAGGTGAGGGAAGGTCCATAGGTGAAGGACTAATGGGTAGAGAAGGATCCATAGGTGATGGAAGGTCCACAGGTGAAGGAATAGAAGGTGGTGAAGGGACCACAAGAGGTGATGGAACCACTGGAGGTGGAGTCATGGGAGAAGGAGGAGGAACCTTCTTTTGGGAATGACCTATGTGAGGAATGGTAGAAGGTTCAAGGATGGTTACAAGGTGATCTTTAAGATGTTGAAGAATGTGGTAACGAGTACTGTGATACGTGCCACATTAATTCCATAAACAATATACCTCACCATACTTGGGTAAAGATTCAATAAGTACCTTTGGGAGAGGTATGGCTTTGTTTGATGATAGGGAAGAAGGATTCAAGGTATCAAGATATTTTCAAAACTTATGAAAATGGGTGAAATAAAGAATGATTATATGTCCCATGGAAGTAACAGATATGCTTATGAGTGGTTTTAGGAGCACTCACAAATGAAAGTGAAATAGGAAGGGAAGTAGTTGAAGAGGACTCATCGACCCATTTAGTGGGAAAAGGAGTCATCTTAGGTAATGGAAGCAAACCATCATCAATGGAGGGTGATGATGGGGAAGGATTGAAATAAGGCTCAATAGGAGGAAAATAGGAGGAGAAACAAGAAGAGGCTCATCAATAATAAGAGAGGAAATAGACTCAACTAGAGTGGAAAAAGAAACAAGCTTAACTATAGCTGGCCCTATTGAATGAGGGGCAAGATTTGCAAAAGGTCCAAGGTTGACTATCCTAGGTGTGGTAAAGTGAAAAGGTCTGATCATAGCATGATCCAAGAGCATGGTCCTAAGTGGATCCTCATTAACTGGAATTATAGATACCATCTCTACCCTATGATAAAGAGGGAAAATGCAAGAATCAAGAACTATAAATGAAAGAGAATGATGAGATGCATGAAAAGACTCAAGTAAAGAAGAGAGATAATGAATAGTCTTGACATCATAGTCCTAGACAAGTCCACATAAAAGAGGATCATCTAAATAATATCCATCATCATAATTTGGAGTATGAAGATTAATGACACAAGTTAGGATGACCTTGTCATCAGAGGAAGTTTGGTGAATAGAGTGCCTAGTCTTGGTTAAGACTATGGGAATGTCATCACAAGGAGGCTACAAAGAAGCAAGAAGCTATGAGATGAGATGAGGCAAGAGATTGAAAGTTTTTATCTTTAGGTTAATCTAATTGGGCTCATCATCATCAGAGTCTAAAAGGTTGAGAGGAATGTTACCAATGAGCTCAGGATGCCCATTGTAACCTTTAGTTGAGTTGACAAGAAAGTTGAGATATTGTGACTCATAGAATGAAACACTAAGCAAAAACTCAACATTAGGAATCTTTAAGACACCACTATCCTAGAATTATTTGAAATTTGAAGGGTTAGTGTCTCCTTGAATCTTGTAAATGGCTCCATTGTGAGGAAATTTTATGCATTGGCAAGTGAAAGATGTGATAGCTCACATACGATAAGTCCATGGCCTACCAAGTAAGATGTTATAAGTAAGGCTAAAGTTGAAGATCATCACCTTCACATGAACGGTGACAAGTGGGATAGTAATGGTAAGCCACACACATCTTAAGGAAGGCATTTACCTTTTATCATATTCTTGACATGTGTTGTGTGTAGACTTAAGATTACATTTAAAATACCCAAGAGTCATAATAAAATCAAGGGAAGAAACATACGTGCCAGAACCATCATCGATCAAGGCTTGCTAAACTTGTATATCATCAATTTGGATGTTAATAAATAATGGAGAATCATCTGCATGAAGCAAAATCTCATTCAAAATCATATATGTGATAGGAAATTGTAAAGAAAGAGAAGTCTCTATAGTTTCATCAACATTAATGGACATCTCTTCACATTACTGTAAGATACTATCCTTAGATCCAGATAAAGTAGCCTCTCATCCTATTAGAGGAGGAAAGGGATATTCGTCTCGAATAAGAGTTGCATGAGGCAGTTTTTATGACATGGAGATGTCCTCATGAGTTCAAGAAAAGGGTTTTGGGATGGAAGATTAGTAATTTCTACAATGGGATCCCACTCATCATAACCCATAAGGAGATTGTTAGATATAGGTCTGTAATGATTAAGAAGGTCTTCAGAAGCAAGATCTGAAGAGCATTGAAACTTACTTTGATAAGAATGAGAAGGTTGAGAAGAAGGTTGTAAATTGTTTGGTGATGAAGAACTAGTTATTTTAGATTGATCTTGAAGTTTGGAAAAAGAAGTGTTAGTAGAAACTGGATTGTCATTAGTATTAGAAGATGATCGAAGAGAAGTATAAATAGGATGAGATGTGTCATCCAAGGGAGAATCATAAATCAAATCATCAAAAGAAATAAGATCTTCTTACCCCAACTCATTTAAATGAGTTAGAGAAGAATCTTGGATAACATGATATGTCTTATGGGAAGGAGGAGTGTAGATAGGTTGTGAATCAATGAAATCCACCACTCTTCACATATTAGTCATGCTAACCACATTCTCTTTGAAATTTGGTTCAACAAGACTTTTTGTGTTATTGGTGGAAGGAGGGGGCTTGTCTTAACTTCCTTAGATTGGTTGATGATTAGGCAAGGGGTCTTTATAGATAGCTAAATGAGTGTTTGCTTGATTTAAGGCTTGAGTTTTATCATGTGACTTACAATCTTTGAAATCAATTTCATGATATTGTTGACGCATATGAATAATAGAATCATGATCAAAATTTGGGCCAAGAAGAAAATCCATGGCTAAATTGTGAAGTTGTCTACAAGTCTCGTGAGAGTGACCCCAACTAGCATGAAACCAACAAAACTTGTTAGGATCATACCATGATTTCATAGATTGAGTAAGGTCAAGCTCTTGAGGGAGAGGCATGGGTAGACATTTAAGCAATTCAGTCAAGGATAAAGGCTTATGGACATTAATGTTGTTTATTGAGGAATAATTATTAGTGTATTGTTGAAAAGGAGTTGGTTATGAAGAAGGGGTAAGAACGACAGCTTGAACATTATGAATGGTATCATGTAAATTGGTAACACCATCATTGGTAATATTATACTTTAGATTAAATACTAATAGGTGAGGGCCCGTGGAAGTTTGGGGCAGCTTGAATTGATGCATGAGTAAATCTTATGTTTTGGATTGATCAATAGCTTCCTCCAAGGTACATGGAGAAAGGGTACATACTCGATATTGTAATTTAAGAAATAAAGCATTTATAAAGAGATGAAAGAGGTTGTCATCCACCATGTTATGTTCACATTTATTTGACAAAGTCTTCCATCGCTTAATAAAGGCTTGGGTAGATTCATTTTCATTTTGTTTACAATTGATGAAATGGGCCAAAGTGTTCTCTGAAAGATCACTAGTTTGAAATTCTTGAACTAAAGCATTTACTAAGTCCTCCAAACTAGTGATAGAGTGTGTTCTAAGTTGATTATACCAATACAAGGTATCACTCATGAGGGTTATGGCTAGGATTTTAGTAGCGGTAAAGGTATTTAACTTGACCCAATCCTTGTAAATATTTCCAAATGTCTTAAGGTGAAGGGTAGGATCGATTGATCCATTGTAAGAAATTGTAGGTGTTATACTGCCAATGTCAATGTTAGCAATTTAGGTGCTAGAAGGTTCATTTTGTAAATGATTGATGACTTTATTGACTAATGGAGGTTGAGGAATGAGATTAGCTTGAGAATCTTGAAGAGAAGGAGGAGGAACACTTTGGTTGTGTGTGCCCCAAGACATCGGTTGAGGATTAGATTGAAGATTAAGAATGTGGTCTTACATTCACGTCATTTGATTCATATTATGAGCTTGGAAAGTGTTTTTTTGATTGAGAGTTTGAAACAATAGTTGATGAGTTTGATTAGTGTTATTAGAAGTGGTATTGGTGTTTGTGTTGGTTTTAGTGGCTTGGGTATGACTATTAATGTTAATATGAGCGTGAGAAGAGCTATGAGAATTTGAAGAACTAGTGGCAAAATTTTCTTGTGAATCAAAATATGGACTAGTAAATGGTTGAGAGGTAGAAGCACTAGAAGCATGAGTGCCTTGGGTAGAAAATGATGAACTAGTGGAAGGATTAATGATAGTGGATCTTATGAGAGGCACACTAGATGTAGAACCTGCCATGTTAGTTGAGATATTAGGCATGGAGATGGAAGAAGTTAAAGAATAAGATGTCATAGCATAAGAAGTCAAGATTGAAGGAAGAGGTTGAGAAGTAAACAAATCGGTACCCCCAAATCTAGTTGAGAAAGTGGAAGTAGGAGAATGAGGTTATTTAATTCGACAACTAATCATAAGGATATAGATGGTGGAAGGATCCTTCCCTCTATGTTAAGGGAATTATTTGATAAAGAAAAGCATTTCAAGAGTATACCCTAACTCAATTTGATCCTCTAAGAGAAGAGGAGGTTTTTGATGCAAAGGGGTATGAGGAGGGGTCCCATAGTCCATCGTGTGGGTTTCAATACGAACATTACTAGCATTTACGAAAGGAGCCCTACTTTATCTATGGGAGACCCTATTAGGATTGGTGAATTTCATCATGTCTATTGACTGAACTTCAATATTGTCACCAAATAAAAAGTCCATGATGAAAGGAAATGAGACAATATGAGAAAGAAAAGGATAAAAAAGTGATTGACAATAGTACTAGGTCAACTTGGTTGACCTAGTGCAAAATATGGACTATAAAACTATATTGGGTACACATGATTGACCCATTTCAATGAAAAGTGACTGGCAGAAAGAGGTAAAAATGTTGTAAATAGTACTAGGTCGACCAAGTCGACCTAGAAGAGTGTACAGGGGATAAAAAATATACTAGGTTGATAGGGTCAACCTAGCACAATAAATAGGGAAGAAAACAAAGCTGATAATAAGCTATGAACTAAAGCAAGATAATTGCAAGTAATGTAAGAAAGCAATATATACTGCAAGGGAAACAAACAGTTAGTTGAATTGACATTGGCCAATCCAATTGATGCAAAAAAAGCAAAATCTTGCAATAATGTTGGCTAATGCAAGCTTTTGCACACACAATTGATCAAAGATCAAGCAAGCAACTTGAAATTAAAGTTAGCTACTTGGTCAACCTAGAAATGTTGATTAGATTATTAAGAATGATTTTAAGTGTAAAGGGAGATTAACTATAAGTAAGGTACTAGATAACAATCTAAGGATAGTTTTAGGTAAGTTTAGGATGAAAGGGAATATAGTGGAAATGATACAGTCTTGGTATTGGGGCCTACTCTCTTAATTCACACATCACAGCAATAAGGGTAACGAGTGCTTAACCAAAATAAACCATTAACCATGCTTTTTACTTGACCAGAGCATCAAGGTGACTTTCTCCTTGGTGATAAAATCCAAGTAGGTTAGCCTGGGTAGTCAAATGTTTAAAAGAATAGAAATAATACAACTAAATGATTAATTGAAAAACCCCTAATTAGACTATGTGAGCTATTCTAAGCATGCAAACAATTGAAAAGAAAGATGTGATTAACATATATGGTTTATTCCAACTTTGAAACATGGTATAGTTGAGAAACTATATAGCTAATCATACAAAATAGGGTCGACAAGGTCAAACCTGTACTATGGAAGCAAAGTCTAAAAATGAACTAGTTTGGTCAAGTCGACCTAGTGATTTTAGGAAACATAAAACACATAACTAGGTCCACAGGGTCAAACTAGTTGACTATGTAGGGGCAGTTTGAAAGACCACAAACTATGAAAGGAAAGTACAAAAATAGAAAGATACGAAGAAGTAGAAATGAACCTAAATGGTTTAAAGATATAGAGGAAAAGATTTTTGATCTAAAACCTTAGAAAAAACTATCAAAAACCTAAAAATTGGGTCAAGTTGGTCAACCAAGCAATACAAAAACCTATTGAAAAAGTATTGAAAATGCACTAGGTCGACCTAGTAGGTTGAACAAGAAGTCTAAAAATATGAAAAACTTATACTAGGTTGAATTGGTTGATCCAGTTATCTGAACAAAATTTTACAAATTCTAAAACTTATATTAGATCAAACTGGTTGAGCCAGTTACCTGTTCCTACAAACGTATGCAAGAAATAAATAAACTAGGTCGACAGAGTCGATCCAACACAGTAAAGATATGATAAAAATAAGGATGAATATAAATGAAATAAGTGAAAGAAATCCTACAAGGGTTTGATTCACATTAGGTTCACTAGAATGTATGCAAACAAAAATGCATCATGTCCATAAATCAATTCTGGATCAGATGGGATAGAGCACACCTACACTTTTGATTGGGGGCATATAATTGTTAAGTAGGAGCATGACCAATGTGAGGATCCGCTAGACCCGATTAGGGGATCACTTGTCACAACACACCATGTGAGATAGGGTTCTAAAGCCTATAGTTTAACACAATCACATAACAACCCAAAAAGAGTCCTATGATTTAATATTTCACTAATCCAACACCAAGAAAAGTAAAACTAATCTAGTGTGCACCAAAACTTGTGGCACAAAGTAGGGGTTAAAAACAAAGCAAATAAATAACTAAACTAAACATATATAGAAGACATATACTCATGTCAATGTATACAGAATCCTAATACATGAAAGAGAAGAATACATATGCTCTATCTATCTACTCTTACAAAGGAGGAATAAAGTTATGAATACTTACCTTTGAAGATGAACCCACTGAGCCTCATTCTCTCCCTTGGCCAAGGTGCTTTGTAAGAAATTATCATGGCATGTAAGGACAACTAAGATAAATCAACTCTAAGCTACACAACCTATCCAAGCATCCAAAAGACTTATCCACAAGATGAGATTAAAGCTCCAAAGAAAGTATTGAACCCTAAAGCTTTATTCCCCAAGTAGAATGGTCAATAGGCAAATGTTCATTCGCACTTATTCACTTAATTCTTTACTCTTATTAAATGATGGTAAATGACCTTCTATATATAGTAGTATCTTACCCTAAAAACTTTTAGGAACATCGATTATGCTAGGTTGACTCGGTTGACTTAGCACATTTTCAGGGATAACTCTCTAGGACTGTGTTAGGTCGGCCAAGAGGCCAACAAACCAAAAGAGAGAAAAAGTCCCTAAACTATATTAGGTCAACCTGGTTGACCTAACACAATCGATAGGTCAAAAGGGTGCTAAGGTAAAAAATGAAGGATTAAACATAGAAAATGACTGGAATGGATAGTTTTAAGAAGAAAAAGATTAGGTTCAATGGTTTTAGGAGGTAAGAGTGTGGATGGCAAGTGGAAAAAGGAACAACAATCTTATGAAGCATTGATATTTTGCTCACCCCTTTCTTGGTGCACCCCTTTAGGCATGCACTTAGAGAGATTGAGACTCAATAGGTTCCTACAAGATATAAAGTGTTAGTAATCAATAAAAGTTTGAAAATATTATGTGTATACACTTAGGACACTCAAGGATAAAGTTATCCTTTGTTTTGACTGCCCCTGTGGTACCAAAAACACAAACCCTTTTGCCCCATTGCTCCTTAGAAGTCATCCATTTGCCTATCTCACATTAAAGTCTATGAGATCCAATTATTAATTAAATAATGAGGGGCTTTTCCATATAATTTATTTCAACCCTATATATAATTTTTTATTATGTTCATAAATCAAATTGAACATTAAAATTTAGTGTTGTCTTGTCTTGCTTGTCCCCTTCCTCAACATTACCATTGTGAATTTTTCATTCACATATTTTTTTATATCTTTATTACAATTTGGACATTTAGTTAAGCTGATATCCCATCTATCAATCCATTTATGGTTCTAATTCATCTAAGTGTTCTTCCTCCTACACAACTCTTCTTCTCTTGTTGCCCTGGCCATCTGTCGATCTTCATGATTTATATTTTTTACAAGTAATAGCCTAGTCATTGCAGTTGGTTAAAGGGGAAGTAATTATTTCAAAAAGAATGATTTCATATGGGACTGAGTCCTTGATTATTAATTTTTTTGTGATTATATGCTTTTGAATCTTTTCTATTTGCCTCCACTTCAAACTCATTGTTCTACTAGCCCACACCTCACAACCATAAAATATCGTTGGTGTGACAAGTAACCCAAATAAGACCCTGGTGGTCTTCCAGTCCCATAACTCAACATTCCTACATATATTTTGAAGTGAATAGAAAGTTCTCCAACTACCCTATATTATTGTCATCTTACAAGTATCCCATATGAGCTTATTGTGAAAGTAGAGGTCGGGATACCTATATTAAGACACCACTTTATGATACCCTTTTGCAAACTAGAAATTGGGGTGTCATTCCTTCCTTTTCATTGATAAAATCATAATTTTTATTTTCTTGATGTTTACCTACATCCATACTTCTTTAAAAAAGAGTTTTAGAGCTTGAAGATAGTCTCTTAAATATTAAATAATCTTTGCCATTAAGATTAGGTAATCAGTGTAAAGCATAAGTTTCACCACATAATTGAAAAGTGGAGCCCCTCCCCTATAAATTTGTTTATACAATCATCTATATTATAAAATTAAATCCCAAATAAACTTTGGGATAGAGGGCATCCTTGTTTGATGCCTATATCACTCTCAAAAGATTCAGACAACCCTGCTTGCATTTTGATTTTAGCCTTGAATTGCTCATATAATTTTTGAATTTCTACCCTCTAGTCATTAGGACTAGTCTATAGTTTGCTCCTTGGTATTGTGTCAGATGCCTTTTTAAAGTTTGTGAAGCAACATTATGTATACCTATTTTTTATCCCACACCTTTTCAACTAGGTGTCTAAGTATGACATAATGATCAATAACATAGTGTTTGGGCCTAAAACCTACTTGTATTTTTGCCCTCTTTCCTTTTTCCTCTACCCAACTACTAATTCTACATTCTATCATACTCCTAAATATATTTTTAAAGAGTGGGTTAACAATGATGATTTGGTAATTTGAGGGATTATTTACATCTCCACTTTTAAACAAGGGTATGATTAAGCTAGTCATCCACTTTGTTGGAAAGCACTTTTGGATGATCTCATTGAAAATTTCTCTAATTTGAGATGCTATGATATCTTCCCCCATCGTATATAATTTGCTTGTAAGTTGTTTATGTCTTAGGATTTACCTGCACTAGATTTTTAATCATGTGCATGATGTCTTATATTATGAAAAGTTATTCACTAACCCTGATTGTGGGAGGTGCATCTTGTTCACTTTCACACTCATACAACTATTTTTAGTACTCCAACCACTGTCCTACTATTATTTTATTCCAAGAATGTTTTTTTCCTTGAGAAGTTCCCTCCGAAATCTTTTTGGTTCATGTTTTCATAAGTAAATCAACTATTTCCTCCAATTTCTAGTATAATTTTATTTTTTTGTCCTTACAATTTGCTCATATTCTTTCCTATTTGCTTTTGTTCTTCATGTTGGTGCTTTTAGATCTTCATGTTGTCTTACATTCTTCATCATACCACCGGTCTATTGAAAAACTATTTATTTCCTTCTTTTTAGTTTTAGCTTTCTTTCATGATTTTAGTGCGTCTCGAATAATATTCATTATCCTCTTGCTTTTTGTGCACTTTGTACTATTGTTATGTGCTCCCTTATTTTCCTCTTCCTACATCTCACTATCTAGTGCTACCATAAAGGCTTGTCGATTTTCCTATGTCAAGAGATTATTTTCTTTAGGTAGTGGCTTACTTTGGTTGACCTAGTTGTGCTCATCTTGTTTATTATCTCTTTGCAATTGGAGTTTCATAAAAATTGAGTTGTGATCTAATTTAAGTTCCATGAGAGAATTTTCTACTTCTAGCTCTTCAATTATAGGTATAAAATTTTGCAAGAAAACAACATAATCTATTACACTTTACCCTCTATGTATCTTGCACGTGTAATTTCCTATTTTTTTCATTTACTCATTCTATTGTAAATAATTAAGCTATGCATCATACATAAACCTAATAGCTCTTCTCCAAAGTGCATGATAACTATATCACCCAAAATTTAGACAAAAATGGATTAAACTTGTAAAGTAACTCTTAATCTATCCAAACTCAATATAATCATCAAATAGAAAGAATTTGAAAGAGGAAGCAATTAGAACAACCTTACCATCATCTTTCTCCCTTTTGAACTCCTTTCCAAGACTCCATAATGTCACTTGAAGACTGAACTGACAACTTGAAAACTTGAAATGAGATGTAAGATTGCCAAGTATCAAGATTATTATGTTAATTCCTAGTTGGGAGATGATCTTGAAATCATAGACTCATTCCAAATCTAGATGCCCCAAATGCTTGGGTAACCTTGAATTTATAGAGGTGTTTGGAAGGAAATGGAAGGGAAATTTTCCTCCCAAATTTAAAATTTGAGAAAGGAGAAAATTCTAGAGATTGAAAATATCTATAATTTCTTTTGTGGGGCATGTGATTATAAAGTGAGTGAATTAAAAATTAAAATATTAGGAATTGTGTCAAAAGTTGGGTGAATTAGGAATTATGAATATGTGGAGAGTGGGGTATTTCATGTAGTTAGGATTAATTAATTAAGGGCATGAAGAGGTGATGTTAATATGGAACATAGGGGATAACTCCTCAAGAGAGCGATGGTTGGAGCGAAATGGAGGTGAGATCAAAATAGAGGAAAGCAAGGAGCATTTCTTCAAGTAAAAGTTGGTAGTCGTAGATCTCTTAAGTTAGTCAACTATGCTCTGGTTGAGGGATATCCATGAGTCTAATGAGGTGCTTGGGATGTGGTCAGGTGAAGGCTCTAAAGATGACCTAAATGCTTATCAAGAGGAAGAAGGTTTTAAACTAGAAGATCTTGATAGGTCCCAGGATCAATCTGAGAGAGTTGGGTTATTTGAGGCACTAAGGTTTCCTAGGGTTTTATAGGAAGATCAAATGGCTGAGTTATGCTCTTCTCTGGTAAAGGGTTTGGCTCACTCTACTCTTATCCAAGATCAAGGTTTTAAGATTGGTGGTGAAAAATAATTATTCTAAGAGATGGAGGATTTTTACAAAGATGTTGCAAATCTAGAAGAATGTGCCCTTATTTATCAAATTTGTTGGTAAATGGCCTATAATTGGATAAATTGAATCTTGGGTAGAAGAATCTTGGGGTCTAAAAGAGGTGGTCATATTTCTCTCTATAGGCTTTTTCATTGTCATTTTTCCTAATAATGAAGCTAAGGTTTAGGTTTTGGTACATCCCTTTTGGTCCCTTAAAGGCAATGGGTTATGGCTTCAAAAATGGTTCCCAAAGTTTGATCTAGTGGCAGCTCAACATGGTTATTTCCCTATTTGGATTAGGTTATATGGTCTACCATTTGAATATTGGGGGAAGGCTTATTTCATGGCTCTTGGTTAATGTGCTTGGAACTTATTTAGAGATTGATCCAAATTTTAATTAATTTTTTTGACTACTTATGCAAGGATTAGGGTTTTGATCAATTTTGATGAGGAGATACATGAATTTATCTAAATCAATTCCCAAGGTTGCATATGGGAATAAATTTTAGATATTTAAAACATCCCTTTCAGGTGTTTCAAATGTAGGAAGACCGGTCATACCCAAAAGTAGTGTGCTTGAAATAAAAAAGGCCCTTGCTATATCGGGTGTAGTGAAGATGGTTTGAAAGCCAGTGAATTTATCTTCAAAGTCTTTTAGTGATAATAATGTAGGGGAATTTTGGACAAAGTAAAGGGAGCAACAAAGGAGTAATATGAATAAGTCGTTAATTAGATGATTGATCCTAGAAGAGGATGGTCAAAAACAAAAAAGTTCTCATCAAAATTTTCAAGTGGAAGAAGGGAATGTTGATCAAGCTGTTTTTGTTCCCAATGCCTCTTCAATTAAAATCAATGAAACAAAATACATGTTGCATAAAATGGATAAAGGAAAAAATATGTCTCCTAAATCCATGTAGAAAGGTTATGAATATATTAGTGAGTAGTTTCAGGTGTTAAGAGAAATTATTCAGAACACTCCCCAGTTTGTTGATCAAGTGAGTTTTGAGAAAATTTTACCCCTAAGCCTTCACTAGGTTTGGAGCTAGAGGGAGAAGAGGACTCGAAGGAGGAACTAAATTCTAAAGTGGACATCTCTATTTCTCAATCTCAGAGCTTTTTGAATAAGGTAAACTATGGTGAGAATAGGCGTGGTAGGTTTTTGGGCAAAGAAATAATAGTGAAAGAAGTTTTTTTTGGTGTTCAAGGAACTCTGGAAAAGTTTCTAGAGATTGGAATGTGGGGAGTGGAATTCCCCTCACCACTTCCATGAAGCTTCTTTCTTCAAATGTTAAGGACTTGAATGCCCCTGACAAAAGATGTTTAGTTAAGCATCTTATGTTGGCTAAACAGCCAGATGTTATGATGATTCAAGAAACTAAACTTAGCCTTGAGGAAGCTTTTGATTTAATGTCAAAATTTTGGAATAGGTGGCATAGGTGGCTTTTGATTTAGCCTTGGAGAATGTGGTGCTTCCAGCAGTTTGGCATTATTATGGTCCCCATCCAGAGTTTCTATTGAAATTATGGAGTATGGTTTGAATTGGCAATTGTGTATAATATCAAGCTTTTCAACTAACTTACATTTTTATCTATGTAATATTTATGGTCGTATTGATCAATACTAAAAGTTACAGGTATGGAATGATCTCTCTATCATTCTTGAAGCAAATCAGGGCTCAAAGATAGTATTGGTGGGGACTTTAATGTGATTCTTTTTTTGGTAGAAAATTTTAGGGGAAGAGCTCCTTTGGTGAGTGTTATCTCTACTTTTGAGAAATTTGTGGGTCAGAATGAGTTAATTGATATTAAACCCAAGCAAGGGGGTTTTACTTGGAATAATAAAAGATAGGGAGACCATAATATTATGGAACGTCTAGACCAATTTTTAGTCTCTGTTAATTGGTTTTCTTAGAATAGGATTTCTAAAAATTCCATTCTATCGCAATGTAGATCAAATCATTTCTCGAATGATCTTTGTATTTTAGGGGATAGTTAGCTAGCCTTTTATACCTTTAAATTTGAGTTTATGTGGTTGCAGTATCCTTCTCTTTTTTATAATGTTCAACTATGGTGGCAAAACAACTCTATTATTGCAAGGTTGCCAATGTTCAGGATAGCCCAAAAAATGAAATTCATCAAAGGTTACCTTCATCATTGGAATGCAAATGTCTTTAAAAATATTTATGAGGAGAAATTTTGGGTAGAAAGAGAATTAGAGTTTTTGCATCATAAATTTATGAATGAAGGAATGGACCAAGATGCTTATTGGGATAAAAAGAGTATTGCAGTATAATATGAAGTATTTTTGCTACATGAAGAGATTTTGTGGAAGCAAAAGTCTAGAATTGACTGGCTGAAAGATGGGGATCAAAATTATGCTTCTTTTCATAAATATACGAAAATGAAAAGAAGCATCTCTCATATTTCTCACATTATGTCTAAAGAGAGAGAACTTTTATCTTCTCAATCTGATATCAGAAGAGAGATTGTTCTTTTTTTTAGAATTTTCTCAAAGAAGAATCTTTTTCAAATCTTCATTCCCAAAATTTAAATCTCAAGTATATTCCAAACATTATCTCTACTATCCAAAATGAAAAACTTCTTGCTCCTTTTTCCTTGGAATAAATATGGGTGGTAGTGTTTTCCATGGCTAAAGATAAAGCTCCAGGCCCGGATGGTTTTCTCGTGGCCTTTTTTCAAGCTTTTTGGGAGATTGTTAGTGAAGAATTTTTGATGATGGTAGAAGACTCCAAAAAAAGAAGAAAAATCATCCCTAAAATGAATGTAATTTTCATTTATCTTTTTACTAAAGGGGAATCTCAAGAATCTTATGGAGATTTTCATCCCATTTATCTGTGTAATACAACCTACAAAATCATAACAAATCAATCACAACAAGACTAAAACCTATTCTAGGCTCTTTAATTTCTGAAGAGCAAACAAGGTTTGTTCCAGGAAGGAACATTTAAGAAGGCATTATTATTGTGCATGATATTATTCAATATTTATCTCAATATCGTCACAAATGAATGATGCTTAAGCTTGATATCAGCAAAGTGTATGATAGGTTCAATTGGCATTCTTGATCAAGGTTTTAGATAAGTTTGGTTTTAGTAGAGATTGGTGTGACTAGGTGTTCAGTTACATCTCAAGAGCTAATTTCTCTATTTTGGTGATGTTTTCACTTGAAATTTCACCCAATGAGGATCTAGTACAAGATTATTCTTGTTCAAGTGAGACAATGGAACCACCTTAGGGCAGTGGGTATACTTATTAGGAGGTGGATCTCTAGATTAGGGGCTAGCTCCCCTTGATGCATCACTAAACCTCATATTCCTACTACTAACACTTGGGAGATGAAAAGGGTTAAGGATGATTGAAATTAAACCTACTCTATGGGAGGTGATACACCAAATTTTTTCTCTACTCACACTCTTTGACATGCACTTTGAACCAAGAGAAGCCTAACATACACTCCATCCAATAGCAGCCTTCCCTCTTGCATCAATATTTCAACATGCGGTCTTGGAATTGCTTTAGGATAGGAATACTTAGACAATAGGCATTCTAAGACAAACTATTGAATGAGCTATTCACTACACCTGCAACTCCATTTGACACTTCTTGCTGACCTGCAAAGAGAAGTCTTTGAACTCACAAGGTACTAAGAAAATTGACATGTGAAGGTAAACTAACATACACTTGCACAAGACCACAACCATCATATACACTTAGATAATTCTTAAATGAGGTGAAAAACTATATTTTATTGATTCAAGGCAAAAAAATTGGTAGGGCTTCGCCATACCCAAGTGGAGAGATGCATACAATAGCCAAGAAGGCTCAATTTATAGAAGATATGAGAAGAGAGAGAGAAGGGGGGTCCAAAATTCACTTGGACATGTGTAAACAATGTGAATATTAGTTAAAAATTCATGGGAGAGAGGATTGGGGTGAGACATATAACAAAAGGAGCTACAAGTGTCAAGAAACTCCTTTTCTATGCATAGAACACTGCCCCTCATGATTGGCCTTCCAAAACTGCCCTATAACTGCAACTA
Organism: Torreya grandis; assembly: GCA_037957365.1. Taxonomy (NCBI): domain Eukaryota; kingdom Viridiplantae; phylum Streptophyta; class Pinopsida; order Cupressales; family Taxaceae; genus Torreya; species Torreya grandis. The sequence goes on along the minus strand of JARHVA010003322.1, from coordinate 1,471,806 downwards.
GCTAGGTCTTATGATGGATTTGAGTAAGAGGGGTTATAAAAAATCCATCACATGCATATGTGAGGTCCTAAACCACTCATTATCATCTGGCCATGCATCATCATCCTTGGCAATCCTAAAATAGCCCTTTTCCCTACACCTCTCACATTTGGCACCTAAAAACACTTTGAACCTATAATTTTATACATACAAGAAGAGGAATGACATGTTTCCTAAGTTTAAATATCATCAGTTATAATAAATAAGTCTTAATAGGCTTTCCAAATAAAGATTCACCATTTTCTCTAAGTTTTCCCTAGTTGGCTCATTAGACTGGCTAAAATGAGAGGGATGATAGGCACACCTAGGATATTATACACTTGATCCAATTACAATGATGACCTATAAAAATTCCTAATCTTCCCTCCAAAAGTGATTTGGTCTCTTGAAAATTCACCATGCCTGCACAACATAAAAAATGGTCAAAATAATCCCTATTTTACCCTATTACATATAGGTCCATATAATATAATCCCATGGATCTGATCCTAATTGAGTTTAAAACAACTTATCTTCATCACTCATGGTCAAATTCATCCATCTAGATGCACTTTTAGGCTCATTTTCACCATCATGTCCTAAAACAGGTTTTGAGAGGGTTTTGGAGTGACTAGCCTTCTTAGCCTTTGTTCATAAATATGTTACATTATAATTCCATAAAAATTCCACTAATGTATCCTTAATCACCCTCTCCACCTTATCCAAACATCTCATGGTCCCATGAAAATGGTCATGGAAGTTATAAGCATTCCAACATGGCATTCAAGCTCTTCTTGTGCATTCTATGAGGCCTGTGAAAGTTTTTTAACCCAAAATGGATTCTTAAAGGATATACCTAAAAAAAAAAATCATAAACATATATAATCACATTATAAACATTCCTCAACCACTATAATGGCTCTTTTGTAACTATAAATGAAGGGTGACCCTGTTTTGAGACTAGGCCTAGACCTTGTCAATAGGTCTATTTGCATCCTTGGCCAAAATTGAGGATCCAATGGATTTATTTTCATCTTAGAATGATTTAAAACCTATAAAATATGATAGGACCTAAGTTCCCCAAAGCTCTGACACAACTTGTCAGAATTAAGAGCACACATGATTACCATTGTATAAGCAACTAAAGATGCGGAAATAACCAGAAGAACAAATAACTATCAATGAGAAATAGCACAGAATATGAGAGGCAACACATAATTGTATTCAACTCATTACAAAGAAAATTACAATAAAGAGATCACACTCTTCTTCCACCTCTGTGAGGCTTCCTCCTCAAGGGCTCCCAGTAATCTTCCCTCCAGAGTAATCTTCTCTCAGTAGGTCACAACACACAGCTAACACAAGTTGTTGTTCACCTCATTGTACGTCCAGTACAACCGAGTACGAACCGGTACTCTAAGAAGATCTTCACCATGATCTTGCTCCTTGATGTATTACTGTCACCTTGGATCTTGCTCCCCTGCCGATATCCTTTTGACCCTCGCATACACACACCCCTGCAAACCAACCTGATCTTACTTATCACATGTAGATCTCCACCATGATCCTGCAACACCCTGCATATCAAACCTGATCTTACATACATGGAGAATCCTACTTGATTCTACCATGGGAAGAACTCTCCAAGTTCTACACTTGAGTTCTACACTTAACAATACATCGCATGAGTTTATTATATAGATCTCATGCATACAATGATTAGACTTGCGGTTCAAGACTCGAACTAGTCTTCATCATGCAAACTACCCATTCAATTAACTGACTGTTCGTCAATAGCAGTTCTGGAACTGCCACAGGCAACCGACGTCGGTCCCTGTCTGACTGGAGATGACCGACGTCGGTCGATCCCTGTCGATGTCAATTGTCTTTGCTCTGATCCCCTGACCGACATCGGTTGTGGCCTGCCGATGCCGGTGACTGTCATGCTCAAAAACCTCCATGTTTGCAGTAAGGTGAAGCTTTTAGCTCCACACCCTAACGATCTCCCACTTGGAGATAAACAGTTGCACATGTACCTATACCAGTACTTTGTCTAATCTGCATCTAGGCTTGTATTCCTCTTCAAGCTCCCACTTGAAGACAACCCACCACACACCCTGTGGTGCTACACCTGTGTCTAAATTTCTCCATTCTCAGCTTACCTTCTTCTGCCATTGCTATACTCCCACTCAAACAAAACCCCTATGAGTAACCTGTAATCAACAAACCACTAACCAGATCTGAGCCATCTATTAGTCAAACTCACTCTGAGAATGTCCAACCTCGCTTTGATGCCATTTGATAGGACCTAAGTTCCCCAAAACTCTGACACAACTTGTCAGAATTAAGAGCACACATGATTACCATTGTATAAGCAACTTAAGATGCGGAAATAACCAGAAGAACAAATAACTATCAATGAGAAATAACACATAATATGAGAGGCAACACATAATTATATTCAACTCATTACAAAGGAAATTACAATAAAGAGATCACACTCTTCTTCCACCTCTGTGAGGCTTCCTCCTCAAGGGCTCCCAGTAATCTTCCCTCCAGAGCAATCTTCTCTCAATAGGTCACAACACACAGCTAACACAAGCTGTTGTTCACCTCATTGTACATCCAGTACAACCGAGTATGAACTGGTACTCCAAGTAGATCTTCACAATGGTCTTGCTCCTTGATGTATTGCTGTCACCTTGGATGTATTGATGTTGGTTGTCTTTGCTCTGATCCCCTGACCGACATCGGTTGTGGCCTGCCGATGCCGGCGATTGTCATGCTCAAAAACCTCCATGTTTGCAGTAAGGTGAAGATTTTAGCTCCACACCCTAACAAAATAATCCTCTAATCATTATCAAATCACTTAGGAATCTTAACTAAGGTCCAAATTAAAAATGACCCTCCTTACCAAGCTACTTCCTTACCATTCCTTGCCATGGTGACTGCAAATGTCCTTGTGTAGGGTACCCTGTTTGCTTTCAACGATTATAAAAAGATGGTTTAGGTCTATATGGACATGTTACAGATTATCCAACCTTATATTTTTCCTATTTTTCCTTCTGGTTCATCATTTCACGACTTTCCCTTCAAATTATCTCCTTATGCATGGCAAAATTGCCCCTGCTCTAAGACAAAATAGAGAGGGTTTGCACTATTATATTTGGAAAATTGATGATTTCATAATCTTATTCAACCCATAGGAATGTTTTTTTACCAATTTTTATCTTCTAAATCCTCTCGTATACCAGAAAACTCTTCAAATTTGCTAGGTAGACTTTATGAAGGAGATAAACTGTGAAGGTAGGCAGGGGATGGACTGCATTTGGAGGTTTAATGGGTTGCCTTGAGATTTATTAGGATATGTAATGTTCATTAATTAATCACATAATTTATTAAAACCATTTCCTATCTATTTACCCTTAAAACACCATCTTATTCCTTTGGAGTTATGGACTAGGTCTTTAATTGCTTAAGAGGAGATCATTGTTTAGGTTTTCCTATAGGTGACCTCTGAGCTTGGTTTATGTTTGTGGACACAATACAAGATTATTTTTATGTTTATAATCTCATGTTATTGTCTCATCATCATATTTCCAATTTTAATTTTGACCCCTCATACCAATGCATCCCTCATCCCAAGATTACGCCATTGCTTGTGTGGATTGAGACAGGCCTATAGGTGTTGGTTGTAGGTTAGTTTGAGCTTTACTTCATACTTGGACCATATTTCCATGTTTTAAAGCCATGATGTTACTCCTCTTTATTTTAACTTACCTATAAATCCTTCAAACCAATATAAATTCCATGTTTTGGTCCTTAATAAGACATCTCTGCCTTGACTGGACTAAGACCATGTTCATGTCTTTATGTGCATTTTTTGTAATATTTAGGCCTAGTATATGGTGTATTTAGGTTACTCATGATATCCTTGAAGTCTCTTATCTTTTAATTCACATTTTATCTATTTTATAAGTTCCAAATGAGGTCTAAGTTTCAAATTTCCTCCTTACTGTCAACATACCCTGCTTTGACTATGTTTGTGCATTATAAGCCTGTTATAGGTGTATTTGGCTTGATGTTTGGACTAGCCTAATGATGTTTAAGTTATCTTTGAAGGATTTACATATAAAACACTATAAAACCTCCATGAGATCTCAATACAAGGTCAAAACATCATCTTTCAACTCACTATTTACACCCTTATTGTAGGTAGTTGTTTTCAGTCCCATGTAAAGACAGGGGATAGGTTTAAGAGGTCAAAAAATAAACTTCACCTTTGTAATGAGATGAAAGGTTGTGATTTGTCATATCATACTAAATTTGACCATTAATGCTTGGATTTTCCTTTTAAAAACTCTCATAATGTCAAAAGGTGATCATTCCTTCCATTTTTTGTAGACAACACTGAAAACCATTAGTGTATTTATTAGCAATTTTGGAGGTCTCAGCGACCACCTTCCTCTTATCTTTTTAACCTCAAATTTGGCATAGATATATTATGTGGATATGTCTACCAATAAATCAATTGGGATCATTTAAATTCTCTTTGGATATAATAATCACCATCTCCAAACACCTTAGAAACCTCTGTTTAGTCCATTTAGGGACCGAGAGACCAAAATCATAGTCACTTTCTCTTGACCTCTCACAACACCTTTAACCCTTCTCTATCAAGATTAAACCTATAAAAAGTAAAATCCAAGTAACTATAAAGGATTTATACCATTTTTAATGTTGTTTACCAATCATAATCATGTCATCAAGGGCCTTCAAAGGAGGTTTGACTGTAATATGCAGGCAAGGGCAGGAAAGAACAAAAGTGTACAAGGTTAAGATTCTCCAAACACCTCCAATGCATTTGATAGACTTTAATTGAAAAACCATGATTAAAAACATGTGAAATAAAGATAAAAAACACCTTCAATGGCACCTTTAGGTTGTCATTATCACAGTGATGGCTAGTAGTGAGGAAGGGCTACACATTTGAGCATGGCTATGACATTGTATGAGTTGAAAACTAGTTCCAAACTTTCTAAAATCATACTCAAGGATCAAAACCTTTGACATAACATCCCATGCTCCATCCCACATGAAAATATCTTTCAAAACACCTGAAGCAACTACAAGTGAAAGAAAAGCAGCTTGGATAACCTACAAGCCTAGAAGAGGCTTTTCATAGACATTGAGATTTCCAAAAGAAGAAGCATGGGTATGTCTTTAAAAAAATTTATGAACACATAAAACACATAAAACCATAAATCCAAAGCAATAAAACTTGAAACATGTTCAAAAGGAGACCCCCTCATGGTTGAACATGTATAAAAAACTACTTGGAGTGTTAGCCATTGTTCGTAAAGGAAGAGCCACCAAATTTCAATTTCTTATTATGAAAATGAAGTGTAATTATATTAAAATCCACCCCCACAAGCACTCCTCCCAACTCCACCTGTACCATCCACACCAAGTGCTTGAAGTTGACCCTTCTTTGTTTGCCAAGTGAAAATGGGGGAAAATAAGTTGCAGATGAACTTTTTGCATTATCCCTAAAAAAACATTTAAATGGGTATGGAGAGGTTAAAAGACACTCCATCCATGTTTTTATCTGAAGATCATATCATGGGATCCGTACAAGTGCCCAAAAGGGCCTAAAAATAAGGATAAACTCCCATTTTTTGACAATAACTAACTCTTGGCTGACATTTCAGTTATTATGACATGATCCTAACCTCTTCCACATTGAAATTGACCTTGGTGATGAATTTTCTCTCTTGTATGTCCGTACAAGTCAATTAATAAGCTAGAAAGTGGCCAAAAGACCCCTTTTTGCACATGAGACATAACAAATGACCAATTTATGACTTTTAAACATATTAAAACATGTCAAGGAACACAATAAGACATTTTCAACATAATTTGATCCTTTGAATATCTTTTACTAGAGTTGACCAACTTTGACTTTGGTTGACTAGGCCATTTTAAGGGGAATGAGCTTAGATAAGGACTAGGACAAGGCCAAGTAAGATATATATAACATTATAATACCCCTATAGGACATGTAGAAACCTTCTTCAATAGTTTAAAATAGTAGGGGTTGATCCCATTTGACTATAAGTCAAATTTGGTCAATAGGTGAATGGTAGTCCTAAAGGTTTTTTAATTCTTCCAAGGGTATCCATCAAGGGGATCCCTTATCCCCTTTTTTATTCATCTTAATGGCTAAATTTCTTGGGATGGATATTAAATATGCTAAGGCTAAATCTCAGTTGTAGGGTATTAAAGTAGAAGACAGTTTGGAGCTCCTTACTCATCAACAATTTGCTAATGACATGTTTCTCTTTGGCCAAGCTTTGGTGAGAGAAGCACAGACATTCAATAATATTATTTTAAGTTATGAGGTAGCTTTGAGTCAAATGTTGAATCTAAGGAAGTCCAAAATTTATTCCATCAATTGCTCTAAACAAATTCAATAGGTTGTTTCTTTGGTTTTGGGGTTTAAGATTGGATAATTTCCTTCAAAATATTTAGGTGTTCCTCTTTTCTCAGGAGCAGGCCGGTGTATCCATTGGGATGGTCTGATTGCATATTTTAAAGCAAGATTAGCTTCTTGGAAAGGCAAGTGGTTGTCTTTGGTAGGAAGGTTAATGTTGATTAAATATGTTCATAGTGCATTACCAATGTATTGTATGTGTGTTCTTTAAATGCCAAGTGTCGTCATCAGCTCCTTGAATAGGTTAATGAAGGATTTCTTGTGGCAAGGATATCAGGAGAAGAAAAATATTTTGTTGCTCAAATGGGAAATTTTTTTCAAAATTAAAAAGATGGGAGGTGTTGGGATTAAAATCCTTATCTTTCAACTCAGGTGTGGGGTTTTTATGTTTGGTCATGGAAAAGCATGGAGAATCTTGGTATCCCTAATGATCATGTTACAAGGCTTGGTGAGTTTTTAGATCAAATAAAGGTTTTCATTAATGCTAAAGAGGATTCTCTCCAATGGATTGGGGCTAAAACTAGGAATTACTCAGTTAAATTAGGTTATCAAATGGCGAATGCTCATAGTGATATTATGAGATCGGCTAAAACCCTTTGTTGGTGTAAAGAAGGTCTTCAAAAAGCTAGAGCCTTTGCTTGGTTGGTGGTTCAAAATCATATCTTAACACAAGATAGGTTGAGTAAAATCAATATATTGGGCCCATCTAGGTGTGTGATGTGTAAAGCGATAGGAGAAATGACATGACACTTATTGTTTGAGTGCCCTTTTGTAATTGGATGCTGGAATTGGTTATGCAGTAAATTAGACTGGTTTTGGGCTCATCCTAAATCTCTCTACAATGCCTTTGTTTTTTGGCCTTATGGGGATATCAAAAATGCTCTTTATAGTCTGTGGAGAGTGATCTTAGTGATCCTTATTTAATGTGTTTACTACTTGAAGAGATTGAAATAGCCATTTCTAAAGTTGTTTCAACTCACTGTCAGTGCAGAGAAGGGAATTTATCCTCTTGGGGCATGAGGATGTGTGCCAATTCAAATCTAATTTTAGTTTCCCCTATTAATGGGTCTAATGTAAAGAGTAATAAGGTTGAAAGAAATAAAAAATGCTGAATGGAATCTTCCACCCCTAGATTGGTTCAAATTTAACTTTGAAGGGGTGTCTCAAGGAAATTTGGGTGCTTTTGGAGCTAGCTATATTATTAGAGATTGTAGTGGGTCACTAATCTGAGCAGCTTCTTAAAAGCTGAAGGATGGCATGAATAATGAGGCTCAAGCTCAAGCTTTGTTTTTTGGCTTCGAATTGACTTTGCAATGCAGTATTGTGAGGATTCAAATAGAAGGGGATTCGCTTGTCATCTTATTAGCTTTTAAGAATTTTGCTACTCCTTTTTGGCACCTTGACAACATTCTTGCTAACACCTAGCAATGTGTGGTGTCTTTTGAAGAATGGGAATGTATCCATTGCTTTAGAAAGGCTAATTTGGTAGTTGACTTTTTAGCTAACTGTGGAATTGAACAAAACAATTCAATTATTATGGATAACCTATGAGGGGCTTAGGAAGATTTCATGGGGTCCATAAATGATTTGTTTGATGTCTAAGCTTTGATTTTGGGGTCATTATTGTTTGTAGTTCCATTTGTGTTAAGAATGTGGTAGCGATTCTCATGTGCTTGGAAATGATGAGGCTTGGATATGACGGCCCGTTTTGAGAGGCTTCCCTGCCTCCTTTTATTCTTGAACTGCTTTCCAAAATGGTGTCTTTAAGCTTTCAATTTTCATCTTTGTATTAGTGATGGATCCATGCTTGGGTTGCTATCAATTCTAGGTGGGAGCAGAGTAAGGGACATTGCTTTTTATGGTAATGCCTCTAGTGTTTGGTTAAAGAAGATTTTTTGGGTTCCTTCAGAAGATGTCTTGTACGCCATTTGCTTCACTTTGGGTGAAGATTGCCTAGGGAGTAACATGTTTAGTAAGGTCAACTCAAATGCGACAACTCTTTTTGTTTCTAATCTCCTAGCGGTTAAGGAGGATAAGTCTTTGGTGAAGCATTTTCTATCCTTTTTTGTGGCACTCATGCATAGGTCAGGCCTTGTTGAGAAAGTGGATGAATTTAATGTCGGTCCTTTTCAAGTGATGCCTTTCTCAGGTAATCATGGTTTTGGTTTTATTCCCATTACGGTCTTTAGAGATCTTGATTAAAGATATGTCAGGATTCTAGCTTATGTCAAGGACTTGGATTATAGATTGTGTCATCTTTTGGAGCATTGTGGATAGTTTACTCTTACCCCTTCTTGGGTAGAGGTTGAATGTCCTATCGTAAGCTTAGACATATGGAAAGAAATGCATGACTATAGGGAGAGGATGGAGGCTGTTAGAGGTTTATGTGAAATGGTTGAAAACCCTAGCATGAAGTTTCCTCCTTAGTTGCCTTGTATTCCTCATATTTCTATCTCCTTGATAATGCGTAATCATCTACTAAGAAATAAAAATGCACTTTCTATTGGTGGTAGTAAAGGGGTGTCCCATGTGCCAGTGGTGGATGATGTTGGGAATGCTCTACCAAGAGTGAAGCTGGAAATCAATGATCATGAAGATGTTTAATGTGGTTATCTATTTCATTGTCCTTTTGTTTCTAGTCATTTTTTGGTTTGTATATCTATGTTGTAGGCAGTTTCACTTGGTATCTTTGTTTTTCAATTTTGGTTTCACTTGTTGGCCTTGCTTCCCCTTAAGACCTCGTCCTAATTTGAAAATGTAAAGGTTGGGGGTTCTTTTTGTTTTGTAATATCTTCTCAATATTAATACAGGGCAAGGGACCCATCAACCCGAATGCTTATCTAAAAAATATGGAACATATGGATTAAGTGTTTAATTAGATCAGATGAATAGGATATCTGATAAAATTAGGCATAATTAAATGAGTTAATTTAGTGAGCAGAATTAGATGCATACATTTTTCCCCTCTTTGAAAGGAAATTGCAACTGGAAGGAGTAATGGTCTTTCAAAGAGGAAAGATGATCATGGATGGGTATTATTAAATTAGTGGACACAAGATGCCCCCTCAAGGGGATAGTCAGAGAAGAATGAGATGGATGGCCACTCGAAAGGAAGAAATGAAGGCATGGTGTATGAATAGACAAGGGAATGCTAGATGTGAGATCGATGATGAAGAAGATGGAATTGACATTAGGAGTGAGCTACACATTGACAATGCCCCAGATAAAGACATTCATAAGGAGTAAAGATGACAATTTCACAGTTGTCAACACATCTAGAGGGGAATCAACTATAACAAAATAGTGATAAGATAAGAGGTTTCAAGATTTTGATGTATCCCAAGCAAGGATGCATGTAAGGGAGAGTTGTAGTCCTAAATCCAATGAATGAGCTGCAAGCTTTTCAACGTATCCTAAGTAAGGATGCATGCAAGGGAGAGCCACAAACCAAAACAAATTAATGAATTAGGCCATAAGATTTTAACGTATCCATATAAAGGACTCATGTTAAGGAGAACTATGGGATAAAATGATAAAGGCCATGATATTTTGATGTATCCCAAGCAAAGATGCATGTTGGGAGAGAATTGGGCTAAAATAAGATAATGATTTGATAATTTTAATAATGGGTATAACTCATAGTGTATGTCAAATGAGAGTAATAAGGAAAGGATAGAAAAAAATAATGTGATCGAGTGACTAAGGGATGAAAGGGAAGGATTGGTTAATGCAGTCAAGCTATCCTTGGGCACCATGGGTGACCAAAGGCTACCTACCTAGTTTCAAGAGACCTAGGGCTGATGTAGTTCTCCCAAAAAGGGAAGAATGAGGTGAGGAACACGAGACTAGATGAGGAATGGATGAAATAGAGGAATTGGATGTAAATAATAGGGGTGGATGAGGTGAAGTATTGCTAATCAATGAACTACAATCTGATGGTATCAATGATGCCCCTTGTAAAGACAGATCCATATGTAGTAAAAATGATGGTGTTATGATTATTGACACATCCTGAGGTGGAATGAACCATAAAAAAAGAGTCACAAAGAGATTTGTGACCTTTTGACATATCCCAAGTAAGGACACATGCTTAGAAGAATTATGGATCTCAAATGGAGGATAGACAAGTGTCATTGTAGCTCAAAGAGGTGATTAATGAAGGATGGGGGTTGTGATGATGCCATAATGATGGACAAGAAGACTTGAAGCATCTTATGACCAAGGTACCAATGGAGTGTGAATAAGACCAAAGGTCAATGGAGTTTTATGATTGGAATAATCCCATAGACATTGGGATTAATAGGTTAGGAGTGAGAAAGGTGGATAAATAAGAATAAAAAAGAAGAGGGAGGCATTGAAAAAAATGGAGGTGATACAAAGGAGGTAGTTTCATTGGAAGAGATGAGGAATGTTACTAGGATGGTACTACGACGTGGCACAATGGAATAATAGGAGTGGAGTGGTAGAAATTATCACTATGAGCTAGTTTTATCGACTATAGTGAAGTTAAGGCCTACGTGAGTTCATGGTACAAGTGGCCATCATTACTATGTGTCGAAGAGGATAACTGATATATGTGGCAGAGTTCAAAGAGCATGTTCAAGCTCTCCTTAGGGAGGAGTATGCTTCATCTATCCATGTAACTTTATACCAACAATCTTTTTAGGGCACTAAGGATAGCATCACCAATGTCGAACTTAGGATCTAGAGGAGGAAGGCATGGTTACTGGTGAAGAAGGTAGTGAAAGCTTAGCCGTCACTTAAGAAATAATAGATGTGGTTAATAAAAGATGAAAAGAGAATAAAAGGTGTAAGATAAACATGGGACATGGAAAGAGAAGATAAAGGACAAATTAGTGTAGCATGTTGTGAGAGGGGGGTTTTAGTTTAGGCAGATGGCAAAAAATTTGGATGCATGGAATGGTGAGGAGGATGGGTAGGAAGATCAACATAGAAGCGAGCATAGAAACCAGGTATGGATATATTATAGGTTTTTATTGTGTATGTATGTGTATATTTCTAAATGTGTGGCAATATAGGGTTTTGGGAATGGTTTTCATGATGGGGGAGAGCATGGGTTGGAGAGTCAGGAGACACCGAGGGGTTGGTGTAAAGGTTGCATGGGTGAGAATGGGAAATTCATTGGTTTAGGGGTGGGGAAAAGAAGTTGCCCAAATGTGTAGAAGTTACGCGGGTGATAAAACATCATTTTATAGGGAAAGGGGAGTCAAAAATCACAAGGTGAGGGGGGGCCATAAGGTATTGTATATGAGTTTTAAGAGTGATGGGAGTTATTAGGTATGGGGAGTAGGAAGCCCCAAGAAGGTTTTTTTGCATGTTGGAGGTGATGACGTAGGAGGTCATGGTTGGGAAGGTTTAACAAAATTATGTTGGGGGAATATGGGCCATGGGATGATAGGTTGTAGGTGGGGAATATTTGATTTTTGGGAAGGGGTTGGGATGTTTTTTAGGTCATGAAATGCAATAACACTATTTACCTAGTAATTATTTTTTGGTTCTAGGGGGATCGAGCTATGGAGAGGACCATGGTGGTAGGAAGTGCATCGAGATGGATGAAAATATAGAGAAATGGATAATGATTAAGGAATGTATACCAATTGTGGAGGCATGGGAGAAGAAATAGAAATAATAGGGGCATTAGGGATTATTTGAGTTGATTACCAATTGCACGAAGGGAGATAATGAGATTGCAATGCCAGGTGTCACTCTTACAGGGTCAAATTATTCAAAGAGATATATATATGGTAAAAGTTGGTGTAGATGTGTTAAAGATGATAGGGATTTTGTGATGGATTGAAACATGTGGATGTCTGGTATGAATATGATGTAATAATCAATATTATTTTAATAATAATAGAGAAAAATGTGATTGTTTTATTATGTCATATAATGATCGAAATGTGATGATGTGATGTGAATTGATATTTATAGCTGGTAGGATAATAATGGGAGTGGTTATGATAAGTAAAAAAATATTTTAAAGTAGTCAAAAGATGATATGATAGCACTCAGTGAGTGGTGACACTATGGTGTGGGAGCAATGACTATTTTTGGGACCCGTCTTATTGGTGGGTCCAAACAAGCACCACCGATGACTACAAGGGTGATGGTGTTATATAACACATGAGGAGTCAAATATTTTGATGTATTATAAGCTTATGCAATAATTCATGTAGTTTTTGTAGTGTAGGTGGTTCGACACTTAAAAATGAAGTAGGATAAGCCAGTACCACAACCGAAATAGATCTATGAGATGAATGTACAAATTTTACACACTCTGCATCTAGTTATGGACCTATTGGAAGTAATATTATGGTAATAGAAACTAGAAGAGCTAAGGCCCTAGCTACAATGTAGAATGCACTAATTTTGCTTCACAAGGTGCCAAGCGAGAAGATGCACCTAAGGCCATATGGGACCTAGAGGTATCCCTTTGCTTCAGAGGGGGGGACCTGAAGGGGTGTTGAGATGTAGCGAAACCTACATGAGGGAAATAAGATGATGTGACGACTAGAATGATGGAGGTGATTTTGGAATCACCCCCTTCTAATGAGTGTTGTTATTATGGGCAAGTCAGCCATTTAGGCCAAAATTATTGTTGAAGGGAGCTAACAAATGTTGGTTCTATGGAACATAGGTGAGGTGGTTGGCTAGTGGGTACATCAAGATCGATTGGGGTACCTCCCAGGCCATGATATAAGTATGTAGGGGCTTGAGTGAGTTGTTTATTGGTTGTTGATATAGCAACCAGATATTTGTATTGTGATTATTGTAGTATTTTCATATTTATTTAGATAATGGTATGGTGTGTGGTTTTTGTAGTTGTGAATAAAATAATAAAGTTTTTTGGTTTTTCTAATTGTGATCCTCCTACCCAAGGGATTAGGGGAGGGAGATAAGGCTAAGTGTATATGTTTTTGGTAGTGGAACTAGTGATGGAATGAGAACACCTTGAGCCATGTAGATTTTGTAATCCATGTTAATATAACAAGAGGCAAGTTGAACCCATATATGTAGTAATTAGGGTATCAGTTTTACCAAAGTGTAGTAACAACACAAAATATGTATCAGAAAGGGACATTTTTCATGAGGCACCATTGGTTAAGAGCATTGCAATGTGATGTCAAATATAAAAAAATAAAATAAAATGACTTGATGCATATATACAAATGGTGACAATATAACAGAACAAAAAGTAAAACTTATTGACAAACAAACACACCATAGACACATCACACACAAATGTAAAACCATATATAAATGACATTCAAATAATTAATGGGTTGGTTTGGAAAGTGGGTGAGAGCAACCCTTGATTCTATCATTCATGAGTGTGTAATATATTTTGTGCCCTGAGTAGAAATGAAGAAATGAAAGGGATTTGGAGAATAACAACAAGTGACTTAATCAAGGGAGTAGAGGGTAGAGCATGTGATAGTGTAGAATGGGAACAATTGAAGTTAGATCAATAAATATCCACTACAAGATAATCAAGAGGTAGATTGAAACCATAAATGGACTATAAAAGGAGGAGGGTGGAATGGCAACCATGGGATAACTCTTCAAAACTTGTTTGTTCCTTCCCCTAATTATATTTGTATGAATTTCCCTTGTGATGTGGAATGACACTTCTTATAGCTTTTGTTTCCTTTAGCATGGTACACTATGTGGAGACCAAAGCCAAGGAGAATGGGTGATAAATATACTAGGTGTGGATGTCTAAAAGGTTGCCCCTAAGTATCCAAGGGCATACGTAGACAGAGGTTGATCACAAGTGACGCTAGGAACCCAATTTTCATCATTATGCTTATCTAAGGCACCAAAAGCTCTGGGTTTCACCTTGGGATGTATAGTTTTTTTGTAACAATACTATTTACACTAGTATGTAGGAATTAGGATGAACTAGTCATTTTGTGATTGTATGAGCTGTAGACATGAATTTTGTGATTGCTTAATGAAACCAACCCTAGAGAACCGTCAAAACCTTCTTGGACTCTTGATATTGGCCTTTCTAGACATCTCGACTAAGGACTCCTTGTAACCTTAGCGAGGGATGATGCTAGTCATGTGGATATGTATTATGGGGAATGATACAAAATGTGAAAATAGGATAGATGATGGGGATTTGGGACTAGTAGTCACATGCATCACTAAGGACATTGATTTTGCCTTATGTAATTCATGTCATATGACTAGAGCTTTAGAAGGATCTAAATTTTTTTAATTGTTTGGTTAATGATCCAAATATTTGGATAATTCATAGACATTTCATATTGATTTGTTGAAGTAATTTGGCTTTGACTGCATTTTGGTGCTTGAGATTGGGCTTCACCAGAGCAATTTTACATTGGACTTCATTTCTGATTACTTTGACTTGATGGACATGGATTTGGCCAATTTTTGTTTTTTGAATTTGAACCTATGATTGGTTAAAAATTAGCTTGATATTTATTTATTTGAATTTGTTCATGGACCCTGATAGAATTGGTATGTGGGATATTATGTTGAGAGGAATTTAATGATGTGTGTTTCTATTCATCCTTTTTTAGGAGTGGGATGAGATGATTGTCAAGTAGAAGGGAAAGATCAACAATGGGTGAAGGTGAACGAGGCAAATATGAGATATCAATGATTAGAAATTGAGCATCATATTCCTCAGTGAGGGGACTATGAGATGAAGTTTTAATGTTGGAAAAGGCCTCCTCAAGGGTCTTATAAGTATCATCAGTGATCCGTTTAGGACTGACATCAAGGGCTACACCTAAGTCAGTAAAAGAATCTATGGGGAGTCCCATGAGATTCATCCTTTGACTAGTATATAAATTGAATGCACAAAAATCATTGCTTATAAATAGGTTGGCATCAACCAGATCTTCATATATGTTATGTGTAGAATTGGTCTTAATGTCTTTACTAGGTGAGGATTGTTCAAAATCCAAGGAGGTGTCAGAAAGACATCACATTGGTCTTCATCAAGTAATTGATACCTAGTTACATGATATGGCTAATGTTTCTTGATAGTGATGGGCTCTGGGATGCCTTAATCATGCCATCCTAGGACCTTTCCTTTATACTCCATATTATTGATATTTTGATTAGATATGGGGTATACTAGATTTTAGAAATATGAAGCAAAACCCTCTGTCGATAACCAATAATCATTTGAGCTTTCTATTTCTTCATTTGATAATAGTTTTGTTTTCTCAGAGGATGTAGGCCCATATGTGTAGGCAATCAATTATATTTTCCACATGGTAAGGGACATGTAGCTTTGGGGTGATACGGGTAGATTAGCAACATTGAATGTTTGATATTCGTATTCCCCACAACCCTTTAAAATAATTTTGATGTGTGTAGACTTGGGAGGATTTGATGGAGTGATTAATAACTCATCAGGATGAATGTATTTCTTTAATGTGGGATCATATGGTTTAGTTTATATGGTGGGATAATACATATTATAGTCTTCACCTTCTAATTGGCAATTATGGACAGATTATGGATCCCCATGGATTGTTATTTCCTTCCCAAAATGAGGAAATTTGAGGCATTGGTTGAGAGTAGATGGAACTACCTGCATCTCATGGATCCATGGTCATCCAAGAAGAATATTTTAGGGAAAATAAAAATTAACAAATGGATGAGCTTTTGGTGAACTACGCATCCCACCATAATGGGGAGATAGATCGTGCCTGCTAATTGTCTCTCATTGTCATCATACACTTTGATGATGATCAAATTTTGCCCAAGAAATGACTCTAAATACCCCAAACTTTTGATCAAATTTATATTGTACATATTGACTATTGAGCCTCCATATACAAGTACCCAAGGAACTTGGTGGTTGATAATAGATATGTTGACGTATAGGGCATAATTGTGATTAGGGCCAATGGGTGGAAGGTCATGGGGGTGAAAAAGGATTTATTGGGTTTGTGATAGATGGCCAACCAATGTTTGAAACTAACTAGAATCAATGTCCTTAAGTACCTTGGATTCATAAAGGATTTTATTTAGGATGTCACAATGGAATATTGAGTACTTGAGAAGGTCCATAATAGAAATTTGGGCAGGCACCTTCTCAATTTGTTGGATAAGATCGTAGCTTCCGTTAGGACTGTTACAGGTTTTTCGGTGGACATTGAGATTAATAAGTATCCTTTGAGGTGAGGCTTTGAGAGGTGGCCCTAAGATAGTGATTTATCCTCTTCGAGTGGTGATGGCACAATCAGAGGATACTCCTTTGATTTTTAAGACAGGGCATTGTTGGTTTTGCGGTTCTTCCAATAGTTTGGCCCTAATTTTAATGGTGGCTAAATGATTAGTACATGGATAAAGGACCTAATGGTAAAAAACATGTTTGGATGGATTTGGCCTTGGTCTCGTAATGCACCCTTCTAATTTTGATCATGATTTAGAAAAGGGTCTTGATAAATTCCTAGTTGCTGATTTTTGGAGGACAATCTTTCTACGCCTTTTATCTTTATTTACCTTTTTCAATCAGATCTTGAATTAGATTCCTCAACTTACTATATCACTTAGTATCATGCCCTTCTATTTGATGGTAATGACAAAATTCATTCTCATCAAACCAATCAGGGAGAGGCTTATTTTCTACTAGGGGTTTATCTCTAGTAGGGCAATCATCTTTGCAGCTATTAACTTTCTTAAAACATCCTCGATTGGTTTAACCAATTTTGTGTAGTGTCATTTTGGAGTGGAATCCTTAGGCTTTCCTTTTGGTATAGTAACATTGGATATGTCCTCTGATATTGGTAATGAGGTAGAGCCCTAAATTGTTTGCATATGTTTAGAGTCAATAACCCCATCCCCAACAACAATATTATTTCTATTGAAGAAAGTAGGTTTTTCAAAAGGGGATTACTTGGATGATAATTATTCTGGGAATAAATTTTAATTGTCCCTTTTTCAACAAGGGCCTTTTCAATATGAATCCATTTCTCTACAATCTCCTCAAAAGTTGAGACGCATTGGATCCTCAATTGGTGGCCCAATTCTAAATTAAGGATTATTGATAAATATCTTGGTTAACTCCCTCTTAGGAATCGAGTAAGGGAAATGGCTTCCAAGACCATGCCATTATTTTAGGAATGATGTTAGACTTTCCTCACTTTTTTTCTTGGTGTCATATAAATATAATACAGTTATTTCATGCTCCATGTTATAAGAGAAATGTTGCACAAATTTATCTGTCAGGTTCCCAAATGATGTACAGATCCCTTTGGTAATTGCATGAAACATTTTAAAGTGGGAACTCCAAGACTTCAAAGGAATAGTTTGAGCATGTATGCATCACTATATGCTACCTCATGACATGATATGAAGAACTCTTTGACATGCTCACATGGGTCGCCTTTTCTTTTATATTTTTCAAACTTAGGAGTTTCAAAGTGTGTTAGAAAAGACACTTTAAGGATGCTCATATCTAGGGGATAAGAGTATAACTCTTCATACTAATATTTGTTGGTGTGAGCTTGGGTGTCGAGGCCTTGAAGAGTGTCCTTCATGGATTACCATTTAAGGGTAAAATATGGATTCATCAATGGTTTAGAGATAGAGGGATTAGGTTTTGACTTATTCTGATCAAGACAGGTGGATGATGAAATGATTTTTTTGGGTCTTTTAGTTGGGTTAGGCATCAAATTTTCAACATTGAACTAGGATGCTAATTAATTAACTTGTTAGGTTAGTTGGTTGAGGTGGTCTAGCATATATTACTTATAATCATTTTTAACTTGATTCTATAGAGCAGACTTTTCATTGCTATCTTCAACCTTATTGGTATTGACATCAGGTTGAGAGTGTGATTCTTCATATTCTTCTTCAACATCAACCAATTCTTGGTCTTCCTATTCTTCTAATACAGTGGGAAGAGGATTGTGAGATGTACTGGGTTGAGGTCAAACAAGATTCTTCAAAAGGTCCACATTAAAATCTAGTGGTAGGGTGATCCCAATTTCAAGAAGGTGCATGAGTAGTTATTTTTTATGATTATGGATATATTGCTCAATTTTATCTCTCTCATTATTCAAAAATTCATCAGGGTTATCCTCATGTCCCCCCGGGGTGTGCATATCAATCTAATTTTCTTTATTATCAACATGTTGCTCACCAAAGGTTTTCAATAGGTCATTTGTTAGTTTAGGTGTTCATCACATTTTAATGGCTTGAGAATGAGTGTTGGATGCCATTTAGATTTTGGTGGTTGGTAGAAAGTATATATTAAGAGAGGTGGATCAAATGAAAGTGATCAGCTTAGAAGGGATCAAATAGATGTTATAGGAAACATTTGAGTAAGGTTACTTAATAAATTAGAACTAGTTTGACAAGTTGTGGATAAATGGATATATCTTTGTTTAGGATATGTACGTCAGGTATTCAAACTATTAATATGATATATACTAGCAATATATAAACAATTGTTAGATCCAAATTAGCAGAGTGATGAGGAATCAATGATTGCCAAAATTTTGAGTTAGCAAGACGGTAAGATAATGACAGACGATAATTTCAAATCTGAAAGAATGACGAGATAATAAGAAGATGAATGTCGAGTTTGACAATAGGCATAGTGATACATATTAATAATATGGCAATGTAAGTAGTGATAATTTGGTTTGAGATGATAGTGAGAGTTGTAGGATAGGACTATTAGAAATGGCATAGACTAATAAGGTGTCACTAACTATTGGGTTTAAACTGACAGGAAATCGATGATTGCCAAAGTTTTGAGTTAGCTAAATGACAAGATAA
>JARHVA010003322.1:1265000-1450000 GCA_037957365.1 Torreya grandis | reverse complement strand
GAAAAATGGTGGAAAATGATCTGAATAATGATATAAAGTCTATGATAACTTCTTCAATACTAAATGAAATTAAAAACCATAAAATGTTTTGGAAATATGAGAGTGAGGTACTCATAACCCAAAAAATGTTTCATGAAATTCTTTATGAGTATATAATAGTTTAACAAAGCACAACACATTTTATTAAAAAAATGTAAATTCACCAAAACATTGAATGGTAGAAAATGATCAGACAATGATATTAAACCTATGATAACTTTTTTAATATTAAACAAATTGAAAACCGTAAAATGATTCAGAAAGCTGAGAATGAGGCACTCATAATCCAAAAAATGTTTTAAGAAATTCCTTGTGAGTGAATATTAGTTTATCAAAACACAACATGTTTTTATATAAAAAATGTAAATTTGGAAAAAAATTGAGCCCAAATTCACCTTCAATTTGACCTGTAAACTTAATTCACACACTTCAAATACACTAGATCAGCTCAAAAGGAGCGTTCCCACTGTGGTCACCACAATGTATCACCCAAAATTTGAACAAAATGAATTAAAGTTGTAATGTAACTCTTAATTAATCCAAACTCAAGATAATCATCAAATATAAAAAATTTGAAAGAGGAAGCCATCAAAACAATCTTACTATCATCTTGTTCCCTTTTGATCTCCTTTCACTAAACCAACAACTTGAAAACCTGAAATGAGATGTAAAATTGCTAAGTATGACAAGCTTAAGACTATAATGTTAATGCCTAGTTGGGAGATGATCTTGATAACATAGATTCATTTCAATTTTAGATGCCCCAAATTCTTGGGTCACCTTGCATTTATAGAGGTGTTTGGAAGGAAATGAAGGAGAAAATTCCCTCCAAAATTTCAAATTTGAGAAGGGAGAAAGTTCTAGAGATTGGAAATCTCTAGAATTTATTTTGGGGCATTTGATTAAAAATTGGGTGAATTAAAACTTAGAATATTAGGAATTATGTAGAAAATGGGGTGAATTAAGAATTAAAATATTAAGAAATATGAATATGTGGAGAGTGGGGTATTTCATGTAGTTATGATTGATTAATTAAGGGCATGAAGAGGTGATGTTAATATGAAATATAAGGATTAAGTGTTTAATTATGTCAGATGAATAGGATATCTGATGATATTACGCATAATTAAATGAGTTAATTTGGCGAGTGAAATTAGATGTATACATTAACTCCATGCCTATCATCAGAATTAATGTTCAATTATTGATTTTCTTCTTTTGTCATCCAAATAAGATTCATGTCTAGATCTACACTTCTCATAATGTTGACTTGCTTATTTTTGTCCTTGCATTAAAGTACCCTATTAATAGGATCTCTCAAGTATTATTGTATGTTCAGATGTCTTTTTTAGGGATGAGTATGGGTCTTCATGGTATATATCACATTTATCATATAATTTGGAATTCTTGGGTGCAAAATAGTGTGAAAATATGCTAATGGTTGTGTCATTTTACATGATTCTTATCCATATGTACTATTTATATTCATCTTGTTTTTCTATTCTGATACTTCTGCCACATGATTCCTTTATTAACACTATTATGCCTCCATACCCTTTACCATTCTTTGTTGCTTTATTCCATATTGTTATCTTCTTGTACCTTCTAAAATCTAGTGTAATGCACCCATTGTGCTCATGTGTTTCAGTCAAAATGATTATATATATGTCGTTGGCTATCGACTCTAACCCAGGTCCTCTTCTCCAAAGGTAGCCTCTACAATTCCAACATACCATTGTGAGATGTTCCTAGGGGGGCCATATTCATTATTTACTTCGGGTTTGTTAAGTTGTGATATAGGCTTTCCCAATTTTTAGGTATGCCCATTTCCCTTCTTTCTTTATAGTCTTCACCTTTTCCCACCCCTTGTTTCTCTCTTTTAGTTGCATAAAAGTTAAGTCTTTGTTTTTATAATAGTGTTAGCCTTCCATCTGCCTTTATTTCTTAGTATTATTATTTTTTCCTCAAAGTTCACCAATGTGACATGGATGTGCCTCTTCCTTCCTCTCAACTTACCAATTCTACTTGCTTATCCGATCTAGGCCTTTCATTGTAGTCGATCTTCTATGAAGTCCCTTGTTAAGCTACTTGTATTTCCCTATTATCCATAGTCTTTTATCCTTTTGATAATTTATCACAATGTTCTCTTTCTTCTATCATATGATTCTAAACTTGCCTTTTTTATCAACTCCTTTTGCTTGACCCTTCGTTCCTTTACTACATGTGCCCATGTTTTAGCCTCTTCTAGTTTATTTCTTAGCTCATTCTCTCTCACTTCCATATTGTGAAATGCTTCTTGGAATTTTTTTATTTGATTTTAATTTTCCTTAATCTCCACTACCTTGTCACTTATTGGAGTATGAATGCTTTGTCCAAGGGCTTTCCATTTGTGTTGTTTAATATTCATAAGATTTTGAAGTTTTACCACTTGTGTTTTAAACATGTTGGTATTATCTTATAACCTTTGTTTGGTGTTTGACACCTCTTCAAATTTAGTATCTTTTATTTTCTTCTTTGCTACCATATGTTCTAGTCTCTCTTTCAAACACTTTAACTTTTGCACACATAGCTTCGATGGCCAAATAAGTGGAGTTGTTATAGCGTTGTAAGCTTTCTCACCATCTTGGATCTCTTCTCAGTGACCACTGCCCTCAATGTCATTTGTTTCCTTGCTTCCTATAATAATAATAAAATATGTATTACAATATTTTATTATTATTTTAGATACATAATTTCATCCATAATTGGCTCATGACCAGACTTCAGACTAGTTCCTACCAAACATTGCAAATTAAGCTTAGAAATCACTGAACGTTTCAATTTTGGTCACGTATCATTCATCAATGCTTATATTCATGTTGAGGCATCCCTATTTGGAATATTATCTAGTATGTAATAATAATCTCTTACGAATTAATCCCTAATCACCTTAACACATAATAACTATCAGTTTAGCCTATGGACCCATTAAGCAAGACACTTGATCAAATCTTAAAAGAGCTAAAATGCTAAACAAATTAAATTAACTAATTAAACAAGATTGAATGATTAGATTAATTATCTATTTGTAATTAATTAATATCTAAAAATGAAAATTCTAAAATTAAAATATCGAGCCTTTTCATCATTGCCTTTATGAGTTGTCAAGCTCTTCCAAAATATCTCAAAATAACTAATTTGAGAGCCATGCCTAGTAATTAAAAATCATAATTACATGACAATGTTTCACTCAACTAGAGTTAGTCTGAATTCACTTAGGGTTAGTTTGAACCCATTCCATGTTTAAACCCAACCTTAACTCATCTTGGGTGAGATTTAACTTTTGAGGCTATAAATACAAGGTCGTACTTATTCATTTCTAAGCTTCGATATTGTAGAATTATTATGCAAGATTTAATCCATAAGCTTTGCAAGTAATGTTACCATGTCAAAATCATAAGCCAATCAACCAAGCCAAGGTGCCAAATAGAGAAGGAGTAAATAAAGTTTCATTATTAAAGAATTCTTGATGCACAAGCTGAGCAAGCCACTTTAACAAGCCATTTGGAGCTCTAAGGAAGGTAAAAGAGCATTTTTTTTTGTGTGTTCTAGTTGTGCTTTCATTTGTATGTTTATTACCTATGCTCTCCCTATGGTCTAGGTGATGTAGAGGTAAAATGGAAAATTCTCTATCTCCTCGAGAATTTGGTGCTAAACTTAACTAGTCACACTCACAGGCTATGATTTGCCTTGATGTTCTCATCAACAACCCAATCCTTCTCTTGATTCTTGGTCTTAATAATATCCTTTGGTATATACCTATTTAGATTGCAATTACAGCCACCACTTTATGAAATTTTACCTCTCTCATGATAGTCACTTTCATTTTCTACCTCATCCAATTCATTTCCTTCACCAACTTCTCTATCTTTCACTAGTTTTTCAATAGGCAAATCTCTTACGTCTCAAGGACCAAAACATGGTACAGGGATTAAGGGCTCATCCTTCTCTCATGAATGGTATTATATGACCTTATTACATATATTCTATCCTTTTTCAAGTTCTTAAACAATCCCCATACTCTCATTCTACACCTCAAGGTCACATTGATCTCCTTAGGCTTGTAGCCTTTTTTCTAAGTTTTTCACTTAGTTTACCAAATATATCAGGTTTCCATAGGATATGAGACTATTTTTCAGCACCCTATATCCTCTTTCATGTCTATGTCAAATTTCATAGCCTAAATCCACATTTAGCTATTAATTTATTTGTAACCCATCTTCCTATTAGGCCTAATTGGCCCTTAAGCACATCCAAAACTCTAAGGTTTCCATAGGATATGAGACTATTTTTCAGCACCCTATATCCTCTTTCATGTCTATGTCAAATTTCATAGCCTAACTCCACATTTAGCTATCACTTTCTTTGTAACCCATCTTCCTATTAGGCCTAATTAGCCCTTAAGCACATCCACAAATCTAGAAACCATATTTTACGGCCCCAACCCAATATAAAACCTATTTATTCACTTTTATCGTGTCCAATTAGGTATGATTAAAAAAATTTAGAATTTTTCCATGGTTAAAACTCCCTAAAACATCAAAACCCTAATATAGGGTATCTCTTCCTCTATATAGGCCCGAGAGCTTATATAATTCCATTTCTTGAGTTTAACAAAGTTTCAAAGGAATTAACTACCACATCTAGGTTTTTTTTTACCTCTTACATCTCATCCAACTGGCTATAACCCTTGGTTAGTCTTCAATTGCTTAAGATGTCTTCAAACACATAATTTTGTGTATAAAAAGGTGACTGTACAGAACAGAGAAGGTTCTAAATCGCTATGTGTTTGATTTTAGGTCACCTCACATAGTTTTAAGACCTTAAATAGGTATATATAGCCATTATCTCACTCTACCAATGTTCAAGAGTCCTCTTCTCTATCATATCACAACCTATTCACAACAAACCTCAAAGTTCTGAGTCCTAACATATGACTATGTAACATTTCAGGGATTGTGTATGACCAAAAAATTAATGGATTGCATTAGAAGTTTTTTTGATACTTACTTGTCTTTGAACCGATAATGCCTATCAAACCAACCACTACTACTGACTCCTTTATTTGCTCACTCTCTCCCTTTGGTGTTTGATCATACAACGGGGTCTCTTGATTGTAAAATAGGGGTTTCAATGTATATGTAGGGTTCAAACAATTTGTGAACAATTAAAAACCATTCCAAGGTTTTTAGAGACTCTTTTCCAAACTTTTCAACCCTTCTCTATCAAACTTCATCATTGAAACAAGGGTCTTCTTGTCCATGCAAGACACTTCATTAGATCTTCACTGTTTGACAGTCCTAGCTATCACCACCAATAAAGTTCATAGATTGTGATTCCTTCTCAGGTTGCTTTATTTTATGGACCCTTGAATACACATAGAATCAAAAAGTAATATTCCTGCATATGAACCTACCTTTGCCATTACAATTAGGTTATTGAAATCATTCTTCCTCAACTTCTTTACACCCCTTTTTCCTATGATTGTCATCAACAATCCAATGTTCCTAACTATAATCATAAACAAAAATTAACATGATCTTGGCCTTAGAGCCTTACCTAGGAAACACAAAATCAATAACAATCCAATATATTTTTTCAAGTAGGAAATCACACAACAAAAATTTGACTTTATTCATTCGGATTATTTTTATTACATTTGCAATCCTTGTCATCTCTCTTGAGAGGTTTGAACATTCTTTCATTCTCTGATTCTCCTCTCTCTTCTTAGAGACCTCTCTCTCCTTCTCTATTCTCTCCTCTACCCTAGACTAGCATAT
The DNA here is from genome assembly GCA_037957365.1 of Torreya grandis. Lineage (NCBI taxonomy): Eukaryota > Viridiplantae > Streptophyta > Pinopsida > Cupressales > Taxaceae > Torreya > Torreya grandis. Next base: position 1,444,142 of record JARHVA010003322.1, on the reverse strand, counting down.
TATATTTTAATTATACCAACTCCAACGTTGGTTATTTGGTTAGTTGCAAAACATAACTTCCTTTCTTGTCAACCCAACATATGGGTGAGGGTTACCTTACTAAAACATGACCTCCAATTTATCACTTAACATATATAACCTATAATCACCCTTTACTTGACTTAATTGGACCTTTTAATCCCACTTTATTCACCTAATCACTCTTTACATGCATTTGACCCTCCTATTCATAGTTATAATATTTGAATTTTCAAATTCCTTATATTGGAGGGAAAACTCCTATAAGTTATTTGACACACCCCTATGACTCAAAATGGAGTCCACGAACATATATGGACCTTAAAATGTCCTTCACACACTTTGACACTCAAAATTTGACCAAATTTGACCTCCTATTGACAAAAACACAATGTTGATGTCTTCTAGTTTGATGCTCCTGCATCATACTCCCCAGGAGGGAGAAAAACTTGTGTCACTAACTTTCTTTCATACCTTCTGGTTTGTTATTTGGGGGTCCTTCATGCTCACTTTATTGTTGTTCATCCTTTCTTTCTGCTTTTTATTTGCTAAACTCTTGTACTTCTTCCTTTTAGCCTTGTCTAGCCTTCTTGTCCATGCATCTTCCACCTCTATGAGGTGTTCCAACTATTGTACCTCTATATTTGCTACATTTTCCACATGTTCTAAGTAATTTTGAACCTCATCATACTCAATTTCAACCATATAGGTCTTATTATTCTTCCTCATGCTTGTTTCATGGCTTGCTTTCATAAATCTCACTTGATTCTTGCCTTTTGAGTGATGTTTGCTCCTTAATCATGCTAACATATTCTTCATTAAGCTCTAATGGCCTCTCATGTATGTCAACATCTGTCAATTTCTCCATTTTACTTTCTTTAGCTGCCTCTACTTCACATTTTTCCACATTTTGATGCCTCTTCCTATGGCCTTGCTCATCGTGCAAGAGCAAATTCTTGTTTCATTCATCCTCAACATAGTTCAAGGTTGTTTGACACCTTTTTTATTTTCCATATCCATGATTATAAAATGTCAACTCATATTTAGCTTTCCCAATTAAATAACTCACCTTGTGTATTTGCTTATACTCCCTTTGATTGCTTGTTTGTGGCCTTATTTGCACAACTTGTTGTGCTTCCTTGTGTTGCCTCACTCTTGATGCTTCTTGGAGTTCATCTTTGACCTTTTCCTATTGTACTTCACCTAATCCAATCCCCTTAAATGGATTGAACATGTATTCTAACATCCCTAACTCTTCTTACAATTTGAAAGCATCCACCTCTTCATAATCCTCAGCAAATCTTGGTCCACATTGCTCTTCATACTCTCGGGTAACTTGATCTTTCTCTTGTCCTTGTACTTTATCATTTATAAGACTCACATCAACCTCCTTTTCCTACATACCCTGTGTGTTAATCACTCTTTGAGGTGCTTCATTCTCACCGTGTCTTTTTATGTAGTCATTCATCAATGTAATTGTTTCCATGTACAAGATATCTTCATTACTTAAATCAACTTCACATACATCATCATATACAACATTTGAAAACAAACTTTGAGAACACTTATCTTTTATGCACCCATATTCTTGCTTACATGGTTTTACCTTCACTTTTTTGGCTTGGTTTGCTTGCACCATCTCTCTTGTTTGCTTTATAGGATTGTACTCTTCTTTAATCTTCATGCTTCTTTTGGATATACCTGCAATATGATCCTCTTGTACTCCTTTCATGCTCTTTTTGACCCATTTTATGCCTTGTACCTTCTTATATTGTCATTTAATTTTCATTTCCTCTCCCTCATGCTTCTTGTCTTGGTTGTCTACAAGTCATCTTGGTGTTTTTTGCCTTTTTTTCTTTGTTTCCACATTCGCACTTAATTTCCACCTAAGTTCTTGTCTTGTTTGACCTCTTATTCGAGGTTCACCTTTTCCTTCTTGTCATTTGTTTGTTTCAGCCACTTAAGCCAAAAATATCCATGTCCTTGTTCTCTCTTTAAGGGTGGCACTTTGTCCTTCTTTCTTTCCATCTACATATCAGCCTTTTCTTCTTCATATATGCAATCAAAATCAATACTCAAACACTCATTTACCTTCAAATATGGCTGCTCCAAGCTCAAATCTTCATTTATGTCTATATGGTCAACTATCTTGTCTTCTTTGCATGCTTCTTCTCTTGTTTAGGTGTAATGTTTATGAAATCATCATAATATTCCTCTTCCACTTCATCTTCAACATTTGGAATGTCTTCAAATTTCATCACTTTGTCTTCTACAAGAGGTTATCTTTATTTGTCATCCTATTTCCACTTGATGGGTGATGTTTTTGGCCCATCCTTCACCCACTTTAAGGCCTTATGATTGGCCCTCACTAATTCTTTTTTCATACCTACATACAAAAACTTAAAAACAATGTTAGCATATAAAACAATAGACCATATAGTCTCCTTGAATGTATTTTGCATGGACATTTTCCATCCCTTCTTCTTGTCTTCATTATCATGTGCTCTTCTTGGCACTTCTATCTTCTTCTTGTTCTGTTCAATGAGAAATTTCTTATCTATCTCTCTATTTTATTGCTCACTTGGCAACATCTTATCTCTCTTACCTCTTTAGGTTGTCCTCTCTTTCTTCTTCTCATCTCTCAAGACACTCATCTTGTGCCTTATCTCTTTCACAAGTGACTCTAGTGGCCACTTCACCCTTTTTATCATATTCCAACCAATCCATTGGCTTCCTTTTCCTTTTCAGAGCTTCTCTATAGCATGCCCCAACTCTTTTCTCATGTCTTCCACTTCTCTCTCTACATCCATATTCTCACCTATTCTTTACTTTCTAAGCCTATCTAGACCTCCCTCTTATCAAACTTATCAATCTTTCCTCTTATATAACTATTGGATATTTATTATTACTTTAGTCCTATATCTAGGACCCCTCCTTATCCTCCTTGACTCTCTCTTGGAGTCTTTACTTTCTCTTTCTCACGTGAGCTTCAATGCTCTTATTTCACACTATCTTGTTTAGTCTTATTTCGACTAGTTTATAGTCCTCTTCATTAGAATTTTGGGCTTTATACTCTTCTCTTTATCAATATCATATACCTCTATTTCTACCTAAATAGGCCATACTTGCAACATACTTCTTCTCCCTCAATACCCTACAAGGTGTCATCTCAAGCATTCCTCATAACACTATGCATTCATCTCAAATCAACAAGTTTTAAAGAATTCAAAACAAAAATTTATCCAAGATTACCTTTTTATGATACCAAATTATACATAGGTAAAGGGGAAAAGTCTTTATCTCCTTGATAATCTATTTTTAAACTTAATTGGTCACATTCACATGCTATGTTTTGTCTTGGTGTTTTTATCACCAACCCAATCTTTCTCTTGATGTTTGGTCTTAATAGTCTCCTTAAATATGTAATTGTTTATATTAAAATTGTAATCACTTATTGATGACATATTACCTCTCCCATGATAGTCACATTCACTATCTACCTCATCCAATTCATTCCCTTCATCAACTTGTTCTCTATTTTTCACTAGCTTTTCAATAGGCAAATCTCTTAGGTCTCAAGGACCAAAACATGGTATAGGGATTAAGGACTCAACATTATCTCATAATTGGTCTTATATGACATTATTACATCTATTATATCCTTTTTTAAGTTCTCAAACAATCCCCATACTCTCATTCCACACCTCAAGTTCACATTGATCTCCTTAGGCTTGTAGCCTTTTTTTTGAGTTTTTCACTTGGTTTATCAAATATATCATATTTACATAGGATACGAAACTATTTTTCATCACCCTATATCCTTTTTCATGTTTGTGTCAAATTTCATAGCCTAACTCCACATTTAGCTATCACTTCCTTTGTAACCCATTTTCCTATTAGGCCTGATTAACCCTTAAACACACCCACAACTCTAGAAATTGTACTATATAGACCCAAACTAGTCTAAAACCTATTGATTAAATTTCATCATGTTCAATTAGGTATTATTACAAATTTTTAGAATTTTTACATGGTTAAAACTCCCTAAAACATCAAAACCCTAATCTAGGGTATCTCTTCCTCTATATAGGCCTGAGAGCTTATATAATTCCATTTATTGATTTTAAGAAAGTTTCAAAGGATCCAACTACCACATCTAGGTATTTGTTTACCTCTTACATCTCATCCAACTACCTATAACCCTTGGTTAGTCTTCATTTGCTTAGGATGTCTTCAAACACAAAATTCTATGCATAAAAAAGTGACTGTATAGAATAGGGAAGGTTCCAAATTGCTATGTTGTTAGTTTTAGGTCACCTCACATAGTTTTAAGACCTTCAATAGGTCTATGTAACCATTATCTCACTCTACAAAATTTCAAGAGTCCTCTTCTCTATCATATCAAAACCTATTCACAACAAACCTCAAAGTCTTGAGTCCTAACATAGGATTGTGCAACATTTTAGGGGATTGTGTATGACTAAAAAATTATTGGATTGCATTATAATTTTGTTTTTGATACTTAATTTTCTTTGAACCATCAATGCCTATCAAACCAACCACTACTATTCACTCCTTTATTTGTTCACTCTGTCCCCTTGGTGTTTGATCATACAATGGGGTCTCTTGACTGTAAAATAAGGGTTTCAATGTATTTGTAGGGTTCAAACAATTTGTGAACCATTAAAAACTATTACAATGTTTTTAGAGACTCCTCTCCAGACTTGTCAACCCTTCTCTATGGAACTTCACCATTGAAACAAGGGTCTCCTTGTCCATGCAAGACGCTTCATTAGATCTTCACTATTTGACAGTCCTGGTTATCACTACCAACAAAGTTCATGGATTGTGATTCCTTCTTAGGTTGATTTATGTTATGGACCCCTGAATACACATAGAATCCAAAATTAATCTTCCTACATATGAACCTACCTTTACCATTACAATGAGGTTATTGAAACCATTCTTACTCAACTTCTTTACACTCCTTTTTCCTATGACTGTCATCAACAATCCAATGTTCCTACTTGTAATCATACACAAAACTTGACATGATCTTGGCCTTAGGGAATTACCCAGGCAACATAGAATTAAGAACAATCCAATATATATTTTCAAGGAGGAAATCACACAACAAAAAAATTGACTTTATTCATTTGAATTGTTTCTCTTACATTTGCAGTCCTTGTCATCTCTCTTAGAGGTTTGAACATTCTTCCATTCTTTCATTCTCTGATTCTCCTCTCTCTTCTTGGATACCTCTCTCTCCTTCTCTATTATTTCCTCTACCCCAACCTAATGTACCATATTTTAATTTTACCAACTCCAACATTGGTTATTTGGTTAGTTACAAAACATAACTTCCTTTCTTGTCAACCCAACATATGGGTAAGGGTTACCTTACTAAAACATGACCTCCACCTTTTGAATTAACATATATGACTTATAATCACACTTTACTTAACTTCATTTGACCTCTTAACCCCACTTTACTCACCTAATCACTCCTTAAATACATTTGACCCTCCTAGTGATATTTATAATATTTAAAATTTCAAATTCCCTATTTTGGAGGGAAAACTCCTAGAAGCTATTTGACACACCCCTATGACTCAAAATGGACTCCATAAAAATATATGGACCTTAGAAGGTCCTTCACACACTTTAACACTCAGACTTTGACCAACTTTGACCTCCTATTAACAAAAACACAATTTTAATGTCTTCTAGCTTGATGATCCTACATCACTAGGCTAGAGGTATTAGGATTTTAGTGTGTTATTTTGATTTTAGGATTATAGTTAATAGTGGTTTTACTTGATTTTTATTGCCTTCATTATGTGTTTGATGATTTTCATGTTGTTTGTATATCCCATTTGTTGCAAAATATGCGAGGTGTTTTGGTTTTAGGCTCATTTATTAATCATTTTTCTATCAAAACAAACTTGGTTTTTATGTGTTTTGCAAGAAATGTTGACGATATGCTTAATTGATGGTCAATTTCTATGGATAAACATCAATCTCTATAAATTGATGTTAATCTTTGTGGATTGATGATGATCGATCTCTGAGATAGAAATCAAAAAACTTGAGAGTTAAATTTAAAATGTTGCTTTCTCACTTGATTTTGGGCTTCTAAGCAGGCAAACCCTCTACCAATTTGCAAGTGTGGCAAAAGCAAAGTTTAAGCATGGTTAAATCTTACACACATTGTATTTGGTGCTTAAAGTGTACTCAGTTGTTTTCATCTCTTAGTTGTGTTTAAAGTTTTTGCAATTATCAACAACAAAGCCAAGGAGCTCAAACTTCATTACATACTTCGTTTTGGTGTTATAAAAATGAACTCTCACATTAGTTACATACTCATAAGAGTTTTCATTTTCATGCTTGTTTGTTGAAGTATTTGTTTATCAAAATAGGTGCCGCATGTATGCTCTCCCTCTATCCCCTTTAAGGAATTTGGGTGATAAAAAATGCTCACTCTTTGCATTTATCGAATTAGTCCAAAAGCATGGAAGGTAATTCGCTAAAGCCCTCCCCAAAATCCATATGATTTTGGTGACCCCAAAATGACCCTAAATTGATTCCACTTGTCTTTATTTCATACGTTTTGGCTTGTGGGTGGGAGTTTATCGCCTCCTCACAAGTTCTCTAGGGAATCATTAACCTGAGAATTCATCTCTTGACATTGTTTCAACCCACTCCATGATGGGTTATATAAATTAAGGGTGACCCACTAGGACACTTGTTTTGAATGGTTAAAACAAGTTCCATTAGTGGTATTCAGCCTCAGAATGTAGGGGCAAATCGAACATCACACTACATTGAGCAATTGATGGATGTAGTGGTTGTGAAAAGGACTTGACCTTTTCACAACAAGTTAGTTGATGCAGATCCAAATGACATGATTATGCCCTAGTGTTTGCCACACATATGGGAATATTTAGAAATAAACAAAAATTGATAGTTTAGACAACCCCACTTGTCGTAGACATATTGTTGATGCAGGGAAAATAGCACAAAGTTCCAAGTTATCGTACAAACTCTTGAGAGAAGAGGGGGCCTAAAAACCCCACTTTTTATGTGCTTTTACTTTTTAGATTAACAACTTAAAATCCTCTCAAGAGCAAGTATATAGACATAATTTGATAGTATGATGCAACCTTGTTAGTTTTAGGATTTAGGATGTTACACTCAGGTGTTCTTGTCATTTTGTCTTTTTTGCTTACATAGTCTTGTGTCAAAACTATTTGTTTATCATACCATGTTTAGAACGAGTCTTGTTTACACATAACTCCTTTGTTCGAAGAGGTATTACACGATCTATTTGATATCACACCTTTGCCTTAGTTATTTATCAAACCTTTATGTGTATGACACTTGTTTGAAAGGGGCATCATTATGTTGCCCATTTCAATTCAAGTTTTACGCCTTAAAGTCTTGAAACAAACCATTTGTTATACCTTTAGAGCATGATAACATCGTTATGTTATTTGAACTATTTCAAAGACTTGTTGCCTTGCGTTTGAATTATAATTATAAATACCACATGTGCATTTTGGATCTATGCCTAGTATTGTCATCTCATTCGTTATTGTCTAGCTTGTTGTCTATTTTAAGAAGCCTAAATTTTTAAATTGAGTTCAAAATTAGTCTTGAGAAGCTTAGATCCAAACATTGATTGATTTATGCCTATGCCTAGCATAATTTTGGCCTGGACATTTACCTTTCACTTTTGGGTTGTGCAACTTAGGTTAATTCCTTGCTTGATTTAAAGACTATTTTTGTGCCTAAATTTGGGGAAGTGGTCTATCTTCCATGTGCCTAATGTTCCATGTCTTTTGGCCAAATTATCAAGTGTGTGTTTAAAACCAAATACCTGATTTGTGTCAAAGTGTATCAAATTTGTTAGATTAAATCTTTTGCCTCTTAGACCTTGTTTTGTTTAAAGTCTAGCTTTTGTGCCTTGTTCCCAAAAGACCTAGCAATTCGTGTTTTGAGCCTAGCTTTTGTGCCTTGTTTTTTGAAAGACCAAGCAACCTTTATTTCTTTAGACCTGGTTTAGACTTGTTTGAAACATTTTATACCTAAGTTTGGCATTTTAGTTTTATTTATCCGCTTGACCATTTATTTAAGACATTTAACATTAGACATTTTATGTTTGACTGTTTTAGACCAAGTTTCAGCACTAACCTTTTTGGAGATACAACTCCACTCCTTAGACCAAGTTAGACCAAGTTTGAACCATTGTCCTTTGGACCTTGTTTTTCAAAGTTTGTATAAATCTAGGCCTTCTTTCTGGAATGTTTATTATTAATGTGGATATGTCTTATTACACTCGTAATGGAGCCATGTACAATCCAGGTTATGATAACGTGGTCACACAAGATGACTTTATCAAGACCCCTGTGATGATGATGTAGTTTGTGAAATGGATCCCTATCCTCCTTATAGTACTCAATCTAGAGAATAAAGCTAAGATCCTCAAGCACAATATTCGGTAACACCTTATTTGGGTTGATTAACATACCATGTTCACCCTCTCAACACTAATGGTACTTAAACCCCTTCCTATACCATTAACCCTCCTTTGGCTTGTGTGAACAACCAAGCTTCACAATGTCCAAGTATTACTATTTTAGGCCCTCATCTTCTAGTTTGCGATAACAACCAATCTTCACAATGCCCTACCATTACCATTTTAGGACCTCATCATTTGGCTCACGATAGCAACCAAGATTCGCAATACCCTACCATTATCGTTCCAAGACCTCTTCTTTTAGATCCTGATAACAACCAAGCTTTGCAATGCCCTACCATTACCATTTCAGGCCCTCATCCTTTGGCATGTGTGAGTAACCAAGCTTCACAATGCCCTACCATTACCATTTTAGGCCCTTCCAAGTATGGTAAATTGTTATCCCAACAAGGTTATGTAATTATGACTAGATAGGTCACAATTACCGTCCTAGATCTGTAATTGGTCTTTGTTAACATCTTAGATGAGATTATTTATAAAGAGATCATTATCCAACCATCGATCATTCTTCCTTGATTTCCTACCTTCCCCCACTTTAGAAAACCCATGTCAGTCCTTGAGTGACAACATAGCTAATCAGTACCTCTCCAATAGAGCCAATCATTCGAAGACCAAGATATGTTCAAAACTGACATTTTATAACTACTTGTAAACCAAGGCCAATAGAACCAACCAATACATGATGTTTTTATTGAAACACCTATTTATGACGAGTCAACCTATGAGGAATCACCTTTTGATATTATCCCTGTTATTAAGGAGTCTCACTCTGACAAACCAATCTTTGTCAAGTCACTTCTTAATGATTATAATCACCTTTGGGAAAATTATTATCTCAATCATTGTCCTACTTTTAAAGAGCCTCCCTTTGACAAGATAGTCTCTATGGAGTTCTCTCTTAACCTTTTTCCCCTCGTTGAGGAGTCTCACTTTGACAAACTAGTCTCTGTGGAGCCCATTATGCCATCACAGGCTACTAATTTTCCAATACCAAACATTCAACAAGACATCATTGTAGTAGCATCCACACTAGATGAAGAATTAAGATTGAAGTCGGGTTCTATTTTTGAATCGATATCAGATTTAGCATCAGCAAATAGAATCAATATCAGTCTCAACATTGGATTTACAGTCCTTTGAATCAGACTTAGCTTCAAAATCAGAATACATTCATGGCTATTACAACATTGGTTACACATGCCTTGTAGATCAATTTGAGTACATTTGTGATCTTTCTACAATTTTTGAGTATGATTACTTCAACTTTAACACAAGTTATAGTATCTTCTATGAGGATTATGCTACCTCTTCCCATTCCATTATCATTCCACATGCCAATACCGCCACCCAACATAGCTATATATTGACATTCGGCCTCCCACAAATGTCGATTGGGACAGATAGGAATCACACCTTGTTGAATTGCATCCATGGCAACATATTAGTTGAAGAATATCAGGGGGACTAGGACCACATTCATGCAAAAGAAGAACAATTTCATAGTGAAACCTTCTCGAAGGTGCTAGGGGACAATCAAAGTCCAAAGTCAACATCTTATAGTGAAACCTTTTCAAAGGTGTTAGAAGATAATCAAAGTCAAAAGTCAATGTTCCTTAGTGAAACCTTCTCAGAGGCATTATGGGATAATCAAGACAACTTTATTGGTGAAAACCTCTTTGAGGCTCCAATAACTGAGCACAATAGTTTTTCACTATTTGACAAAGACATTATTAAAGATAACATCAATACAACTTCCAATCTACAACATAATCAGATGGTGGCTACTCTCAGGCTCAAATAACATAAAAATATGGTGGTCTTATTGAGAGCATATTCAGAAGTCTTCAACCCCACCATAACCAAAATTGTGTCAAATCCAAAATTAGTAATATTATGCGTCTGAAAATCCTAATCTTCATTTGTTACCTAACCATTATACATTCCATTATCACCCACCTTTACAGTGTCAAATCAAACATATCATCCAATATTTATCTATATTTACCATCCCTAACTGTACATTCCTTTATAGAGGTTACGAAGACATCTTGTTTTGAAGTTTGGAAGAAATAAAATTAATGACCAAAGAAGATCACAATAACATTATTGGAGTCCAAATTTGCAGCAGGTTCTTGACAGAGCATCTATTCAAAAGAGGTATGGGCTAGCAATTTAAACATGATTGACTACTTTGGTTATGTTATATATTGATTAGGACGTGCATCTCCAAATCAATAGGAACACCAGAACCATATTTTTGCCTTGCCATTTACCTTGCCTTTTCCATTTGCCATTCACCTCGTCATTGTTTTATACCTTACCATTTACCTTATCTTATCACGTGGGGGCAACCCTATTACCATATCATTCTACCATTCCTTCACTATCAATGAAAGTTGTTTTTAACCTCCTTACCCAACCCTTTTGACCTTGTTTCCATTGGTTCTTTGGACACCTTTCGTGAGGGGATTCTGATCCAGTTTCATCAATTTCATATTTACGTGTTCAAATGATAGTCTATAAAAGTAGTATGACAGTGGATATGGTAATTACATATTTTATTTACACTTGATTGGTGCCACTGATTATAACCACCTTTGGGCAAATCATTATTCCACCTAGTGTTGCTAATTATACTACCTATGGGCAAATTAGTACCACTAATCCTTTGTCATTGTTTCTTGATTATAACCACCTATGGGTAGATTAGGAACAACACCTTTACCATGAATTGTCATATCACTTCACCCTTACTACTATCATTTGCCTTGCCATTTGCCTAAACTCGTGAACTTGTTGCTACCTAGTCGGATCTCACCATCTTTTATGTAGGTAGAACTACAATGACTTGAGGTCCTAATGGGACTATGTAGACAATGCTTGATTCACGTAAAGGTTAACTCAATCACCCTTTGCCATGCTCTCACTATTTTATGAGCATTTCAAGTTTGAACACTCACCATTTTGCGAGTTGGACTGTTTAGTATCTCGTCATTTTTGATTGAGTTGAGATGATTATAAAATTCCAAAAACATTTGAAAATGATCTAAAAATTACTAAAAATTATGAAATCGATCACTTCTTTGCCTTAAGGATAATGGGATCCCTAGCTAATTCACAAGAAACCACTTGTCCTTTAGTTTCCCCATCCTTATTGGCCCCTAAACCTTATTCTTTCATTATTTTACGAGTTTTCATATTGTGCATTATGTATTCAATTTTGATACATTAATGACTGTTATGCTTCATTTCATGCTCTCATCATTTTGTGAGACCATTCCCATATTCCTCTACAATACAATCATGTTTTTCTCATTCATCATTTTATTCTATCCCATAACTTGGGAAAACTGCATTTGGCCTGAAGTTTATGTTGGACCTTGCATCCATGAAACTATGTAGGCAACATCCACTTGCCTAGTGCATCTAGAGCCAACTCGACTACCCCTTCCTTTTCTTCAATTCCCCTCGTTTAATTTTGTTTGTTTCATTATCTCCTATTGATTAGGGGTAGTGTTTGTCATCTCTCCTATCATTACTTCTCGATATCTTAGGGGCAACTTTGTGCCAATTCTTCATGTCTTATTTGTGCTAACATTGTGATTAAATATTGTTTGTGTTTGTTTCATGTCGTTTTGAGTGTTTTATTCACTTTTTTGTTTTGTCTTTTTGTTTGTCTGTTTGTTTTCCTGCTTGTTTGCTTTCATTGTTATGCCTTAACTTAGTATATTTGTGATCATTAGGTGATTACTTGCGCATTATACTTAAGTCCATCCTTATTCATGTGTTTACATTGTCTTTGTCATTAGTGCATTATTTTCACTTATTTATTGGATCACGTGCTACAACAAAAATCAGCTCAAGAAATCTTATAAGCAATGAGGCCATAGTACTTCTCCGTGGCACCTAAAAAATTCTTGATCTATTCCCATCAATTCCCAAATATAGAATAATTAAATCATGAAAGAATTTTAATCCTTGCTAGTTAGGATGTACATCTCCATACCAGCAGGTTGCCCAGATTAATATTTCTCCTTTGTACTAGCTTACTCTTACTCCATGAGTACATATTCCATAAGTAAGCCCCATTTTTTCAATTTGCCATATTATCTCACTCGCAAATCATTATCTTTAGGCAAATCATTGTGTTTTGATCCACACTGCCATACCAATTATTCTAACTACCTTTGGGTAAATCATTGTGTTTTGATCTATCAGGATGATCATGATTATAACTGCCTATGGGCAAATCATTATCATTTTTCTGCCCCATAGGGGCACGTTTTCATTGTGTTAATGGTTATAACCACTTTGAGCAAATCATTATCTCTATCCACCTAACTGGGGCATGTTTTTATCCTGCCAATGATTATAACCGCATGTGGGCAAATCATTACTTTCCTTTTAATGATTATAATTGCCTTTGGGCAAATCATTCTCTTGTTGCCCTTATCCTTTGGTTAATGATTATAATCGCATGTGGGCAAATCATTATCTTTTTATCTGTCCAATTGGAGCATCTCACTATGCCACTGATTATAACTACTTGTAAGCAAATCAATCTTTTCCACCCACTTTATCCTTTTGGTCTGATCATTTTCCTTCTTTTGAGGGACTGATTATTGACCTTTTTTAATAACTACTCTCTCGAGGGGGCATCCACAACTCATTTAGTGTCATTGAAGAAGTAGGCATATAATTTTTTTTCATTCTTTAAGAAGACGTTATCGTGCCTATAGCTTGTAAACACCTTCCAAAATAGGGGCAAATTGTAGACACCCAATTCTGGCCACAATTGGCTCCCAACCAGACTTTAGACTAATTCCTACCAACATTGCAAATTAAGTCTAAAAGTTACTAAATATCCTGATTTTCGCTGCACATCATTCATCAATGCTTAGAATCATGTTGAGGCATCCTTATTTGGGATACTAGCCTGTACACAAAAATAACCTCTCACAGATTCATCTCTATTCACCTTACAACATAACAACTATCAGTTTGGCCTATGGACCCATTAAGTGGGGCACTTCATCAAATCTTAAAAGAGCTAAAATGTTGATCAAATTGAATCAACTAATTAAACAAGATCAATGCTTAGTTGAATTATTCATTTGTAATTATTGAATATCTAAAAATAAAAAATTATAAATTTAAAATATCAATCTTTTTCATCATTGCCTTTATGAGTTGTCAAGCTCTTCTAAAATATCTAAAAGTATTTAATTTGAGATCCATGCCTAGTAATTTAGAATCATAATTATATGACAACTTTTAACTCAATTGGAGTTAGTTTCAACTCACCTAGGGTTAGTTTAAACCCATTCCATGTTAAACCCAATCTTAACTCACCTTGGGTGAGAGTTAACTTTTGAGGCTATAAATACAATGCCATACCTATTCATTTTTAATCTTGGATATTGTAGAGTTATTATGCAATATTTACTCCATAAGCTTTGCAAGTAATGTTACCATGCCAAAATCATAAGCCAAACAACCAAGCCAAGGTGCGAAGGAGAGAAGGAACAAAGAAAGCTTCATTGTCAAAGACTTCTTAATGCACAAGCCAAACAAGCCATTTCCACAAGTCATTTGGAGCTCCAAAGAAGGTAATAGAGTGTTTTTTTTGTATTCTAGTTGTGCTTTCATTTGTATGTTTGTTACTTATGCTCTCCCTAGTGTCTAAGCTAGAGGTGTTAGGATTTTAGCGTGTTATTTTGATTTGTTTTATTGGACTAACACTAGACTAACCTACACTCTACATAATCCTTATTCATAATTACTATATGTATTACTTACTTATATATAAATAATACATATAACAATAATAAAATATTATAATACATATTTTATTATTACTATATACATACATACATATATAAAGAGGGTTGGAGGGTCCCTCATCCATTTTATTAAATGAGGAAATGAGATTACAAACCCACCAAACGATGAGGACACCACAAGACCAAAAAGCAGCTAGAGACCCACAAAAAAACCAACAAAATCACAACCAAGACAAAACAAAAGAACCCAAGATTTAATGAACCAAAAAACATGGGAATGTCGCCAAAACACCCGTAGTAGAACACCAATCTTGTTGCCACATGAAACCCATGGCCTACATAGATCCCCAACTACCAACGCACCGCCACCATGCTCCTTACCCCCATCTCAGATGAACCACTAGCCACCACATAATTTATAAGGACTATAATTTGTCCCTCCTTGATAGCTACATCTTTCACATCCATCCCTCGAGGCAATGTGGATTTTCACATTTGTTTGGACATACCCCCCTTTCAGACAGAGGTGCCCCCCAGTCTAAGTATCACTTTTAAACTTTCCAAAGAGGCCCACATATGTGCTGAAGTTGCCCAACCTTTGGTGAGGGGTCCATCCCTCACAAACATTGGGGCCTACCATGGAAGTAGTGTATGCACTCAAAAAAGTTGCAAGAGCATCTTAATTACCGAAGCCAAACCTGAAGATTTCCTACATACGATCAACACCGATGGAGAACGAAGGGTCCCCAAGTCCAATAATGGCACCTAACATTTAGAGGGGCCAATGTTCTGGAGCTAAGATTACATGTCTTCTAGGTGGACCAAAAGATTATGAAATCTATCATCCAAGTCCCTAAAGGCTTTGAAGAAGACCAGACCAACATTCACCATCCCATGAAAAGCTCGGGATCCCTTGTCTTCCAACTTAAATTCCTCCACAACATCCTCAAGTCCCACTCAAAATTGCTCCTGAACAAACCCAATAACAACCGCCATAGTAAGCTCCTTGTCCATAGAAATTTGAAGAAAGTTCCCCATAAAAGCTGATGCCACTAGAGAATTCACCTTGATCCTACAATTTGTCTCCAGAAAGACCGATCCCACAACTTCCTCAATGGCATGTAAGACATTCCCAACCTGAATGAAGAAGATACGTTTCATCCTGGCATCTGAAACTTGCCCCTTAAAATCCAACTCGCGCTTGCTTGCCATGACATGAAGAAGGGGATCATTGAGGGTCACTTGTAGCGTGCATTCTATTGATTTTGCATGGTCACTCACCTCCATATGCCTACACTTACCAAAGTGCCAATGCCAAAAAAATAATTCGCATGGCTATAAAACCAACGGCTAAAGCCTCAACTTAGGTGAGGAGATGTGGGGGTCATCAAACAAGATGGGAAAGACATTTCCCATGCTTTAGCTACCCCTTACCATAAAACCCCTTAGGCCCAAGATCCCCAAGCATAGCCTAATCACAAGGGAGCATTCAATTCCCATGTGTCCCAATTATTATCATATATCAATTCCTTAGGTTGATCGATGTCTTTATTTCCCAACTCATCGACCACCTGATTTGCTTCACGAAAATAATGCATGGCTTCATAGTCGTTTATATGATTTAGACATTCCCATGCCCAGCTCGAAATATTTTTTAGGTTCCAAGATCTTGCCTTCCCATTCTTCAGAACTTGAATGATGACCATCGAGTCCCCTCAATTATGACATAATCAATCCCACATTAACACACAAATTTGAGTCCCAACACTAAGGCTTGGGCTTCAAAATCTTTGTTCGTTCCATCCACTAGCATTTTTGACGTTGCTCCAACGAGCGATCCTACATAATCTCAAATGATTAGCTTACCCCTGACACTTCGAAGTTCCCACAAATAACGCCATCAAAATTAAGTTTGAACATCTCCAAAAAAAGCGACATCCAATCTATCATCCTTGTACGCTCAACAACCTTTGACAATGTAACCAATCTATTATATATAATAGTATATATTAATAATAATATTATTATTATTATTATTGTTATTATAATATTAATATATTATAATATTTTAATTATAATTAAACATAGATATTAATATTTTAATATATATTTATAATTATAATAGGACAAATTATATAATTATTTATATATTATAATATTATATAATATATTTATAATTATTAAAAATATAATATATTATTAAACATATTAAATGTATTAATTATTTCCAATATATCATTATTAATTCATAAAAGATTACTATAATTTTCACTTGAATTTAAGATTTTAAGTATTCAATATTTACTAATATAATTCATTATCTATCGTATATTGAAATATTTAAATTTTTTTGTAATTAAATTATATTTTTTTAATAAAAATTAATAAAAAATCATTTAAGTATATTTTAATGGATAGAAAATTCACTATTTACTATATATTAAAATATTTAAATTTTTTCATGATTAATTTATGCTTTTTTAAAAATCAAAATTAAATATAAAATCATTTAACTATATTTTTCTATTGTGTATTGAAATAGTTAAAATTTTAAGTAATTAAGTTATGATTTTTTAATAAAAATCAATTAAAAAATAAAATTAAAAAAAAAATAAAAATAAAAATATATATATATATATATATATAAATTTAAAATCAATAAAAATCACTGATAGAAAATTTTAAAGAAATTTGCTGACGTCATGAATAGTAACCTCATACATTAACGGTGAAATGGAACTTTGTTTTCCATAATAATAATAAAAATTTTAACGTCCATGAGACTAAAAATAGCCTATGGGACAGCAAGACAACTCAAACAGATTTAAGTAGCACTGTTCGCTTCTTGTGTACGCTGATGATGAGCCCCCCCTAATTGCTCAATGTGCTTTTCGTTGAATAGGTTATGCCAAGAACTGTCACATATAGTATCCACAAATTTATCTCTGTTATCCTTGTAGGCCTCATATTCTAGAATAAAGTGCTGTTCAGTTTCCACTTTCCCAGAATTGCAAAATCTGCAAATTCTCTCTTCCCAAGCCTCCTTTGGCCTCTTCCAACGCCCGGTCTCACAACGAAGTTGGTGAGAGTTGGTTTCCAACTCCCGGTCTCACAACGAAGTTGGTGAGAGTTTGTTCTCAGCAGAGCAATAAGAATTTTAACCCTCCAAGAAATGTTGGCTCCTATGTACGCTTTTTGGAGTTGATCACAAGTGGGGTTGAACTCATTTATATAATATAGTTTCTTTCTCTCGATCTCGCTTCCTCAATTTCTCTTGTAGAATTTCTCCATAACAAAAACTTTTATTTCTTTATTATTTGTGGGGCACATATTGAATTGAATATTCCATTTACTCATATATGTGATGTTTTATTGCATCCATGTCCTTTTTCGCTTACATAGTGTATCACTAAAAACAACTTTAGGCCATCTATCCTCTTCCATATATGATCGGGTGCGGGTGAGCGGAATGGCGTTTTAGTTGCTATTAACTGCATGCTCATTTTTTCGCGGATTAATCTAGTGGAATAATTTATCTCCTACGGCTTCCGTGGAAGGTACGAATTTTGAGAACTCCTGGGTTTGAATTGTTAATTTTCGTTTCAAGTTTTGACAGCTGCAGGAAACTGCATTTTCAAATTTTTATTGCTGAAAGTCGTATGGAAATGCGAACAGAGAGAGGAAGAAACTATCAAAATCTTGTCGCAGACAGTCATCAATCGTCTGTATTCCCCGAGTGTGAAGTTGCAATTCCTGCGAATTCACTGGAGAGGACGCCAATCCGTCACATCTTCACCAGCTGTGAGTGTTAAAATTTTTATAATTGAAACTGGTCTTAATCTATTTAGTCTATTCAAATTGTGGATTAACCGGTCAATAAATTTGTTTTTATTGTTTGATTCGAGCCCTCTGTCATTCCATGTTTTTAAGGTCTTTTGGTTTTTAAGGCGGGCCTGTACATCGAAGTCTTCATTAATTTCTGTCTCAGCTCCAAACTTTTCGTAACTACCTCACCAAACGTCGTATGAAACTGCTCTGAAACTTTCCAAGTCCAGGGCTTTATTCAAAACCCTAGCTTTCCCATTCGCAATGATTTCTCTATCCTTACATATAAGCTCCTTCCTGGCAGCGGGAAACTAACTCACCTGGATTGAATTCATTTTGTTTCTTTTATCCGGTTGGGTCCCATGGGCGGTGAGCTTGGTGTGGAGCAGAGAAATCGACAATAACAGAAGGAAAACAGCCATGCCCACTTCTATCGTGATTTGGACATGTTCAATTTGAAGCGGGCGACAATGGATTTCTTAAAAGCATTGATATCCCCGATTGTTAATTTTATGTACCGATAAACCGGAGCAACCTCATTGATAAAAACCCTCACATTACTTTAGGTTAGCCATTTTAAATGTCCTGTCCGAAGGATTTTAAACAACAAATTTACCATTCTCACCAATGTTCTCAAGCCTTTTCATAACCTTAGGAGCAGGCAGATTTGACTGAATTAAAAACTCGCCCTGCCTCCTCAAAATATTAGATGATCAGTCAGCAATTTGAACTTGCTCTTGATCAAGTTATGCCTCTACATCTGCAAGGCATGGTTGACTGCTGTCAACTTTAATTTGTCAGTTAGTTAAGTGTCTTGGTTTTGTGCAAATGGTCTTCCTTGCTGCAACAGAACTCCTCTGAATCCCTGGACACAAACATTAAGATTCGATACAAACAGTAAGGTCTTCTGGTTTGGGGTTTGTAATATTGACACATTCTATCGTCTTCTTTTCTATAGTGAAACTGGTCTTAATCTGTTTAGTCCATTCAAATTGTTTTTTTTAGATTGGTTATAGGTGTAAGTTTGAGTTTGCTTTCTGTTACTGGGGAGATGGAGAGCTGGTTGTCTTCAGCAGTGATTAAGGAGGACATGGTCTGAAAAATGTTCTTTTTTTGCCTTTTCCTGCTTCTATGAGTTTCAGCCAGCAGGATATGAAAACATCAGCAGTTTCTAGGGAAAGTTTGATAACAATTTAAAGTATCTGCCTGGAGGAGAGTTTAAGAATGGGGTTTGAATTGATGCATTTTTTAATTAAGTATTGATTTGTTAAAAACTTGGTGGTTGAGTCCCCTTCTCAGATGCACATGGTTATAGATTGGTTACAACAATAGGTTTCTTC
This sequence comes from Torreya grandis, assembly GCA_037957365.1. Lineage (NCBI taxonomy): Eukaryota > Viridiplantae > Streptophyta > Pinopsida > Cupressales > Taxaceae > Torreya > Torreya grandis. The sequence continues at coordinate 1,424,637 of JARHVA010003322.1, read as the reverse complement.
GTTTTGCTATAGTGCAGAGATTTCTGTGGCTGCTGCTCTCTGAGTTGAATGTCTGCTGTATATCCTTGTTCCTGGGTCTGTTTTTTGTGTCTACACCAGCCAGCTGATATTCAACTTTTTAAAGGTGTTGGAATATGTTCTCAAAAGTGCTTTTGTTCTGTTCCCTCCGAGCTAATTTTAATCCTAGGGAGAGATCTACAAATGTTCAAAGCAGAAAGTAGTTAAACATGTTATTTGTAGTAATGTAAGATCACACTTGGCACTGTGGATTAACTGCTCACCACAACTTGTTATGTCACGATCTATAAGTTTGTGCTGGGATTTTCTCTTCCATGAGATTAGGTCTAGCTGAGTGACGAAATTGTTTAACAAGTGAAATTGATGGGGGCGAAAGCATCCACCTCCCTTCTTGTTGCTTGATGAGAACAAATACAGCTAAACTCTGCCCCTAAGTTCGTAAATGCATCTTAACCGTCCATCCTAAAATTGCAAAGACTTTCAGCCCCCTTGCCAACACGCTTAGATTTAACTTTTACCTGGCCAAAGCATGTGACCTTGGGGGAAATGTGCTTCTCCTCTGTAGTAGTCTCAGAGCTGGTGCCTCTATTACTTCTCCTCAACAGCAATGGAAACACAGGACTGGAAAAGGTCACGGAGTCTTACTTTACCTTTGCCAATTGCTGGATCACATTCAGTAATGGAACCATTGTATAATTCAGCACTTTGGATACTTGAGGTACGGGAAGCCTCTCACCAGATGTACTATGCATGCCAATTTTTCTATGAAGAACCCGACAAATATTAAACCAGCTGATTCATTAGTGCAGATCAACTAGTGACAACAATGGAACCTTGTAATAATTATTTTTACAAGTGAGTAGGATACAATGATACTACCAAAGATTCTCAGCACCATGAAGGTTGAAGAAAATTGTAACACCCATATACACCTAGGTCCAATTGGTGTATTTCTTTCCAACTGTGCCAATTTGAAGGTCTTATGTAGAGTAATATTTTGTGAAAGTGAACTGATAAAAACCAAGGCCCATTTGGGGCTTCCAGTAGCAACTGTCAAAGTAAGGGGGGATAAACATAATAATTGGAAGAGTTGCCAATGGAGAGAGTTTTATCTTTGATTAGAGATTTAGTCCATGCTCAAGTGCTAGAATGCACAAAGGTGGTGAAAAAATCCTTAAAATGCCCATTTTTTAGGAGGATGTACATATTTTTAACTAATTAACAAGGTACATTTCCCAATCCCACGAATTTATTTCTTTGAATGAACAGTTAAAAAATTGCATATGTGACTAAAGACCAGGGTTCAAGGGTTTCCAATCATTGGCGATAAGGTTATGATAACAAACAATAATTCTGTCTGTATACACTAGAAAGTAATCTCTTTGATAAGACACACAACCCTATTGAAAGGGGACAATCTAGGGTGTGCAGAATCTGACCTTATACACGGTTCCCTTAGGGAAGAATAGAAGGTTAAACAGAGAAAATCTCAATGTTGTATGATAACAACCTGCAGTAAAGGGCATTGACCTCTCCTCCCCTCCCTCGCTTGATCTAAGAATGAAACGATGTCTTGAGTGAGGTGAGTAAAGATATCCTATCCCGGAATCAGCCATGTTTCTGGTGCATTTTGTCCTGTCTCTGAGATAAAAGTCACTCTTTGACTTTATGTAGGAATGAGGAATGTGAATGCAGCCTGAGATTTGCACATGTATTCAAGTCTAGCTTTTGCCTGAATTTGGAAATGGTGTTTCCTCACTTCTATATTAACATATACAATGTACATCATCCAAATTTGGATTCTAAACTCCCTAAGGAAGATAAATTTGGCATTGGCCGAAGATGTCGGCTACAAGATAAAACAAGTCTAAGGGGACAAATTCCTAATGGGCCAAATATGTTCTTGGCATGGGCCGAAAATGTCCGAAGGGACCTAAGGCTAAGATGGAGGGATAATGAGAGGCACAGGGGTGGTTGCTAGGCCAAGGGAAGCCTAATGAATAAAATGGAGGGTGGTAGGTGGATGAATTAACCTAGAAGTATGTTTAATGGACCTAATACACTTGGAGGCTTGGAGCTATGGGTCAACAAAACGTCATTGGGCTTTCTGCCGAGCCCACCCAATTCCCATCAAATGATCATTTGTGAGGTCAACGTATCCTTGACAATAAAAAGTACTGCTGAATGTATCACTTGGCAAGAAGACAAGAAATTCAGAGCATTCATGTGGGCGCAATAGGGTGTCCTAGATACACTAGGAAAACCATATATCACATGCCACTTTCCACCAGTAAACTAGTAAATTGCAGGTATACTTGCAGATGCAGGGAAAACACAAGATACATATAATTTATATTGAGAAAGCACATGATACTTACACAAAGAAATGGTTTTATTGTCAGAGCCACAGTAAATTTTAATTTCATGCCACCGTTCTAATATCCAACACAGGAAGTCATAAGAAGGTGTGAAGAAGAGGATAATAAGATTCTAAGTAAACAACACCAGAATATGAAATTGAAGATGACAATGACAGTGAGCATTCTTGTGAGAACAGTGCCGACAAAGAGATGAAATAAATCATTGCTTGCATCTACACACATATCACAGTGGTCAGCCAAGTATCCCATTGAGAAAACCATTTTCCTCAAGGGTCTCCCTCTATTCCCATTTCTTTAGAATGAACTGTTTCTTTCATTACAAATGAGACAAGGGATCTTCAGAATTTAGGGGTTGAGAATCTTAGAAAGAATGCACATTTGACTGTCATTGCATCCTTTAAACACCCTTACAATGCTCAATATTAATACTACCATTGTATCCTTTTACACTTATACAAGGTACTCAATTACTTTTGCAACAATATTCACACCAATTTGCTTGTCTGTCCAGTTGTCAGGTTCATTTATTGTGTACCTGCACAGGCTTCTGTCGTGAAAACTATAGTTACCCCTAAAAATTTAATTGGCTTCGTCTTGGTTTGAATTGCAGTAACCTATCAATCAGTTACTTCCCTCTTCAAGTCAGTAGTGAATATTACAAAGGAAAGCATGCACATGAGTTTTCAGATACCTTATTTGGGTTCTTGCCTTCCTGATGAAGAGATTGTAGCCATGTACCTCCTATCCCACTTGTCTCCTCAAACTATCCCAATGTCCGTATTTTACTTTGTGATATACCTCATTCAAGATGGTCAAGAAAGCTCAATTCACTTATTCAACAGCCTTCAGTAATTTAGTCAATTAAGAAATAATTGGACCAGTTTGCTACTTAAGATAACAGTTACATAAACAATCTGAAACAGGTTTGCAACCAATGACAGTTGAGTCATTTGTTGAGCAGACCTTATCTCTGCCCTTAGTGGTCCAGACCCTGATGAACGGGCTTCCAAGTAAAAGGAGCAGCCTTTATCTATGATACAGTTCACACCTTCCACTTTGTGATAGTACCAAAGGGACTAGGAGAGTCCTTTGGTTCCAGTATGCAATCAGTAGAACAATTGAATGTTATGCACAGAGATTTCATAAACAGACAAACATGATTTGTTCACATGCAGATGTGATTTGCTGGAAGGAAGCTGCAAATGTACTCAAGCAGAAGCAGGACAAATGTTTTGGTGGGAGAGATTGAAAGAGAGAGTACATGTTGTATGCAATAAAAAACAGAAGCAAAGTAATGGAAAGTTTTAAGCTAATCCACTGAAATGGATGGAGGTACATCAGTTGATCTTGCAGGGAAAAAGTAAATGTGAATCAGATGATTGATCAATCCATATAGAAGATGATTTACTAGTGAACCATCTTCGATGTTGAAGTAGATGAATAGTTGTCAATGGTCATGGCAAAATCACATATGCAATGCCACTAGTGTGCAAGAACAAAGGTAAATAATTCAGATGTTGCAAATCAAGGCATGATTACCCCATAAAATAGTTGAAATAATGGATAATTGATTTGTTTTTAAAAGCTACATATATATTACAATAACAAACTGGAAAGGTAACTTCAAAGGGAGAGGAGGAAGATCCAAACTTTAGCAGCATGGAAAAGGTATTTCTGTGAAATATCCACACTGACAATGCGTACCACCTCAGTTTCCTGATCTGAAAGGGTATCAAATAAACTCCCTGATCCACAACCTAAATCAACCTAGTAAGAAGCATGAAAGTAAACATAAATAAAAAAACAAGTCCAGAACGAAATAAAAAAACAACATTCAATATGGTACTATACCAAGGACTTTGCGTGATGCTCTTTTAGAAGACATAATGTGTATCCTATTCTCTGTTTTGACAGAGGTGGACTGAACAAAGCTCACTCCATCCTCTGTTCTGGAGGCTCTTGTAACTTCGAAAGCTTTACAGTGCTCTAAAGATGCTCCTGAAATGTAAATGAACCATAAATCACAAGATCCATCTATGCACATCAGCACAATAAAAGGAAACAAGTCGATGTGCTACTTGAGGATAAATGGGAAATTATCCGAGCACTCTCACCAACAGCGGCAAATATCTCATTCATTGAAGGCAAAGACGTGCGAAAGGTTTAGACTTGTTAACAGATAAGTGAGCTACACATGCCTCTAGCTTGGGAATTACAGCACCTATCTGAAATTCAAATTCAAAGTTTTCTATGCATTCCAAGCATTAGCTTACATATTCATTTAATAAGCAAACACTGTAGGAGATGAATACTATAGTGCCAAATGCATTATTGGAGATGCATAAGGCAGAAAATGGCAGCTCAAGTGAAGAAAATTCCTTGTTTAAATCTATCATCGAAAGATGACCACCCTTCTCTGCACTAAAAAAGTGGTTCCATTAACACTCAGAGCTTTCAAGACAGCACTTTGGAAAACATCACTCTTGTTTCTATAAGAATTCTCAGAAGTGAACTCGGTGATAACCTCTCCTTCCTCATTCAGTATTTTCACACTGCACCTGTGTCCACCAGTCTGGATACTAGCATTTGAACGAGAGCTTTCACCTTTCTTCCTATGTTTTGAATTATGAAGTTCTTCTTTGGAATCATTCTATGATAGTATCTCAATTATGGAAAGGAAGACAGGTTCAGGTAAGTTGTAATAATTATAGCAATTAATTAGAAGGTCTCGGGGTAGTATGCCATGCCAGTTGGAACATGTTGTAAATGTGGTTGGCAATTCTGCCACCAAAATCGCATCTCTGGAGATCTTGTAGGAACCTTTAGGATTTTGAGTGAGCAACACCCTGTAGAATTGACACAATCACATAAGTAGAGATGACCAAATACCCATGTTTATCCATAGTTAGTAGAACAAAATCCTAAATTTGCAGAATGAGTGAATATGTACAGCTTCACTTAACATTGATGATTGTGCTCTACATCCTCACAAGGAGAAATGAATGTCATCAATACTAAATAGTACAGGAAATGCAGCGAAAGGTATAATGGTTATAACACTACTTTGGATGTCTATCAGAAAAAAACAATAATAATGGATTATCCAAAAAGTTATGAGCATTCACTTATTGCAAATCAAAAAACCCAAGAAATAATAGGACACTCCCACATCACAAAATATTGGTAATATATAAAACCATACCACAAAGTAAAATTGGTATGAACAGAATATTAGAGATTTCCATAGTGCTTTCAAAATAAAAAACTAGCATATTAAGCAAAAATCTTCATAACCACATTGAAAAAATCATACTTATTTAAAAATAAAATATCTAAAACTTGTGAGAGACAACAAAAAAAATATCTGACCTGCTATAGATGCTAAGGTTAAATTTTTCCCATAATGACCCCCATGTGGATCCAACTGATGCTAGAATTGCATCACTGTGTATTTTTAATTTTTTTGAATCACCAAGCTAGATGCTCTTGTATTATATTCCAACTGAAAGGCACTATGCTACTTACTATCAAGAGTGCTTTCATTGAGATCTAGAACCAATGGTTAAACAATCTGGAACTTGAAAGTACAATCTTGAATCTGGAGGAGTCTTCTTCAGTGTCTTGCAACAAAGACAAGCCATGCAATGTACAGATATTACAGTACAGTCAAATGCATTCCTAGAGGCTCAAACCTGAATACAAAAACAAAATAATAACATCTAATTAAAAGTTGCACGTGGAAGCCTTCAACTTAACATTAAAATACATGAGTGGGTTTTATTTGGGTTAATTTCACATTGATAATAATTGTGAGACGGGTGATTCATTAGGCACTAAACTCTCCAAAAGCTTTGCCAATGGGGAAAGAGACTAGAGAGTGTGAAGCCCAAAGTGGTGAATTACATTCACTATTCCTCCCCCCTACTAACAAATGCTTACCCAAATACATTAGGAAAAATGTCATTTGGGTAATGACGACTCATGGAGGTCATTTGAATAATGACTAAAACATACATGAGTAAAAATCCCACAAAAATTATTATTTAATTAAAGCGATAGAAATGTTACCTTGAAATCAAATTGTGAGAGGAATTTCCAACTCCTAGAGGATATGCCATTACATCCATAAAATATTCTTCATTGCCAATGATTCGACTGACTTCTCAGAAGAGCATGGTTTATAAACAGCTTTAAAAGAACAACTTTCAATTACCTGCAAACTTCTTTACCAACTTTTCCGTAGTTTCGTCAGAAAATGGCTCTTTTTTACCAATCCAAATGCTATCTGGAGGAGAATCTAGGAGGCTGCAGGATTTAGCAGCCCCCAAAACTAGTTGCAAACTCAATGCAGGATCTTTTTCTGCATTTTTGTTTATGGATTTGCATAAAGTCACTATCTTGTTAGCAAATACAGAAAGAACTGCAGCTGGAACCTTCCCATAATTCACACCTTTCCTTCGAACAGCTGCTGTGAAGTGGGCAATCAATGGGCAGGTTGAGAGGAGAAACTTCATCCAAGGAAAGCAAAGGGTCAGATTTATAAAATGTGAAAATACAATAATATTACCGTCTCATATGGAACCAAAAGAAAATTTAGATGCATATTAGTCATTACAGTCATGGGCAGAACCAGGTAGGTATCCACTAGAGATAATTTTGTTTCGATAATTATGGGTGTTCTCTTTTCTGTTTTGTACCGACTCCGAACTCATTCATTCACTTTATTAAAAAAAGGTCTGCATAGCATAGACCAAGGCCCAGGCTAGGAAAAAACCTTCTCAGAAAATGTAGTGCAAAGACGGTCCTTTAAAGCTTGTCATTTTCCCTCTTCAGTAAGATTGTGAGGGTTTTTTCTCTCTTGCTTGTTGGCGGGAGCATCCTCTGATGGCTGCATTCCCAGCTGCGAAAACATTTTGATACCATATAAATACATACCACATTTCTTTTAGAAAATAAGCATTGTTGTCTACAGGATACAGCTATCCAATCAAATAATCATGAAAGTTGCAGCATTGAAAGGAGAACATGAAAGACACTGATAGATCATGAGGGCATTTGCAATTACAGAAATTCAATTCTGAGGTAAAAATCATAATGCATTTGCCATTAGTATGCACACTGTTGCACATAATCACATTCTTGTAAGTTTTTCTAGATTATATAGTACAATGCCTAATACACATTAAATATTAGCATATTTTATTGCATATTGAATCCAAGGCATTCACAACTGTAATATCTGACAAAAATCACACCATAATCTATCCCAAATATCTTATTTTAGCATAGGTTGGGAGTATCCTAAAAAAAGGAAGAGTGATTGAGTTAAAAGTTGAATGTATTCAGATTATTCACATGCACCAATGAAATTTTTGAATGGCAAGAATGATGAGAGTGGATATGATTAAATTTTGTCACTTAAAAGTCTTCAAGGCCATTTTGTGCATATTTTCTAACATTTACAGTCCATGTAATTACATTTGGATGAGGTATCTGGCCAAAGACATCATGAGCTTTTTGTGGGCTTTTGCATCTGACAAATACGTCTATCAGGGCATTCACAACAACATAATCTGAAAACAAATTCAGCTTTGATTATTCTTTGATGGAACTCTTTTCCCTGATCCAAAGCTCCCATTTTGGCACATGAAATATCCTTTTTTGGATAAATAATAACAATTTTGAATTTCCCGTAAAACCCTTATAAAACAATTTAAATTTCTCTTAGAAGAAATAAATTTCCCTTAGAAGAAATAAATTCAACACCCTCTTGAAAAAACTAGAACCCTCGGGTAATATAAATCAAAACTCATATGAAGAAATTAGAACCCCCGTTAAATCTGTTAATGTCACCAAGTAATTGTAGAGGCACAAAATATTTGTCTTTCACCAAGTTAATCAAATAATAAATGAATAGAACAATACATGCAATAGGATTTCCGACCACACCCCTCCTTAATTTCAGTGAATTGAATACTAAATATTACATGCAACATCAAATACGAATAACCCACTACTGATTACAATCAACTAGATCAAACCCTACTGAATTTACACAAATATCAATGATTACAAATGATAAATACCATTTATTGTCTTCATTTGCTGTGTCATAGTAATTATTATGATATGGCAGACCTGCAAGTGTGATGTAGGACTACTAGCTTTCAATGGACCAAACCCTAACTGTACAACCCTCACTTTGCTGAGAAAATTGTTATTATTTACTTAAAAACTTTGCTAAAACCCTATTTTTTGATTGCATGTGATAACCAACCGTGTAAATCATTTGTAACCCTTGTATGGAGCTATCAGAATGGATTGGATGGGCTTCGTCTTTTGATCCGACTGCAATGAAGTTTTTCATCCTCAAGCAGAAGTTGAATGAATTTGGAATTCAATCGTGAATTGTCAAAAGTTTAATAATCAATAATGATTATTCATTGCCCCTTTTGTCCTTATATAAGATTCACTTTTTAATTCACCAAAATCCTACAGTAGTTAGAATTACTTTTTAATTTAAATTTCATCTTTTTTTAACTTGACTATTAATTACTTTTGGCCATGTATGTATTAATTGCTTTTGGCCGCACTCAATAATAATTAATAAATGTCATTTTTTGAAAGTTATAACTTAAAGTACTTTGTGAACAACTTAATAAATTATTATTAGATTATTAATTATTTCAAAAATGGGACATGACAGTCCGCCATTTTCAAAATTACTTGTCCTCAAGCAATCCCTGAACCACCCTGCAAATCCCAGGATCCCAAACCAATCTTGTTGTTTCTACCATTCTTCCTGGTGATGTAGATGGCTTCTGCAGCACTACTCTGAAACAAGCATGAATTGGAAGCATTGAACCTACTGATACTTTTTCAATAAATTTTGAATGAATTCATGATAACAGAATCATGAATGAGCTGTGATCTAGAGAGAGTACTACCAATAGTGACACCCTCCATTCTGTTCGCTGTAACAACTGTAGGGGCTCCATTAGCTATACCATGAAGTACAACCTTTTTTCCATCAAATTCAAATTTTAGCTCCAAGGTTTGGTAATTCTGTGTAAATTCTCCAAGGGAATGTAACCATTGCACCCCAAAAACCAAACCTATTTCTCTTATGCTCACAACATAGAAGTCATCACACACTCTGTGATTATCAAGTGCGATCTCCAACTGTTGAATCTTTCTGGTGCAAGGAATAGTAGAACTACTAGCTACAATCTCATTTAAGCCCTGGATTTTTTTTGATTTCAATTTGCTTTGGGATACCAAACCCTTATCAATGAAGTTGTGGGTTGCCCCACTATTAATCAAAACTGTGAGTTCACGTCCTTGCATGACTCCACAAATTCTGAAAGGGTAATATTAGGGTGTAACAAGTGCAACATAAGTGCCTGCTAAAATAAGTGTGGCAAGGGTGCTCCCTAAACTATCTCCATCTCCTCTTTCAGGTTCATGGTACTTCTTCTAACTCATCATTAGATATCACTTCAATGTAGTGCACATGTCCTTTTGGAAGACACCTATGACCTAGTTCCCATGGATCCTTGCATGCGAAGCATAGTTTTTCCTTATGAGTTCATTTCGTGTTTTTATTTCAATATGTGGCTTCTGTGGCAGCTCTTTTTGGAGAGAAACCCCTTGTTGAAATGGCTTCTTTTGTTGCCTCAAAAACTAATGTCCTTGGCTGCCCATAAGATGTTTTTGGCTGTTCATAGGTCAGAATTTTACTTTTAGGTACTATTGTCTCCAAATCTAAAGCCTTTTTAATGGCTTCTTGAATAGAAATAGGGTTGAAAGCTTTCACCAAACCCTTGAGTGGTTCATCTAAACCCTCAACAAACAAAACAAGTCTCCTTTTAGTGACATCAGGTGCCATAACTGAAAGCTTTTGAAAATCAGCAATAAAGTCCTCCACTGAATTGGATTGTTTGAGTTGAGCTAACTCCCAAAAATGAATTTTTGGATCAACTCTATCAAATCTCTCTATTAACCTAGTACTAAACTCCACGTATGAGTGGGATGTGATTGTCCCTCAGTGATCAATCCATGGTACCACCACTCGTGTGCTACACTTTTTAGGTGAAAGGTGGAAAATTTGATGGCTTATGTATCCAATTTCTATATCCATGAGCATGCTATGCACTTATCGGAGCCATCATATGTAGGGAGTGTTAACTTGCCTAATGTTTGTTGGAGGTCCCTTTGATTTGTTTGTGGCCTACTTTTAGCTCTTTGACCACCTTTGTTCTTCTTTAGGTTTATAAAATTAGTGAGGGAGATAGCCTCCCTAATTTCACCTAGGAGGAACCTGTATTCTTCATAGCTAACAACAATTTCATCCGTCACAATGGATCGAATTTCCTCCTCTGGAATTGCTACTTCCTCACTACGAAGGAAAGTTGGTTGGAAAGGCCTGGCAAATGAATTAATAGTCGCCCTCTACATGTGTTGGTTGTTGTTCACCCCTGAAGAACTTCCTTCACCATTTTGAGCTCTCCTCACATTCACATTTAGCATGTTGTGGACTAATTATGCCATCATATCTGTTAAACGCTCTTGTCCTTGCACAAGCCTGTCATATCGAATTTCATCAACATCTCTGTTATTCATGGCTTCCTTTTCTTTCCCTACAAGTGATTCTGGATCTGGCTGTCCTAATCTTTTCTCTGGCCGTTCTGGACCCTTTTTCCTTTCTCTTTGGTAATAATTGGTTTCTTTGTCACTGCCTTGCATGAAGTAGAAGCTACAAAATAAATTTTTCCCATAAGCTGGCAAGATACAAGGTTTGATACCATTGAAATATCTCTTTTTAAATAAATATTAACAATTTTGGATTTCTCGTAAAACCCTTATAAAATAATTCAGATTTCCTTTAGAAGAAATAAATTTCCCTTAGAAGAAATAAATTCAACACCCTCTTGAAGAAACTAGAACCCTTGGTTAATATAAATCAACACCCTCGTTAAGAAATTAGAACCCTCGTTAAATTTGTTAATGTCATCGAGTAATTGTAGAGGCACAAAATATTTGTCTTTCACCAAACTAACCAAATAATAAATGAATAGAGCAATACATGCAATAAGATTTCCAACCACACCCCTCCTTAATTTCAGTCAATCGAGTACTAAATATTACATGCAACATCAAATACGAATAACCCACTATAGATTACAATCAATTGGATCAAACCCTACTGAATTTGCACAAATATCAATGATTACAAATGATAAATGCCACTTATTGTCTTTGTTTGTTGTGTTGTAGTAATTACTCTGATATGGCAGACCTGCAAGTGCGACGTAGGATTGTTGGCTGCCAATGGACAAAACCCTAGCTGTACAGTGCTCACTTTGTTGAGAAAATTGTTGTTATTTGCTCCAAAACTTTGCTAAAACCCTGTTTTCTGATTGCATATGAATAACTATGTAAATCATTTGTAACCCCTGTATTGAGCTACCACAATGGACTAGAGGGGTTTAATTCTCTGATCCAACTGCACCGAAGTTTTCCATCTTCAAGAAGTTGAATGAATTTGAAATTCAAACATGAATTGTCAAAAGTTTAATAATCAATAATGATTATTCATTGCCTCTTTTGTCCTTATATAAGATTCACTTTTCAATTCACCAAACCCTAAAGTAATTAGAATTACTTTTTAATTTAATATTCATCATTTTTCAACTTATGAATATTAATTACTTTTGGCCATTTATGTATTAATTGTTTTTGGACCTACTCAATAATAATTAATATGCGTCCTTTTCTCAAAGTTATAACTTAAAGTACCTTTTGGACGGCTTAATAAACTATTATATCGAAAATGGGACATGACAGCACACAATAAGAGGATGCTGGCAGAAGTTGCTGAGTCTGGATATACACATGCTAAAAGCCTTCTTCCTATCATAAGCTTTTGGTTAGAGATGTTTGAATTGAAATTCACTGGATGAGGTTTTTGATTTAGAGGAAACTGTTGCTGCATTTGATTTGAAGCGCCATGTGCAGCCTGAACATTGTAGCTTTGTTGTTGCTCTGGTGTCTTTAGTCAAAGGGATAACCTTCCCTTGTTGAACCTAAGTTATCCATAGATAAACTTACAACATGAGGATGAAAATCCAGTCTTGCTGAGAACAAATACAACTAAAGTATCGCGGTCTACCAGTTCTTGTTCGGACACTAAAATCAAATCCTTGGTCACAATTTGGTTTATGCCCTCCACAGCAGCAATAGCTGAGAAAGCCCAACAACTTCCGGCAATTAAAAGTTACGGATGGCATCTGCACAGCCCCTTATTGCAGCTATGGTATTATAGTTGGAAGGTGAATCCACACTCTCAGGAAAATAAAAAAATAAAACTTGTTAGGAGCCAATATCTCAGTAGTAGAGCATCCCAGCATGGTTATGGGAGACCCTATATCTGAAAATTAGCTGGTTCAAAAATAGAAGATGTTAAGGGCAGGCAAGTCAGTGAGAACTATGGGAAGTCGTTTGTTTGAGTCCTAGCTGGTCCATGTGTTCATAGCCTATGAATATTCCCTCTTGATATTGAAATTTTGGCCAACCTCCTCTGATATCTCCTAAATCTATCAACCATACATTTTGATTCTATACCCACCATTCCCCAGTTTATATGTCTATAACTGTAAATAGACCAAATATTAACTTTTCCAATTATCCACCACTCATTTGTTATCAGCAATGAATTTCTATACCTTTGTCCACTATATCTATTTTTGTTTGTATACCAGTAGAACTAGAAAGATTGAATTATAAAAATTCCCATGCATCCATTCATATGCTATTAGCTATGAAATCTTATATCCATTCTACACACATATCCACTACTGTTTTATCAATACAGAAACAGGACAGAGCCATGAATTTCCATAGCTCTATCCATTATTCCCCACTTTATATGGCTATAGCTGAAAAGAAACTGAATATTAACATTTCCAATTATCCACCACTCATTTGTTATCAGCCATGAATTTCTGTACCTCTGTCCACTATACCTGTTTTATTTGTATACCAGTAGTACGATTGAATTAAAAGAATGTCCATGCATCCACTCATAAGGTATAAGCTATGAATTCATGTATCTATTCTATACACATATCCACTACTGTTATATTAATACAGAAACATGACAGAGCCATGAATTTCCACAGCTCTATTCACCACACCTATTTTTATTGCTTAGCCATGAATTTCTACACCCATATCCACTACTACTATATTAATGCAAAAAAAGGAATACAGCCATTAATTTCTATACCCATATCCACTATTACTATTGCAAAATAAATGGAACATAAAGGTAAAATTTTAATAATTATGCCAAGAGGCATAACCGACAATGACAGCTGGGGTTTATGCTAGAGTATAATGTCGATAAAGTGTGTCCATAAAAATTGCGAACCATAAATTCAATGCCAATGTAACCATCGTAAGACAGTTTTTCTTCTTGCTTGGAGAAGGAGACCAAAAAATATTGCAATATCTTGAGCAGTAGCACATTAGATTAAGGTGGAACTATGTGACAAATCTAAATTAGGCATGAGATTGATACAAATTGGTGTTTTTCAGATAGATTTATTTATGATATCTGAGCTAGTTACTGTTACAAACAAAATGTAAAGACACCCATTGCATTTTGGAATATAGTATTATTGACAACATTATATCTTAATAATCATGGTAGGCATAGCCAAAGAGAATGAGGCAATTCTGGGTGCATTCCATGTAGGTTCTTTTAAGTAGCATTCTCAAACAGGAAAGCAAAATAACCAATTTATTTATTATGGATGTAGAATACTTTCATAATGTTAAATTGTTTATAGCCAATGAAAATGGATCTTTCTACATTCAAGTAGTGTCTCTAGGTTTTACAAAAAGGCTACTGTTTACAATCCTTTTTGAAACATTGCAGTAATGAAATTATTGGCATTGAATAAATCTAAACTCTACATGGGCTGGATTTTGGTTAACATTAACTATTACACGCTACAAAAGAGATTTTTCTTAATTCAGAAACTAAAACCTTTTGTAGAACTGGAAAAAGAGGACTAACTTCAGCCAAGCATTTCTTCAAAGCATTTTTGCAGATTGTAAATCAATAATTGCATCTTTGATGCTCATTATATCTTCAATGTGTTTTTGAGGGGTCATAGAAGCTGATATCTGATTTGCTAAAACACATCATCTCTTGAAATCCTCTGAGATGCTCTTTACCATAGGCTTCATCAACTCAATGTGAAAAGGATTAGACTTTTGAGGAGTCCGATAATACTTTCCAAGCATAGGTAGCTTCTTCAGTCTGCACCGCAAACATTTTAAATAGAATGAGATGTTGTCCACATCAGAATAAAATTGTGGCAAATTTACAATCATATCTAATTCTCAGTGCAGTTAGGACACCTAAAAAGGCTCAAAATCTACTTAAAACAAACTTCAAAGGTAGTACTCATAAAAATGAATTTTCTCTTGGAAAGACAATGTAGAGATAACTTTGATATCATTCAATTTCCATACTGCTTCTACCAGGTGGTAGTAAGGAATTTGAGGAAACAAGAATTGTATGATATGGGTTCCAATGTCATGATGGATTTTGTGGAACAAGCCATGGTTGTGATCAATGGTAGACAGAGCTAAGGTAGCTCCATACCTAAAATTCAGCCAGATGAATTAGTTACTGGTAAGCAAATTGAAAAAGACGCATTCTCAAGTTCAACTATCACATAATACTTTTGTATACAAATGAAATAAAAGGGTGATCCTTGCATAAGCCGTACCTTCCATCTGTACCATGGAACTCTCTGATCATGACCATGGCGATGTAAGTATATTAGTTTGTCTAAGCACATCACAAAAATCTGCCAGGTCAATCCAAATTCAACAAGATAATGTTACCCTGTTTGCAATAATTATGAAAATGCTTTTACATTTAAAACAAAGAAGTTCCTATTTATTATGGGTCACAAAGGGTGTGCTAGAATAAGTGCAATGCTGTTTTGGAAGAACATATAAGCAATGAATGTATACCTAGTATGGAATGATATAGAGGTTGATAACCGATACCGAATCCATGATGATAGCAAGGGTAAGGAGTAAAGATGCCAGTGAAATCCAACTTAAGGTTGATATAAGAACATTATATCTCTCATCTGGAGCAAAGAGCTGAGAGTTCGGATCATAATGGGAGCCTCTCTTGCCAAAACTCCTAATCCACTGCACAAACCAAAACATGCAGCCCCATGAAGGAAAGAATGTTAACACTTAGAAAAGTTCAAAAAATATTATTGCTTGTAAAATTTCGTAAGCTTTTCTATCTAACACTAAAGAGAGGGAAAAAATCAACATTGCCATATTTGGGAGAACAGGGGCATACTAACTAGGTAAAAAGAATATGCAAACAGTCTCAATGGAAGGAAAAAACCACATCATTCGAGTTTCTGGGTTCAAATTCTTATGCATCTTTTCAGAAACCTATATTATGAAAATTCAGATTCCTTAGATAGAGGCCTAGTACACTTCCTCGATCTCTTGCAGTTTTAGGTGATATTTGCATTTATCGCACAAGCTTTGCAAAGCACAAAGCTATGAAACTGAAATAGGAAACAAAAGCCCTACCCAACTGAAATGACAGTTTAATAAAACAACATAGACCAAATCTGGATATGGATTGTGTTACCCTAAATAATCTTATAAAAGCTTTCAAGCAGTGATTAAAATAATTAATCATCAATAAATATGATCAAAACAGACTTTCAAACTTTATTCAATAATTTTAAGAGAGTGAAAGCATAAAAGATATTAAGCTTCCACACTCCATCATAATATATCAGAGCTTTTGGGAAAACGCGTGTTACAAAGAAACTTGAGAAACTCAACGTTTCTATCAATAACACCATTTTGTGCACAAACAGTAATGATTGCGGACAATGTGCTGCATCTGGTTGAGGATATTATTTGAAAGGCCGTAAATCTTCGTCAAAAAGATCAATTTTTGCATACCCTGTGATCATTGCAGTCCTTGAAACGACATCTCATTCAACCATTTTGTCAAACAATTCACTTGCTTTCTGTATGCTTCCATATTTGAGTTACAAATTTCTTCGAATCAGTGATAAAATTCTATAGAGCAAGGTTCCAGAAATTTTGATTACACCATTTTGTGCATAAACAGTAATGATTGCAGACAATGTGCCACATCTGGTTGAGGATATTATTTGAAAGGCCGTAAATCTTCGTCAAAAAGACCGATTTGTGCATACCCTGCGATCATTGCAGTCCATGCAACAACATCTCGTTGAGCCATTTTGTCAAACAATTCACATGCTTTCTGTATGCTTCCACATTTGAGATACAAACTCCTTCGAATCAGCGATAAAATTCTATAAAGCAAGGTTCCAGAAATTTTGATTAATGTAGGTGAAATTAGACTTACAAAAATAGTTTAGCTGTTTGTATAATAATTCCTTTTCCAATCAATCCACATACAAGACTCAAAAAACAATCAACCATGAAATCTCTATGCCATGCAAGCCATCAAATACATTATATAAATCCATCAAATATGCATTGGAAACCATGTCAGCAATTGTACTAGATGGAAGGCAATTATTATCATTATAAGTATGCAGAGAACAGCAAGTTGAGATATTAAATCAAAATCTGGCCCATGTAGAGTTTAGACTTATCTGATGCCAACAATTTCATTACTGCAATCTTTCAAAAAGGATTGTAAACATTAGTCCTTTTGTAAACCCTAGAGATACTTTCCTGAATGTAGAAAGATCCATTTTCATGGCTATAAACAATTTAGCATTCTTTTGCTTTTGTGTGGTATATTGCTTTTATTTTCCAATTAGTTTAATGGATTTTTCTATACATTTACGATTGTCGATGATTATAATATGTTTGCAAGGGACAAGTAAATTGCTTTAGACTTAATTCAGTACAAGGGTGTCATATTTCTTCTTCAAGTAAATTCACTAGATAAAAATGTTCTCTCCATGATAAATATTTAAAACAGATTTCAATTTCATTTTAACCCCCTGCAGGGACTTGGCACATGGCGCCCTTGTTATATTATAATATTATATAATATATTTGAGGCAGTATGAAAGCAAATAAATAACTACACATAAATTATTTAGAGAGCTTCTATAGACGCATTACCTGCAACAAGTCCACTGTGGGGCCTGTGACTTGCTGTTTCTGCATTCTGCATTTCTGGTTTCTGCTGTTTTTGTGTTCTGGCTGTGCTGCTGTTATTGTGCGTTCACAGGTGTCTGGTTTCTGCATTCACTGCCTCTGCCTGTGTTCACCACACTGTTCTCTGCTAACCCGTTCTGCCTCCATGTGAAAACCCTGCTCCCTGTGTTTGGAATAAATGTAGTTTAGGTGCAGCAGAGATTCTACGCCCACCTCTGCCGTTTTCATAGAGCCAATTAAACTGACAAGTTAACCATTGCTCCCTAAGCATAGAGGCAAATTCAGACATCTCTTCTGAAGTTAGTTTGGTATTGAGAGTGTAAGGACAAAGGTCCAGTCACACACGCCATGTATGTGGAAAAATCCGAGTTATAACTAACGCATTTCACAATTTGCAGGAGTTGAGGCAATGGGTAATGAGAAGGACGAAGACGTCAAGGTTGGAGTGAATGAAGGCTCCATGTTGGCTCATACATTTCTGTATCTCATGGGTACTAATTATTTTTCCCAAATATTTACAATTTAGCTGTATTTTCCTTTGAATTCCTCTAATCTAATATGATTTCCCCCAATTATAACCTAGAATTCATCATTCATCCTTTCAAAACCACTGTAGCACTATTTGTGTTGTTGGATCTGATTTTCATATCATTCCATAGCAGGGTATGGTGACAGATTTAAGGGTTCGAGATGAACTGTTACAGGAATTTTTATTATCAGAAAATTATGGCAGGGGTTGCAGTGATTTTAAAGATGGGTACTATTTCATCTTTATTATTTAGACTTGGTGACCTTTTTGTCTTAGGATTGGCTTTGAAAATTATCACTATGATCTAGGGGGACACTGTTTGAGCCCTTGGTCCCTGTTTGCATCCCTGTACTCATGCTATTTGAGCTCCCTTGGCATCCCCTTTTTGATTTCCTCCCCCATTCCCCTCAAAAGGGAGACTCAGTGGAACATAGGAATTTTTGCCTGTTATTTTAATAGTGAAGCTATATGGACATGTTATGCTTGCCATACTAAAACATGCTTCTTTGTGGACAGTATCTCAGGTTATATCCCGTGGATTGTCATTTGTTTTGAATTTGCTTATCGCACGGAGGCTTACGGAAGAAGATTTTGCGGTAAGATACTTTCCTCTGGCAGCATTATTACGTAGCAATGTCTTTGGGGACAAACTGCAAATATTCTGATTCCATATCATTAGGTTAATTCTATTCTGACTGCATAGTGTCAGGTCATTTCCATTCCAATATACTCATTGTTGTATTTGTAGGCAAATTGAAATTTTTATATGGCAAAAATGCAAAGGTCCATTCTAAAAGTTTCCTTGGCATTGGTGGCGGACATATTTGCTGTTTGTTTTCCTGCATGTTAATCTGCATGTCTCTGAGATTTGTTTCTTGCATAATTGAATCATTCATCTGTATTCAGATTATATTTTATACGTTTACTCTCAAGATACGTTTATCTTATTGTGATCTTTTTATAAGCAATACAATAAATTGGAAATATGTTTAAAGCCAAGAATGATTAAATAATTGTTCCTCTGAAAATACTTAAATTTCCTCTTGCCTATGTTTGATCATTTTCACCTATAATCTCACAATGCAAACCTGGTCCACCACAAAATTCATCTGAAGAAGCATTGCTGTTCAAAGAGTTCCCATGGCACTTCCCACACACTCCCTCCTCAAGTGATTCTACGTTGTCTCATTGTAGAACCCCTTCTACAATGCCTTAAGTACTGCCGGATTTATTTTGACTCCCTGGCTGTGGAAAAGTAAGTAAGAAAGAAAGCCTTTTTTTTGTGCTAGGTAAAAATTGTAGTAATATCAAAGAATTTTCAAACTAAATCTTTCTTTTACATTAAGTATCTAGCTTTCCTAAAAAAATCCCGCTTCCTTTTTTCCTTGCTTTTCAACTCCCACCTTCGCACTTACTAAAAGAATGTGTATGCATGCTTATTTAAATGAACATGCATGATTTTTGCATGATCCTGCTTTTATCATGAATGCAATACTACTATAAGAAGCATGCATGCACATTTTTACATTTTCAGAACATGCATGCTTGCTTTTTACAAATAAATCCAAACCAATGCAAAAAGACAATGAAACTATCAATTTTCTGCACAAGAATTTTTTTTCCCTTGAGCTTATTGGGATGATTTGAAGCAGCATATCTTGTCCCTCTTCAAAACTCAAAGTCAGATGATCTGCAGTAGGAGAGTGGTTCCTACATTGCTATTTTCTCTTCATAGCTAATTTGTGCATCTCTTTAGAAGAGGCACCTCCCTTTTCAACAACATTATTCAATGGGACCTCCAATTTATGCATACTTAGAGATTTTCTGGATTCTTTTGAAGGAAGACTGGGTTGCTCTCTATTCTCATTTTTCTCTTGACCGCAAGGTGCAACACATATAGGTTCACTGGAAGCACCCTTCAAAGCTACCTAACTGTCAGCCTAGTCTATGGAATAGAGAATAGAGAGAGGCTGCCTACCTCCCCATATCTATATAGATGGGGGTTGGGGGATTCCCCTATCTATTATATGGGGTGGCCTTCTCTAATATAGGGGTGTTGAGGAACTTTATCAAGAGAGAGCAGAGGTAGAGGTCAACCGAGTGCCTTCTCCTTCTAGGTGGCCTTTCGCTTTCGTTGCACCACTTGAAAGCCCTTATCAACAGATATAGAGTTACCTTCTGACAACTTTTGAAATGGAGTTTGTGTGCTTGGGCATGAAATAATCAAGTGACCATATTCAAAACATTTCTTGCATCGAAAAACATTGTTTTTATAATCATTTTTTTGGATTCTTGTTTAACCTTCAAAATCAAGGCAAACTCGGCAAGGAGGCCTTTGCTCTACTACACCCTTAACCACTAGTGTGTATTGGGATGTGTGGCCCACTTGTGGCTAGCATAACCTTTCACTTAGTCATATAATAATTTCTATATATTCATAGTGATAGTAGTGTCGGCCTATGCAATATCCATAGCCTTAGTAGTGAGTGTGTGTGTGTGTATGTGTGTTTATATATATATGTGTGAGGTAATGGTTAGTATTGGATCATTGAGTTATGAATTCCATTCTTAGTATAAGGCTGTGGAGGTTGCCCCCTTAAAGTGGCTCAATCACATATTTCCACCACTCTTTGGTGTTTGCAATCATCTTGTATGGATTTGCTCTCTTATGCCCTTAATATTGTGAGTTATTGTTGTTTATCAGCGCTTGATATTTACATTGACATCTATTGCCTCGATTTTGATTCATCTCTCTGAGTAATTTCATTATAAGTGTTATTAGAGCTTCGATTTGGGTAAAAAAATTTTGTTGCATTTTTTTCAAGTCTAGATCAATGTATGTTTGGTGTATGTTTGTGAAGGATTGATTTAGATTTTTTTTAGAAGAAAAATTTGAAAGTGTTTTGTACTTTGTGCATTATAGCAGCTGTTGGAATCGTTTCAATGAGGCTATCGCAATATAATGTATTTGTCAACCCTAATTTTTGGTTGTTTTTACCTTTGTGCAATATAATAGTCATTGGATTTCACAGTGAGATGATTGCAATGGTGTAATTCCTCAGTATCCCTTTTTGACCTCTAGTGAACTTTGAACCTTGATCCCTAAACCCTGAACTTGTAACCCTAAAATATTTGCATGTTAGGACCACACACTAGGAGCTGAGGCAAGGGTTCCAACTCTCTGGGGAAACTCTTAACAAAGAAGAGTCAGAAATGGGAATTAGTGGATCTTTTGTTCTAGGAAATCGGTGGATCTTGTGTTCTAGGATTTTCTTTGTTAGATCACAAGGTGAGCTAGTGTGCAAAACATATAGTCTGACATGGCCAATAAAAGAGACATGGACAAAATCAATCAGCGATTGGATGAGCTTGGGCACATATTCGATCAATTGTTTGCTTGGCAACAAAATTTGCAAAACCAGCCACAGTTCACCACTGCAAACCCAACCGAAGTGGACCTTTTAGCCATCCCAATCCAAACTCAAATACAATGCAACAACCACCTTTGGTTGGTTCCTGTTTGGGGCCTTTGAACATATGCTTAAAGTGGAAATGTGTAAGTTTGAATTGAAGGATCTAGTCACTTGGATCAACCAAATGGAGATTTTTTTTATGTACATTAGATTCCACGTGGATTTTAGTCACAATGGCATCCTTATATTTGAAACTTGATCAATTCATTTGGTATCGATGGTTGTGTGCTCAAAATAAGAAGATTTTAATGTCACTTGACTACTTTTTATGGAGGAATTGTTGATGCACTATCATAATGGTGTGACTGTTAGCACAATTGCAACAAACAAGATTGGTCAAGGATTGTATTCAACATTTTTCAGAATCAATCTTTGCGAGTGGAGATGATCACAGATGAGAAATTGAACGACTTATTTCTTGGGGGACTTGAGGATCACATCCAACTTGAGGTACGCATGTTTAAACCTCTTACTATATTTGGTTCTATTATCATGGCACATAGAGAGGAAAAAACATTGGCTAATAAAACACAGGCCTTCACAAGCATAAGAGATTGGAGCACTTTGGGATCATCATTCCCTTAGCCTACTAGATTGACTCCTCAAAAAACTGAAGAGAAAAGGGAAAAAAGGTTTTGTTTTAATTGCGATAGTAAACACAGTCGAGGACATAAATGCACTGAAAAGAAGTTGTTCTACATTGAAGGCTCCAATGAAGAAGAGGAGGATGAAGAAGTAGAGGTTGTTGATGAGCCAAATGAGGAGTTAGTAGATATCCAACCAATTATTTATTTCCATCCACTGTTAGGCATTAGCACCCCACAAACCCTCAAGGTCTTGGATTTCCTAAAAAACAAAGGACAACAATATTGATTGACACGGAGAGTACTCACAATTTCATCAACAATAAATTGTATGCTCACTTGATTTTTTTTGTTTATCTAGCTCTAGAATTTCAGGTCATTTGTAGATGGTGGTACAATCAGTTGTACAGAGAAATGCCATAGTATTAATCTCACCATGGGAGAACATCGGCTAGATTGCCCTATGTTTGCCATTCCAATGTGTAGAGCAAACATTTTGTTAGGAGTCCAACTCACTACCTTGGGAATGATTAAGGTTTATTTCTAAGAGTTGTTCATGCGTTTTCATTCAAAAAGGACATTTGAATTACATGGGCTATGCGCAAAATCTCCACAATTGGTTATCTCTCATAAGATGTAGAAGATTCTAAAAAAGGGAGTGGATAGGTTTGTGGCACAACTTGTTTATTAGAAGCACAACTAGCAAAAGTGACTACATTGGCATATTTTTAGGCAATTGTCGAGGGGCACTTGATAGTTTTTGTAGATATTCCAAAAGGACTACCACCCAAAAGGGATTATGATCTTGCCATTCAACTAATACTAGGGGCCCAACCACACAACATCGGATCGTATAGGTACCCATATGTACAAAAGAGTGAGATTGAGAAGATGGCACAAGAGATACTAAAGGTAGGTATGATCTGGCATAGCCAAAGTGCTTATTCCTCTCCAGTGGTGATGATGCGTAAGAAGGATGACACCTGGTACATGTGTCCAAACTACAAGGAACTGAACCAGTACAACATCAAAGATAACTTTCCACTCTCAGTAATCGATGATTTGTTAGATGAGTCATATGATGTATACTTTATGAAACTTGATCTTTGCTCAGATTATTATCATATCAAAATTAGAGATATGAGGATATACATAAGACTGCTTTCAAAACCCTTGAGGGCCACTATGAATTTTTGATGATACCCTTTGGCCTAAGAAATGCACCATTTACATTTCAGAGTTTGATGATGAACTCTATCTTTCAACGAGTTTTATAGAAATTTGTCTTGGTATTTTTTGATGACATATTAATATACAACAAAACACGGGTAAAACATTTGCAACATATGGATTAGGTTTTTGAAACTTTGAAACAACACGAGCTTTACGCCAAGCCTTCCAAGTGTGCATTTGAAGTCAAGGAGTTGGAGTACTTGGGTCAAATCATTTTCCATGAAGGTGTAAAGGTCAAGATCAAGGCCATGGTCAACTGGAAAGTGCCTAAAAACCTCAAGAAGCCATGAGGTTTCTTAGGGCTCGCTGGTTACAATTTATGATTTGTAAAAAATTATGGCAGCATTGGAACACCACTCATAACATTATTGAAGGCTACTTCCATTGGAATGAGGCAACTACTAGGGCATTTGAGAAACTGAAGGAGGCCATGTGCACCACTCTAGTTCTAGCTATCCCATTTTTTTCCAAAAATTTCATTATTGAATGTGATGCTTTGGGGCATAGCATGGGAGCAATACTCATGTGAGAAGGACGACCTATTGCATTCGAGAGTTGCCAACTCAAAGTTAAAAATTTACTAAAGCCCATTTATGAGAAAGAAATGATGACTATCTATGCAGTCAAACAATGGAGTCCATATTTGATGGGAAGGCACTTTAAGGCAAAGAAAAATCATGATAGTCTAAAATACTATTTAGAACAAAGGTCATCATCAAAGGAACAACAAAAATGGGTTATGAAAATGTTGGGACACGACTTTGAGATCATTTAAAAGAAAGGAAAGGAGATTGTAGTGGACGATGCACTATCTAGGAAGGATGAGTCCACAAAAGCACTTTTTTGTGCCATGTCCATATTACAGGTAGATTGGGTGGAAGAGGCAAGATTGTGAATGGGAGAATGACATAGATACATAGACTCTCATTCACAAGCTCCAACAGGATCTGAGTGTGTCCGACAAATTTATATGGAAAGGGGATGTTGTTTGGTACTAGGATTGACTACACCTGTGCAAACACTCAACCCTTAAGCATAGGGTTCTTGCAGAGCTACATGCTTTGCAACTTGGTGGGCACTCAATTCTTTTGGGAAGGGCTTAAAGGGAAAGTCCAAAATTTTGTGCAAGAATGCATGGTGTGTTAGCAAAACAAGGGTGTTTCCATAGATTTCATCACATAGTTACCTAAGTCTGAAGGGAAAAATGTCATCATGGTTGTCGTGGATAGATTCACCAAATATGCTTATTTTTGTGCCTTGTCACAACCTTTTATTGCAAGTACAGTAGCTTCAACTTTTATGGTTACAATTTAGAAGTTACATGGGACCCCAAAAAAATCATGCTAAGCGATTGTGATTTTATATTTACGAGCAATTTTTGGGCTTAGTTATTTTCCTACTTGGGCACTCAAATAGCAATAGATTTTATTAGAATCATTAGCAAACCTCTTCATTTAACTTAAAAATTTATTCCAGCTTTTCTGTGCAAAATTAATGAATACATCAACTAATCAATAATCTAAATGAATGAAAGAACGAATAGATGGATGGTCCTTTAGATGGATGAATGGACTAACTAATTGATTGTTAGAAGAGGTCCATTTGAAGTCCAAGTTTTCAATTAATTAGTGCATTCTCTTTCATCATTTTCTTGAAGCTTTTCCAAGTGAGCTTAACTTGATATGTCTTTCTTGTTTTGCAATATGACCTTAAAAATTCTCAATATGCCATCAATTTTTTTTATCTTATGTCATTTGTGGTTTGAAGCCCAAAATGCCGGAAACACTTCTTGCCATGATATAAACCGTGCTCCAAAAACGGGTCCCACTTGCCACTATTGCAATGTTCATTTTCATGGATATGAGCTTTTGATATGTTTATGCCAAGATGCCAATGTTAAGCCACCTTGCAAGAGGTTTTCAATTTGACACTTCGCTTGGACGCCATTGCTGATTTTCAATGTAGTGGAACTCATCTAGATTGCGATTTCTAGTTTTTAACTTAGAGGATCCAACTGCATTGCCATTTCTAGTTGGCAACAAAAGGTGGCATCCATCATTGCAAAAACCTTGGCTGGACAAGGCATAGACCATGTGATGACCAATTGCGACAATGATTTGGGGAGAAGAATGAATGAATTGATGGAACATGATCTGTTAAGACTCAAAACAGGGTTAAAAGCCTCAAATTTTGAAAAATAATGCAAATTAAATATTCTAAAATTTGGAGGTTAACAAGCTTTTAGCTTCTAGTATCTTGTTTCCATTAGTTGGTGGAGCTCACTTTTTACTTGCTTCTTGTAAGTCCTATAGACCTACTTTGGTAATTCGTGCCATTAATATAATTTCTTTCTTTCTTTGTAGTCTACTATCTTTTCCCATGAGGACTTTGTATAAAATTCTTTTGGGAGTTAAATTTTCAGTGTTAACCATAAATTTTATTTGTGAAGGCAAAAGAAAAATGGCCTAAATTTCAAGCTCATTTCTCCTTGCTAGATGCAGACTTTCCATTATAGACATTATAGTCTCACAAAATGCTTATTGTTGCTCTATATTCGTGTTAGAAGATGAGGACTATTTTATACTTAGTGATAGCTCGATTGCATAATGTTTATACACTTAGGTGTTATGATTAATCAATAAACTAGTTGCATATATTTTTAAAATCATCAATGTCTATAACTTCGACATTATGATTTTACTAACTTAAGTCATTAAAGCACATATCATTTGAAGTCATTAATGACCTTTTAAACCTATAACAGGGTAACATTGAATAATTTAAGTAATACTAGATAGAAAATGGTTATTATCTTCAACCCATTAATCTATAACAGACACGGGATAATTTAATCAATACTAGATACAGATTGGTTATTATCTTCAATTGGTCATTACACCAAATACATTCCTGAATGGTACAAATTTATCTCTAATTAAAGGCTTGGTAATAAATATCGACAACTTGGTCTTGATTCAATCAATAGGCAAGCTCATTTTCTTTATTTTGCATATGTTCTTTGATAAAATGGTAGTTTACCTTGTGTGTTTTGAAAGTGAATGAAACACTTGATCCTTCATAACTTGGTTACACTTTAATTATTATGAAAGAATATAGTTGCTTGTTCTTGCTGCAATTTCAAATTGCTAAAAATTCTTCTTAGCCATTGTGCTACACAAGTTGATCCTATTGGTGCCTTCTACTTTGCTGATGTGGATGAGAGTATGCAACCTTTGGATGTTTTTTGCTTACCCATGAGATTGCTCTTGAACCGATTTTGAAACAATAACTTGAAGTTGTTTTTTAATCATCCATCAAACCTGCCTACTCTGAATTAGGAAAGCCAGCTAATGTTTATTTTCTCAAATTCCAAGCCATAATTTAAAGTGTCGTAAACATATCGTGGAATAATTATTGCTGCATTCTATGGTATTGCATTTGCTCAGGTCATGAAATGGGACACCACTCCAATTGCAAGATTTGTTGTTGTATATGCAAGATAATTTAAGATTTCTACCAACTGCCCATATAAGTCCATCTGCTAGTTTAGATTGTTTAATTAAACAAAGCTTTATTTTTGTTTCCATAGGCATGGCGAAAGGCTTACAAATTATCATTTGAAATTTTGTATCTTTGTTTTGCTGCATCTCTATACTAAGAAAATGCATAACAAAGACTAGATCAGTTGATTCAAAAAATTTCAATTTTCTACCTTGATTTGATCTGCTTCAGACTTGGAGGAAAGTTGATGAAAAAAATATCAAGATAACGGAAATCAAATGATCTATTCACTTATTGACCTCAACAAACTAAACTAGCAAATTCTTGTTGGACTTAACTCTGATAAGGGAATTGTTGTCAACCTGGAGCTGCGCCCTGATTCGAAGACGTGCGTGAAACGGCCAGTCCTCTATCCGGCTGAAACAATGGGATCTTCTCACGAGGGTGGGTGCCTCAATGGTGGGAAGAACCTCTAGAGAAGGCTGGTTCCTGTATGATGTATCGATGAGGATCTTTACTCTACGCTATGGACTACCATGGAAAAGGGAGAAGGAAACTTAAAGGGGATATCCTACCTAAAAAGGGTGATACACCAAAAGTTCGATCCACTCAACTTGGAACCTTGAACACTGAACAATCAAGGGAAAAGGAAGACCTTAGACTTCAATCAATCACTTATGCATAAATATTTCATGAAGAGGTTCGATCTAATGACTGAAACCTGAGGGAAAACGATGGAGAGAGGTTTGATAAAAGACACTTTGTGGCCACCTAACATCCATTTACAGCTTCAGCAAAAGACAATAAAGAACACTTAACATGACCTGCATAAAGACAATCTAGCAACTAGGTATGAATCAGAATTTGGGAAGGGAGAGAAATCTACCACTTGTGCAAATTGCTGAAGATATATACACTATGCCAGCACTTGAAATTTGAAAGTACAGTCCTTGTTGATTGAAGAGGTTACACAACTCACCAATGACAGTCTGGTCTTACCAAGAGAGATTGGATCCTTTTTTAAACAAGGCTGAAAGCCATTATATAGAAAATTACAAGAGGCCAAAGATTGGCACTGAAAATTTGAAGAGAAGGATTCACTTTGGGTTAACTCCAGGCTTTACTTGGCCTTTCAATAAAATATATTTTCTTTTTTGTCCTTGCATGAAGCTTCGTTTGATGAAGCGAACTCATCTTTGTTATGAACCGCCCACCTCTCTTTGCATGGAAATCCGTGCAAATGTCAATTTTAGAACTTCTTCGTGAGCTGCTTGATGCCGAGTTGTAGCGTTTGAAAGCTGAGTTGGACGAAGAGATCAGTTGAGTTGACTGTTTGGCAGCTGAGTTGGTCGAAGAGATCATTCTCCTTCGCATGGAAAGCTTCTAGTGGATGTGGCGTTTAACAATTAGTCAACTCTAAATTTGGAACAGTCAACTCGTTGTTCGAATTTGGAACTCTTGTTGAAGCTGAGTTAGATCTTCGGATGCATGTGCTGACTGGAGACGAACAGGATTTTAATAATCAGTTAACTGAAACATTGACCGATGTTCGAAAATAGCTCTTGCCTGCATGTATTCTGTCCTATTCTGGTCTGGTGTTCGTGTCTATTTCTGGCAGGATTCCGTATTCAACTCCTCGTCAGATTATCTATCTTCTATCCTCTTTTGCATAGTCAACCTCCATTTCTTTCGGATTTTCTGTTGTCTCCTTGGTTTCAACGGTTACTTCCCATGGTCAAAATTTGACGGCTTGCGGGACGTCACCAGAAGCTTTATTCCTTCGGACTTCCGTCTTGCCACTTTCCCGCGGCTTTCTTTCCTTCGGCTTTATTGGCTTCGCATCTTTCCCGCAGACAAAATGTCTGTAAGAATTATCTCGGTCTCTAGCCTTCAAAATTCCTTCGGGTTTTTTTGTCGTGTTTATTTTCCTCGGGCTATTTCTCCAAATTCCTTCGGACTTTTTGTTCGAAGGAATTCCTTCGGACAAAAGTCCGAAAGAATTCATTTTCTTTGTTTTGCCTTTACTTTTTGTCTTTTGGCCTCCATGGTTCCAAATTCTTATGGACAAAAAGTTCGAAGGATATCTTCCTTTGTTGATTTTTTCTTTGCCTTAGTCTTGTTTTTACTTCGGACTTTGCTTTGTGGCCTTATGAATTTCTTCGGACTTTTTGTCCGAAGGAATTCCTTCGGACAAAAAGTCCGAAGGATATCTCTTTGCTTTTCTATCCGAAATATGCCCTTCGGCTTCTGAAATGTGCCCTTCGGCTAAGACAAGTGCCCTTCGGCAAAGACAAGTGCCCTTTGGCACCGACCAAGTGCCCTTCAGCATCGACCAAGTGCCCTCCACAAGGGCTAGTCGATCTCCCTCTGTGCCCTTCGAAAAAATTGAAGGGCACTCGGGCTTTTTGCAAATGTCTCTGAATTTGGTCTTGTGCCTACCCGAAGGGTAGGTGCCCTTCGGGAATATTGAAAGTGACCCTTCCGAAGGGTACCCTGCCCTTCGGAATTCTTGAAAATGCCCCCTTCCGAATTTATCTTTGGCTTTTCCTTGCCTTTTGTGCAGACTTTCTTTGTCTCTGTGGTCTTTCGAATTTCGTTGGACTTTTTGTCCGAAGGAATTCCTTCAGACAAAAGTTCGAAGGTTTTCTTTATCTGAAGTAAAAACCTTTTTGATGAACCCTTCCGAAGGAATTCATTCTTTGTAGCAAGGACCCTACCAAAACAATGTACTCTTCCTTGGCTAGAGACGTGAATTTTCCAAATGGCGAGAGACAATCTGACTTGTGGAAGAATTGTCAATAGGAACAATGATTATTGACAATACTCCATAAAGGAGGAGTTGAATCACTGCCTTCATCATTGATCAAAACAGGACATAACACCTACAGGAAAATGTCTATCCAAACTAGAGTGAGCTAAAAGGAACTTGGTTGGTGCAAATTATTGAGAAAAGTATTGCAACAAGAAATGACTAAACTTTATTTACTGTCTGTGAAAGAAGTCACAAATGACTGCTTGCAATACGTAAAATATCAAAGATGAAACAAACCTTTGTAAAAGCTGTATATGGAAACTCAATTAGCAGAGACTGTGATAAACAAGGAAAAATAGAAATATCAGGGTAAATTCTGAAGACTAAAAGAATACATCATCTGATAATGACGACGAAACTTAACAAAAAAATATTGTGAACTATTTAAATGACTCAGTAAATCGAATATGAAAATCCTTCTGTAATTACATTGACATGTACAACCAAACCCAAAATCCAAGAAATATAAAAACTTCCTATTAAATATTGATAAGCAATATACCTTTTGCAACTAAATCATCAAAAACAAAATTGAAATCATTCCAAATGACTCCTCTTCTCACGGATATATTTTACTTCCCAAGAAACTTATGATGTAAGACACTGTTGAAGACGATATATGGAATAAGATCTATACCATTGGAAAATAGGATTCGGGAGTTTTCCGACCATATGTAATGTGACAATATTTTGTCAAACTTGACCAAATAACATAGTAATTTTTTTAATTTTTTGAAAGAGATGTCTTATATTAATAGAAAAATATTTACAGCAAAGAAGACAAAGAATGGATGGGTATATACAAAGACAGTCATATCCTCATCCTAAGAGCAACAAGGGCTGCAATGAAATAAGATCACAAAGTGGGGTCTAGAGCCCGAGTGTCCTTGATCAGCAGAGCTCCATTAGCAAGGCACTGGAGGCGTACCTCATCCTTCCACAAAGTAAAAAATACATAGATAGCTCCTCGTGAAAAAAGACAGACTTACACATTATTTTCCATTGAATAAACAATGAATCCTTATACAATGCTTGAGAGCGACAATCTCCAAGAAGCGCAGAACGTCAGTGAATCTTGCCCCGAAGCAACCAAGCACCCTGACCCTCAAGGTATCTCCAGCATTGCTTAGCAAATGGACACTCCCAAAAGATATATTTCATCATCTCTGAGTGATGAAAGACACAACAAAGGCCATTTGAAAGCCCCCTCTAGGCTAGTCTGGCCTTGGAAGGAATCCCCTGATAGACCACAAGCCAAATGAACACTCTTAGTTTGTAGGAAAGCTGAAATGACCAAACACTGTGCAACCAATGAATTCATCTCTCCTCTAAATTGGTGGAGAGCCAGAGGGCATTCAAGACCGGGGATAGAGGATGTCTCTGATGAAGGAGAGAGTACATACGACAAGAATCATAATACAAGAGTGGTTGATTAAAGCACCACCTCCAATCCCTCCAAAGCGGACCAGGCATACCAATATTCATTTTAAATAACTTTGTTTCTGGAATAAGCCTCTTCAACTCAACAATCAAAAGGCGGTCTGAGGCTAGGAGACCAAATTCTTGGGCAAGAGAATGCCACGCCTTTTAGGAACGAGCAACGGAGTCCCACAAGTCTCCCTAGACAAAGATGTCCTTCCTGCCTAGCTTGCGAACCTGGTAGTGATGCAATTCCACAATACATGAACCCTGCTCCCTCCAGCTCCAAATAGGACGACACGCAAGGTCCCATCCTATCCTGTTGCCCTCTCAATGCCAACAAATCAAACCAACGACCGATTTCCAAGCAAACCAGATGCTCCTAAAAATGAGGGAGTCCACCATAGGAAAATATGAGGTGACGAGAAGACATCGCATAACCCAAATGTCCCATAGACTCTATCGGAATCCTATGTGGAGATCATTTGATGTCAAAACAAACCCTGCCACGACACCTAACCTTGAGGACATTCAAACACCCATTTGGTAGAAAGAATGCACCCTTGGGTGGCAACATCGATCAGACCCAGGGCACCCTTGCTCTTGGGTATGATGCAAACATCCAAAGGAACTAAAGGAAGGCCTCTTGCTCCACCATATTTGGATCACATATTAACCCTCACAATCTAATCAAGATGTCGGAATTGAGTTTTGCTAGGGAACCAACAAGAGACAGTAGATATGAGAAGCCCGAAGATTGCGACCAACAACGGTAAGTTTGTCAACCAAAATAACTACAATATTTGGTCCTATTTTGAAGACAACATTGATGATGGCACACTTATATTGGATATTTGTATCATTTATTACTATATATGCACAACAATTCCTTTGATTTGTACCCTCCATCATTTGCATGATCTCCTCCTTGGAACTTGTGTCTATTTGAGGATGAGTGGCAACCAAATTTCCTCGTGAAATATCCACCTATTGTCAGATCAATAGTGGAACTGAATCGTTAGCTTTAGAAAATGAAAGCAGCCACTTGTTTGGATTAAGTTGCATAAACACTTCCAATGCATGAGCCAAGAGCACAAGAAGTTGATAGAATTGAAGATATAAGAGTATCTAAGGGAATCTAGTCTAGGACAACAAGAGGATCTCTTTGACATCCCTAATGGCTATGTTTGTCATGGATGATTGTTCTCACCTTTTCATGACACCATTAACACAAGTCACATATGTGAAGAGAAATAGATTGATAAACTAATACAAGAGAAGTAATGCTACCAAAATTTTTAACCTAAAGATTGAATAGGAAAAATGACATACACACTAGATTACACAATACACAATATATCAACTCGCAAAACTTTTTTGGGAAAAAAGTCATCACAATAATCTTCTTCCTTATTGCATTAACTCACTCATTTTACGATACAATAACATACTTCAAAATTTTGCCTTACTCTAATGCATGTGTGGGTATATTTAGGCACATCAATAGGTAACTGCTTAAGCGATATTGCAATACAATGGATACCAAAATCATTGGCCAAGATTACAACCCATAATGGTTCCCATAAAACATGGGTTATGAACCCGCCTATATAATAGTATGGATTAAACAACCCATCTGGGCCTGAAAATACATATATGGATCCCATAAATTTTTTTGGGGCTAGCAGCCCCCAAACCCCCCTAGTCGAGGCAGTGCCTTTAACCCCATTTGTCCATCCTGGCTATACAATATCTAAGGGGTGTAAATCATGCAAACTATAAAACAAATATCAGCGAATCAACAACATTCTCATATGTATCAACTTTTTTCAATAATACCTTTTTGTTTTCAGCCATTTCTTTAACAAAATGCTATTGTATGTCAATATGCTTTGAGTGAGAATGATAAACAAGGTTTTTTGCCAAACATATTTTACGTTGACTGTCATAGTCTATCCCTATAGCTTTTTGAAAGAGACTAACAATCAAACACAAAATTTGTAACCATACTGCTTCCTTATATGCATGAATGGTTGCTATGTACTCAACATCTATTGTAGATATTGCAAGAATTGCCTACCTTTTGCTCATCCAACTCACCACTCCACCAAACAATTTAAACACATAGGCACTTGTAGATCTTCGGCAGTCAAGATCTCCAATCCAATCAGAATCCACAAAGCCTTGTAGATTCAAAGTTTTATCCTCACCAGGTCTTCCTTCACAACAAATAGCTAATTTGAAGTGCCACACATTATTTTCACAGGAGTCCAATGTTCCTTCATAGGGTTGGACATAAATTTGCTCACAACTTCCATTGCAATGATAGGTCTAATGCAGACTATCGTGTACATTAGGCCACTTGCATAAGGAGCCTGAGACATGCCATCGTTTTCCTCGTGTCTTGGGACAATGTTTAATCGATAGATTTTGACCAACAAGAAAGGGAGTATGATATGTTTACTTTCTTGCATCCTAAATTGTTGCAATATCATCTTAACATACTTTCTTTGATCTAATCTCAGTTTATTGTTTATACAATCTCTTTTAATCTCCATGCCCAAAATAAAATTTGTGGCACCTAGATCCTTCTTATCAAACTGAGATTTAATTAGAATTATCATTTTTTATTGTTACCAATAATCAACATTTCATCCACTTACAAAACAATGATAACAAAACTATCACCTTCCTGCTTGAAATACATAGAGGGATTAGTGTTGCTTTGTAAAAGCCCAAGTCCCAACACATCCTTGTCGAGCTTCTAATTCCACATCCTTGGTGATTGCTTCAGGGCATAAAGAGACTTTTCTTCCTTTCCTTTCACCTTAAAACTACGTTACCGGATATGCTTGTAAGCCCCAGCTGGTACGGGTACGGTATGTTTGGGTACAGGTATGGGGGGCAGTACGACAGACCTATGCCTAGGGTACGCCCTAGCCCCTGCGGGTACATTTGAGGACATACCCGGGCGTACCAGTAGGGGCTGGGGTGTACCTTGGGCGTAGGGATGGCGTACCCCCTGAAAAAAGCGTATTTTTTCAAATTTTTCTCCTTTTTTTGCCGGTCAAAGTCAAATATGGACCTCAAAAAACATTTTAAAGTGCATTTGCAACCCTAAAAGCATGAATCACACAAATTTTATCAAAAGATAACAACACATTCACCTTTCATTGCATTTTTACCTCCCATTGCATATTTGTTCGCTCTTGCTGTTTCAATGGCTGGCTGTGTTTTCAAAACGTGAGCCTCAGTCAATTCATCTGTATCTTCTTTATTAGGGCTGTATATAACAGCTATGAAGGTTTGCTAGAGCAAGTCAGCAAGTCTTCCAGTTATTTGATCGTGTTTCAGCGTTGCTCAAAATAAAGGGAATAAATTTTTGTAACATGATCAAGATGAGGGAGAGGTTGAAATCAATAATGTCTTTTTTTGCTTATCCTGTATGTCCCAAAAATATGGTTATCCAAGACTCTTTTTGTGCAGTACATACAGTAAAATCATTTGCATAGGTATAATATGAAAGCTCAACTCGTGAAAAAGCTCAAAGAAGAGAATAGGCCATGGTCTTAAGTTGATTTAACACCAGATTATCTCATTGTAATCTTCACCAAACTACAGAGAATGCATTTTCTTTTGTCTTTATTTTTGTCCATACATTGTAACATTTGCACTATGTACTTGTAATAAGACTAATCTACGTTCGACAATTGAATATAATGATATTTGGCATTGAATTATTAGTATTTTTTGTGGTTATAAAACATTTATGTTTCCTCTATGCATATTATGTGGTTAATTTTGCTTATATGGCTATATTTTTATATTTTTAATTATATATATATATTTTTGTACGGCCGTACCTAGCCGTACCCAAACCCCCCCAAAAAAATACTCCGTATCCACGTACCTGATACTTGTACCTGTACCCGTATCGGCTACGTAGCCTTAAAACTTTTAGGCTCCACCATATAGATTTTTCCCTTAAACTCCCCATGCAAAACTGTTGTCTTTACATCCACCTCTTCTATTTCAAGATCGAAAGCAACAACAATAGCCAAAAGAAATATAATTGAATCTAGCTTAGCAACAGGGAAAAAAATCTCATCCAAATGAATTCCCTCTACCAGAGAGAATCTCTTTGCTACGAAGCGGGCTTTATACTTCTCCACTTTTCCTTTTGCATTGTATTTCTTCTTGAAACCCTATTTGTAGCCAACATGTTTTATATTAGGAGGCAATTTCACTAAGTCCCATGTCTGATTTTTATCTAAGTACTCCATTTCTTCCTCCATGGCCTTTGTCCAAGACTTATTTTTATTTGAGCCAAGAGCCTCCTTCATAGTCTTGGGGTCTTCATCAGTAACTGGCAAAATTGATAGCATAAATGCAGAATGGAATCAGGTGGACTTTACCTTTATGATTCCCTATTTAATAAGATATGATATTCTCTAGATTGGAGTTTGAGATTTTTATTCTTGCGGTTCATCATCTTTTGCTTTATTTGAATTGTTCTCATGCAAATCCCTATCTAGTTCATCTTCTTCAATTACTTTGTGTTTAGACAAATTCTCCCTCGTCTAATTCAATATGCACCTTTTCAGGCTTTGCATTTGGTTGTCTTTTTTGTTTTGTAACTTCTTTAACTTCTCTAAAAGTTACATTACAACAATAAACAATTTTCTTTGTTTTTGGGTTCCAAAGTTTATATATTTTTACACCAATGCTATATTTAATAAAGATACACTTAGCAAATTTATAATCTAGCTTAGTTATTTTCTTTTGGAATATCTATATAAGCATTACAACCAAAGATCCTAAGATGTTTGAGAGAGGGTTTCTTACCAGTCCCTACTTCCTGTGGGTTTTTCTAAACCAACGTTGATGTGTGCGATCTATTGATGAGGTAAAAAAAGTCATGCCTTCTACTGTCTGGAGTTACCTTTCCAAATTGGCACCACTAATCATACTTTTCATCTTATCTATCAGAGTCCTATTCATTATTTTTGCAACCACATTTTGCTATGGTATATATGGAGTTGTCTTTTGCCTTTCTATTCCAAAGTCCTTGCAGAATGCGCAAATGCATTTGAGCAGTATTCTTCACCATTATCTCTTCTCAAGACCTTAATTTCTTTTCTTTCTGGTTATCAACGAGAGCCTTAAACTCATTAAACTTAATGAAAACCTTAGATTTATTCTTGATACAGTAAACCCAAGTTTTTCTTGAGTAGTCATCTATAATAGAAACATAATACAATGACTTTCATAATACAATGACTTTTTTAGTGATGGAACTTTCACACTTTCAAACACATAAGTGCGCATTAATTGCAGAATCCCATCTGCTCTAGTAGCACTACTTGGAAATTTTACTTCAGTCTGCTTCCCATATACACAATGTTCACGTAAATCAAAATCTAAAGGACAATAAAAAATACCTTCAGCAATACCTTTAGTTTTTAGTGCTTTAGGGCCTTTCTCTTCAATATGATCTATCCTCTGATGCCAAAGCATTGTCTTGACCTCTTTTTGTTTCTCTCTTGGGAACGGCCTCTCACAAGAAGGGCATCCTTTTTTTGATAATTTCCTCTAATAACAAAGTTGCGACTAGACCCCCAAGTTTTAATGTAGATCAGTACTACTATGGCCATAACAACGTTATCCCCTAAATTGGGCATAAAACATAATAGAGTAATACACATTTCTTCTTCCTCCATTCTATTGTCTACTAAATGCAATTGACTTAAGATAATGTTAAAGGTGTTCGGATGCTCTGTCACAGTCTTTGTCATTCATCCTTAGGGAGAACAACTTTTTTCGAAGAAAAAGTTTGTGCACAAGAGACCTTGTTTGATACAAAGTTCCTAACTTATCCCAAAGTAACTTAGTGCTTTTCTCTCAGTCTGATTGAACTCCTTGCCTTCCTATCCATCTTCTCCCATTCGTCTACCTTCAAACTCACATGATGTGTTCCTTATACATCAACCCATTGATGTCTGTCCACGAGAAGATCTCCCATCTTGAACTTCCACAACTCAAAATTTTGGCCATTAAATTTTTTGATCTTTATTCTTGTGCTTCATGTCATTTTTCTTCACACAAAGATTCTCTCATGCAAACCTCCCACTCGAGAAACAATTTATCATAGGGAAAATAAACCTTAACTCTTCAAACAAAGCTAGAACCTAGCTCTAATACCAAATGAAGAGAAATAGATTGATAAACTAATACAAGAGAAACAATACTACTAGAATCTTTAAGCTAAAGACAAAATAGAAAAAATGACATACACACAAAATTACACAATACACAAGATTTCATTTGGGAAAACCCATTCGGGAAACTCCCAACAAAATAAGTTTCTTCCTTATTGCATTGACTTAACCATTTTACGATACAATAACATATTTCAAAGTTCTGCCTTACCCTAGAGCATGTGCAACAGTGCAAGTGTATGTAAGCACATCAACATGGAACCACCTAAGCGGTATTACAATTCAATGGGTACCAAAACCATGGGCCAAGAATACAACCCATAACGGTTCGCATAAACATAGGTTATGAAACCACCCATATGATAGTATGGATTAAACCACCCATCCGGGCCCAAAAATACATATAAGGACCCCATAATTTTTTTTGGGGGCAGCCCCCAAACCCCACCAACCGGGGTGATGCCCAGGATCCCAATTGCTGTCCCTGGCTATACAATACCTAAGGGGTGTAAATCATGCAAAATATAAAACAAATGTCTAACAAGATGTGTCCTATGAATCCTATCATTTTGCAGAAGCCAAAAATCAGGTATTTATAAATATGACAGGCATCCTTCCATAAGTAACTTTATTGAATTTCATATTGTTGAGATTATGAGCATAGTTACCAAGTTTGGAAATCCGGATCCGTTCGGGAGGGCAAAAAAATCCGAAATCCAGAATTCTTGAAAAAATTCGGAAAAATCTGATCTGGAATATATACAGATATATGTGAGCATAGTTTTAAAATATTTTAAATTGACAAATACGATGAAAAACATTAATAAAATAATATAAAATGTTAATATTATATCATGTTTCTAGTTTCTGGGCATTTTTTTGCGAAAAAAATCTTTAAAAATAAAAAAATAAAAAATTTAATTTTTTGAAAAAAAACAGGGCCGACCCAGACGAACTTATCCGGGCCGGCCAAAAAATGCGGATCCGGCCGGATTTGGTAACTATGATTATGAGTAGTTGCAGCAGTGGGAAAGCAGTCCTTATGGTTTTTTATCTATTTGGTTTGAGGTGTCTTTTGTAACTTGGCATTCAAGCGAGCCCTCTCTTGGTTCATTGCTGGTTTGGTGACATGCATCCTACCCAATGCTAGTTAGTGACATTATTTCTAGGTATTCTTGTGATTCTCATCTTGAGCATGTGAGTATGTAGGTACGGGAAAGCAGTCTGCAAGAAAAATTTGCCCTTTTGTTTTCTAGTTACCCTAGTCTTGGTCTCTAGTTGTTTTGGAATGCCTCCTTTACTTATGTTCTGGTAATAACTGGGACAGACAACCTTTATTAAATAAAAGTTGACACAAAGTGGGCAAACATTTGAGCGTATATGGATCATTCTGACATTTAATTAGCCCATTTTCTACTAGAACCTCCGGATGACCATGCCTTATTCACTTTCAGCCACCAAATAGTCAAAATGACCGTAATTGCTTTAAAGCCCCTTTTTGCTTCAAATTCATATGATAACACCATAAGAAATAAAAGAACAAACCCAAAACTTTTTATTTTGCTTGAATTAATCAGTGAAGCCTAAACTTAAGAAGAAATTTATGGAAATAAGAGCCTGATGCCTCCTGCTGTTGCTATAGAGTAAACTCTTTGGAAATTACTCTTAACTGCTGTGTATTCGATTGCTCCAGTGATATGCCTCATACTTTTCTGGTTCAGCAAAAGCATCATCAATTGCTATATATGCTTCTACATGAGCATTGTTCTTACCAAATTGGATCAAATTGCCTCTTTCCATATTTATGGCCTTTCCCTCTGTTCTACTTCTGACAACCTGCATCCACTAGCACAATATTACCAACTTTAAATGTTGTGGCCATACCGTTTGTACTTATCTTAGATTTCTCTGTAAATGCTATATTTGGTACAATATCTATAACTTTATTTTGGGATTTCTGCTAACTTCTTATTATCCAATAGAGGAACTTCATTGAGAGCCAACATCATTACTAGTTCTCGATGAATTTGTTTTGTCTAGGTGGCGTTCAGACACTCTGGATTTTGAACTTTGTATGGTTTGGTTGGTTGGCAATCTTCACGTTCTTTAATTTAGAGATCTTTTAACTATATCCCTTTGCTTTGAATGCTCTTCATTCCTATTTAAAGAGAGTATGGAAGACTTTCCACCTAATCCTCCGATTAAATCAGTCTTGAATAATAGCATTGAATTATACCAACCAAACAGATTTTATGTAGATTAATTTCCTTCTTTCTTGGACTTCACACCTTTCTGCTTTATCTCCAAATCCCCCTCTACTGAATATGCTAGCTGAGACATCGTGTCCATTCTGCTCTTATTTTCAATCTTTCAAGTTAATCCCTGTTACTTTTGATATTGCCTTATTGGTTATTGATTTTATCAGTTCTCTTGATCAACCTGTCTTTCTTATCCTTAGTTTGCTCCTCGTTCACTTCTGTTTTCTCTTCCTCATCTTTTAGCAGATCAAATATAAGCTCACTGTTATTTGTTTTTATTTCCTTTGGACCTTCTAATCCAGTCTAAATATTTCTTTTCCTGACAAACAGTTCCTTTTATTTGGCTTTCTACGAGGACATTACATGCTGCTGGGATGATTTTTTTGGCACATTCTAATAAAATGCTATATTAATGACAAATTTACAATTATTGATATTAGAAGGTTCAGCGTTATAGCTTTTCTCGATCCATTTTACCAAATAAGATATTTATATGAACTTGCAAATGTGAACTTCTCTTGTTGCAAAATTTGTAGATCTGATAGGCTAACTGATTTCCCCATATTTTTGCCTATCCCTTTAATGTCTCTTTCTTTCCAAAAATGCAATCTATGCAAAAGCAATCTTTTAGTCATACAGGAACAGCTGATTGAAATTCCTTCTAAGAAGTGGAGTCAAGGCCCAAAATGTGTTGCTCAGTATC
This sequence comes from Torreya grandis, assembly GCA_037957365.1. Taxonomy (NCBI): domain Eukaryota; kingdom Viridiplantae; phylum Streptophyta; class Pinopsida; order Cupressales; family Taxaceae; genus Torreya; species Torreya grandis. The sequence goes on along the minus strand of JARHVA010003322.1, from coordinate 1,384,280 downwards.
CTATGAGACGTGATCCTACTTTGAATGGTACATTGATCGTTCTTTTTTATCAAAGTTGGATAAGAAAAGCCTCTATCAGGAGATCCCTGTGCCCACCTTTTGTTCTCATTTAAACTTTAACTAACAATTGCTGGAAATTCAGATGGAAGCAATTTGGTATTGGCCCAAGTTGTTGAAAATGTGGAGCATGCTGCAATCTGAAAAGGGACTGTATCATCCTCAACTTAGATCTGGTTTAACTTCAGAGGAAGACAAAATTTCGCCTTTCTCTTGTTGCACTATGGTACGCTAGGTTTATTTTTTTTGTTGCTTGAAAACAACCCTTTTAAAAAATCTAGAGAATTATATGGAGTCATATCCTAGATTCTCAATGCCCTACCACGACACATAGAAGTTTGAGACTTTTCCTTTTCTATATTCTGTAAAGGGAAAACATGTATAGTTTTTGTTGGTTAAGTGCTTTTGGGTAATTCTACCTCTTCTGTAGATTTTATGTAGTTTCATCTTTTATGATGTTTTAAAGAAAACCAGATGCAATTTTCAACATTGTCTAGCATTGGAATAATTGCCATTTAGGGCATCTCATGTTCCTTAGATTTCCTTGTTTCTACTGGATTTATTTTTTCTCGCAATGTTACATGAAGCCTAGCATAATACATGGTGACTACACCAAGATATAATGTTTGCTCAATAGAAGCATCACCGGCACCTGAAGTGAACTAGTTAATAAAATTCCACCAGGCAAGTGATGAATGGTCCAATTTTCATTTCACCTCCAAAATGCACTGCAGCAGCCTATTGTTCAGTTGGTGGCAAACTGCACCCCTTTTGACTGAATTTATTGAACTATGCCTTTCATGGATTCATGTTTCTTAGAAATTTACAAGTCGCTAACATTTCTTTTTTTCTCCAAAAGCCTTGTCAGGTTGTTTTACTTCTATTCTGACTTGTATTGTTGCAATGAAAATTTTAATCTTTTATTTAAAATTTACTTTTCCTATTTGCTTGCCAAATACAGTTCTTTTTCTCATTATTTCATGTTCTTTTGTTTTCTCATATGCTAGTAATTTTGTACTTTGGAATGGAAACAATTTTGAACTTACGTATTATTACATATCTTGCAGCTTTATGCAGTGCAATTTCACCTGTTAATGACGAGCATTTTGTTCATCAGCCGAGAAGGCTTTCGTCGGGGTTGTCTCCGCATTGATGTAAGGTAAACGATGCCATTTTACTTAAAGCAAAGAAAACTGTAAAGTATGAAACTCAGAAGTCATGAAAGATTATTCTTTGTTCAGTATTTTCGTGGACATATATAATTTTAAGAAATATTTTGGGAGCCATTCTGATTCTCAAAGTTTGTGTGGTTGCTGGCATTCCTTCTAAGTGAGAAGAAGACCTCAGGTTGCTTCTTCAACAAATGCATCTCAAGCATGAGCAACTAACAAAATGGAGACATCAGAGAGATGATGATTAATTTTGACCAACAAATATTTAGAAGCATCCTCATGTTACCGATAGTGACAAATTAGGAGGTGTTAGAGCAATGGTATAACAAGCTGGATGCTCTTGGAAAAATGGCCTTGTCCTGGACTCCTGTGCAACCCTTGCTTCCTTTGCAGCAGCTACTAGGTGAAGCCTTAAGATGCAGTAGGAGCAGCACTGTTAACTGCATCATTGTAACCTGCAATCACTGTTTGATGAGAACAAGAACCCTTAAACATTTGTGGCTTCTCAAAAAGCATAAATCTTTGTCATCAAATGGATGATTGAAAATATTTTGCATAGGTATCACAGCATTCTAGATGACTCAAAATCTGTTGCACAGGGGCTAGTTTGCTGAAAAATGAAGTGAAGAAGTCATATTTTATTTCATAAAGGCGGAATCTGAAAGTGTAGGAGTCAAACAAGGAGAATTATGGATCAGATTTTATATCAAAGCATGCAAAATAAAATTGTCACAAGGCAGAAGATTATGGATCAGATTTTATGTGAAAACTTAAATGGAAGAGCAAACTGACACGGGAGGCACTAATCAATAGCTATTGGTTACAGCCGCCAATGAAATAACCAAAAATCATCTGATATTCCCCCCTTGAAAATTCGCCTAGAATGGAACTTTCTTCTCCAACAGGGGTAAACTTGGTAACTAAGCCTACAACAGTAAATTGACATTTGCAATGAATTTAAGATGGAGATGAGTTTAATACACATTAAACTTGAAGCACAGCCTGATACTTCCTGTATTTACTAGCAGGAATCTAGATATTCATTTGGAATGTAGAAGTATAATGATGTTCAAAAACAAGAAAATGCTAAACAAAAACACTCGGATGAAATATACTTTTTTGCTTGGTGAAAGATATAATATTTATATTAATGTTTGGCAACCAAGTCCAAAGAGGACTACAAGGTTCAAGCATAAGCAAAATGCCTGCAAAGTAGTTTGACAGTGTTTGCCTTTATACATCACTATGTTATCTTCAAAAGCAAATCCAGAGAACTTAAAATATCCCTAAAGTACCTATAAACAAATCTAATTTTATTCATCTTCATACACATCTGCTATAACATTTTTTTTTCATAATATCGACAAAAAGAAGATAGGAGGTTGACTTCATTTAGAATGGTGAGGTCTGTAATGTCTCCTTTTTTAGAAGTTAAAGTAATATTATTGCTAAAATAAAAATTATTTTTAAATACTTAAAAATAAAAGCAATTAATAGAAAAAATACTTTATGTTATAAATTTCACTTATGTTGGGGCCTTTTAAGGGTCATGGGCATGTAAGGCCTAAAGTGAAATTATAAGGAAGTACTTTCAATATTTTTAACTCTTCCCTCCAAATTGGGCGCCACATTTGGAGGAGGCTTTTTAAAGAGGATGAGGGCTCATTTGACAATATGTTGATTTTGGATAATTCTTCATGCTTGAAGATTTTGTTGAACCTACGTGTTTAATAGGAATGGGCACTGTAACCCATGATTTGTTGCTGATTATGCAACAAAAGGTGTCCTTTGACACCACCTTTGCGAAAGAAAAGCTTGTTTATGCCTTAAGGAGTGGGGCGAATTGCTTTGGAAGATTTGTATGCATGATTTTGAGGGTTTTGTGGTCTTTTCCTTGCATCTTGTCTTTGCTAATTTATCGTGCTAATTTGGTAAGTGGAGCGAACCACTTGAGGAGTTGGACGCTAGGGTTTGAAGGCTCCAATTGGTTAAAAAATCATAAATTAATTTATCTGAATTTATTTGATATTTTTTTGATTATTGGTGTGAAGTTTGGATGGATTTGTGAAGGGTTTTGAAAGAGTAAATTAAATAATAATTTTCAGAATTATTATTTAACTATTTTATAGAAAATTAGGGTTTTTAGAACTTTGGAGCACTTCTCGGTGACCTTCCCATGAAAGGAAAATTCTGATTTATGTTTCATTGGAAAGCTTGTATTTTTAGTTTTGTTTTGAGCTATCACTTGATTAGAAATTCCAAGTATTTTCAAGGTTATGGATTTATGAAGTTTCAGCGGTATTTTGGGCATAAAAATCATAATTTTCAAAATTTTGGAAAAATAATTGGATATTCTTTTTCCCCATATTTTTGTGCATCTACAGTGATATTTTCATAATTTTTGAGTGACTGGAAGTGATAGATTTAAGATTGGTGAAGACTTTTTATCCTCTGAACAACAGCAGAAAATTGACGATTAAAGCTGATTTTTTCTTCATCATTTGTGGCATAAGAGGGAGAGAGAAAGGTATTTATCTAAAGGTTTTAAATCGAAAATTTATTATTTATTTTCAGATTATTTGTGGCAGAAAATACCCTACGAAACCTTCATTCTTGGCATCTATGGTTTCCGGAATTAAATCAGGGTTTTGAGAATTTAATTCTCAAGCTAGGGTTTGCTCATTTTCAAATCAGATTTTGTGGATTTTGGGGAAAACCCCTTTTGCCTTAATTCATCCCATTTGGGGACATTATAGGTCAGTGATAAATTGCTTCTGTAGGCTATCCATTTGCATACGATGCACCCATCAAAATTTCCTTTGGTGGAATACACTATAGAAAAAGGGTAATTTTGCAGTCAATGGGCACGATGAATATATCCACAAGATCACACCAGAGTTCCTGGTGTTTGCAGGTGTATGTGCTGGGATTGGTGCAGGTTCCCAAGTGGCTGACATTTTTGGATGTGTTTTCTGAGTGCTGGTGTGGGCACTATGTCAACCAAATAAAAAAATCTTAGGAAAATTCATTAAAATGAAAAGTTAGGAAACATGTAATCCTAGTTTGACCGAAGAACACCATGCAAACAACAAAGATCTTAGGTTGTATGACATTATGCTCTCTTTTAAATCTCATATGAAGGTTTATATGTTTGATGATGTATCTAATGACACTTCTGGGTACTAGGTGCATCCTAGCCACCCTTGGTTTTATGATCTTGGTTTGATGTAATGTCCCCAAATGGGACATTTCAACCAAAAAGGGGTTTACCATAAAATTCACAAAATTTTAAATTGTGAAATTAGCCAAATCAGCAAACCTTAGCTCAAATATATGCCTAAAAAACATGCAATATATTTCCAAACCCTAGGTGCCAATGTGCAAATAATATATATGTAAGTTTCAGCAATTACTTTGAGCAAATAACACCTCAAAATTATTTAAAATAAATCACGAACTAAAAATAGAGATTTTATACCTTTTTATCTTTTGCATGTGGATGAAATCAGATTTAATCTTGCTGTAAAATATCTAATTTTACACATAAAACAACAGCGGAATATTTGTCAAACCCTTGCTAAAAATCATGAATAATTTACCAAAAATAACCACACAAATTCATCGCTTTTTTTGGGCCTTCAAAATGATCAAAACTCTCTTTCAAACTAGTTGCCCTAGGTCAAACTCTACATATATAAATCAAAAATATTATTTGCCCTTCAACTAGGGTTTTAAACCCCCTCAAACAACAAACCATCACTTCAATTCAAGTCGTCACATTTGGAAAAATTCCTCTCTAAATATCAACTATAAATCCACAATTTATGATAATGTCAAAAACCTCACAAAATTTGTCAAAAAATATAAATAAATAAATCAGAATTTATTATTTATTCATCTACTTGAAAAGACCTTGCAAATCTTGTCCAATCACATAGAAAGTCAATGCCACACTTCAGTAAAAATTATCAATAAATTCCAGCAATGAACCTAGGTCAATTTGACCTCAAATTAGCCTTGAAACCCACACAAACAAGTCACCAAGTAAGCTGCTCCACTTAAGGGCAATAATCAAATTCCACATTTGCAAAGGTGGTGTCAAAATACATTGTTTTGTCGAATAATCAGCTTCAAAAATCTGCAAACACTTATTGGACATACATCCCAATATTTTCGTCAAGCATGAAGAATCAATATCAATTTTCAGCATATCCTTCAAAGAAGAACTCCACCATGTAGTTGTACCCTTCAAAGCGGGGCGAACCACCTTGTGAAGACCAAATACTCTTTCTTAACTCTCCTTGCCGACGTTTAACATATCTTCTCTTTGCCTTTGATCACTTACACGCTGACATTCCCTTTTTATCAAAAATAATATTAAATAATTGCCTAAATAATAATTAGTAATTAAAATTATTTTAAGACAATAATTCAATAATTATTTCAATGAAATACCTTAGTGGTAAAGCCCACTTTTATAAAATATTTTATTAATCAACTAATAATTGTCTTATATAAGCAAATGATTAAAATCACTATTCGGGCAATTATAATAAATAAATAAAATAAAATCTCAAAATGAATCTTTAGTCTATGAAGAAGTAGACTAAAGGTCTTCGATACCTGCTCATAAATGATGTGAAAATAGGGACATTACAGTCCTCTCTTTTCATAATTGCTTGCCCTTAAGCAATCCCAAACAAGGCTTCTTTGATAGACCATCCACTACCACATTGTTTTTATCTTTCACATATTCAATATCAAAAACATAAGCTTGCATCTTGCTTATCCACTTTTGTTGTCTGTCATTCAATTCCTTTTGATTGAGAAAAAACTTCAGACTATTGTGATCCAATTTTACAATGAATTTGCCACAACCCAAATATTGTCTAAACTTACTCAAAGCATGCATAATTGCCAACATCTCCTTGTCATAGATTGAATAAGTTTTCTCTGAATCCTTGAGTTTTTTACTCTCAAAAGCAATAGGATGTCTATTCTGCATTAGGACAGCCGCTATCCCTTCATCTGAAACATCACACTCAACTACAAAAAGAGTAGAGAAATTTGGAATAGCAAGAACTGGGCAAGCACACATTACCTCCTTAAGCTTTTCAAATGTTAGTTGGGCTGTTTTGGACCATTTGAAAGCCCCTTTCTTAGTCAAATCAGTCGAGGGCAACAAGTTGTGAGAAACCCCTCACAAATCCCTTGTAATAATTACAAAGACCACAAAAATCTCTCAACTGTGTGAGTGTAGAGGGAATAGACCAATCCATAATAGCTACAATTTTTTGTTTATCCACTTGCACACTTTGTGTATTGATGACATGTCCCAAATACAAAATCTCTGTTAATCCAAACTCACACTTGGATTTCTTTGCAAAGAAAGAGTGCTGCCCCAATGTGCCCAAAACCAAATTCAAGTGCTTCAAGTGCTCCTCCAAAATTTTTATATACACAAGAATATCATCAAAGAAAACTAGTACAAGCTTCCTTAGATATTTGACAAACATATTTTTTCTACATTATTGAAAAGGTGGGGCATTAGTCAATTCCAAAAGGCATAATCAAAAATTCAAAATGTCCAAAATGACATCTAAAAGCAGTTTTATGAACATCCTCTTCTTTTACCTTGATTTGGTGATAATCGGATCTCAAATCAATCTTGGAAAAGTAGGTGGCACCATGTAACTCATCTATCAATTCATCAATCTTAGGTATTGGATACCTATTCTTGATGGTCTTTTTATTCAACAACCTGTAATCAATGCACATCCTCATAATACTATCATTTTTCTTCACTAGAACAACTGAAGAAGCAAAAGGACTTGAGCTAGGCCTTATGTGTCTCATATGAAGTAACTCTTTGTTGGTTTTCTCAATCTCTTTCTTGAAAGCTCTTGGATGATGGTAAGGAGTGACAATAACCGGTTTAGCACCCACTTCTAGCTCAATATTATGCTCAAAACCTCTATTCGGTTGCAAACCATAAGGCAAATCATCAAAGAAATGAACATGCTTGTCTAAAATAGCTTGTAACTCACCATGAGGGGGCAGCTGTTTTCTTTTTTCTGAATTTACTGTGATAAGGCATTTTGTTGCCCAAGCAATTTGACCTCTTCTAAAGGCCCATTCCATTATCTTCATAGACACCTCTTGTGGAACACCATTTGCTAGACCCTTGAGAACCATTTCTTTGCCCTCTTTGAAGAATTTCAGCTCTATAGTTTAATAATTTTGAGTGAATTCACCTAAGGAATGCAACCATTGAACACCCAAAACAATATTAATATCTCCAATGTCAACAACATAAAAATTTGTCAATTACCTTGTGTTTCCCAAGAGTGAGTGGGAGTTGTGGCAACTTTTTGGAACAAGAAATGGTGAATCCATCCGTCATAGTCACATTGAAACCCTTGCAATCTGTGGTTTTTAATACCATCTTCTTAACCAAGCCTCCATCAATGAAGTTATGTGTGGCTCCACTATCAACCAATGTAATCACTTTTTGACCCCTCAATGGGCCTTTTACCCTGAAAGCATGATACTTGGGAGCCCCTGAAAGAGAAGCAAGTGTGCTACCCAAGTCTTGTGTGTCCTCTTCATGCACATGCTCATCAACAACATTCTTATTTTGCTCATCATTAGTATCAACAATATCAATATTTGAATCATCATCAATTACGTCAATGTAGTGGACATGTTTTTTTGCCCATGCAACGGTGGCCTTTGGTCCATGGATCCTTGCAAGTGAAACACAACCCTTTCCTTTTCAACTCATCTCTAGCATCCTTCATATTGCTGCTATAGGGCAATGATCTATGAGGTGGCACATATGGTGTAGAAGGCTTTTTTTTTGGGTCATTGGGTGGTGTGCTAGGCTGCTCACTTTGTGCCCTTGGCTGCCCTTTTGGCCATTCATGGCCCCTGTATGCTGAACATTCTAAATCCAAAGCCTTAGTGATAGCATCTTGCAAAGAAAGAGGGTTAAAATCTTTAACCAAACCTCTCAAAGGCTCAATCAAACTCTCAACAAACAAAACAACCAACCTCTCACCAAAATCTGGTACCATAACTGAAACCTTTTGAAAATCAACAATATATATTTCAACATCATGATTTTGCTTGAGTTGTGCCAACTCACAAAAATGTATTTCTAAATCTCTCTTGTCAAATCTCTCCATGATCCTCTTACCAAATTCCTCCAAAGTAGTAATGGACCCGTGGCCTTGTGTGATTAAGCCATGAAACCACCACTCATGAGAAATACCCTCCAAATGTAGGGTGACAAACTTGAGAGCCTCATCCTCAAACATGAGATTAGGTGATAAATATGTCTCCAACTTCTGCAACCATGATCTCACATGAATTTTATCAGTACCATAAAAAATAGGAAGAGAAATCTTACCCAACTTTTGTTGCAAATTTCTACGGGGTTGCATATTAGGAACCCTTGGCTTGGATCCTTCATCTCACAATAATCCCAAAAGGACAAGAGTGCTTGTGTGTCATAGCTTAGGGCTGCATACTCTTGTTGACGAATATCAAGAGGATCACCCCTTGGTGCCTCCATCTCCACAACTGGTTCCTTCTACAAAAAATTGGCCTTGAAGAATCTATGAGGGGGGTTAATAGAAACCCTCTCATTGCCATTCGAACTATTCTCTCTTGAATGGTGATGGCTCTTACCTTCTTGTGCGGTCTTCAACAAAGCTAACATTTGCATACTCAAGGTATGTTGAAGGTCACTCTGGCTCTGTTTGATCAACTCCTGCAAAAACTTCCCCTGCTTCGAAGAGAACCCCTTAGGCTTTTGATCCTTCATATTCTTTTCCCTTCTCTGATAATACAAGATCTTTTTATCTGTTTGCATCCAACAAACCCAAACTCACAGGTAGACAAGATCGGTGCTCTGATACCATTTTAATGTTCTTAAATGAGACAATTCAACCAAAAAAGGGTTTCCCATAAAATCCACAAAATTCTGAATTTTAAAATTAACCAAATCAACAAATCCTAGCTCAAAGATATGCCTTAGAAACATGCAATATACTTTCAAACCCTAGGCACCAATGTGCAAATAATATACAGGTAATTTTCAGCAATTACCTTGAGCAAATAACACTTCAAAATTATCCAAAATAAACCACGAATTGAAAATAAATATTTTATACCTTTTTACCCCTTGCATGTGGATGAAAATCAATTTTAATATTGCTTTAAAATATCTCATTTTACACATAAAACAACAATTGAATATTTGTCGAACCTTTGCCAAAAATCACGAATAATTTACCAAATATAACCACACAAATCCAACATCCTTTTTGGGTCGTCAAAGTGATCAAAACCCTCTTCCAACCTAGTTGTCCTAGGTCAAACTTTGCATATAAAAATCAGAAAAATTATTTGCCCTTCAATTAGGGTTTTAAACCTCTTCAAACAACAAACCCTCACTTCAATTCAAGTCGCCACACTTGGAAAAATTTCTCAATAAATATTACCCATAAATCCACAATTTATGAAGTCAAAACCCTCATGAAATCTACCAAAAAATATAAATAAATAAATTAGAATTTATTATTAATTTATCTACTTGAAAAGACCTTGCAAACCTTGCCCAATCGCATAGAAAGTCAATGCCACACTTCAACAATAATTATCAATAAACTTCAGCAATGAAATTAAGTTAATTTGACCTCATATTAGCCTTGAAACCCACACAAACAAGTCACCAAGCAAGTGGCTCCACTCTAGGGCAATAATCGAATTCCACATTTACAAAGGTGACGTCAAAAGACATTGTTTTGTCAAATAATTAGCTCCAAAAACCTGTAAACACTTATTAGGTATACATTCTAATATTTTTTTCAAGTATGAAGAATTTATATTAATTTTTAGCATATTCCTTAAAGGAGAACTCTACCATGTACTTGCACCCTTCAAAGGTGGGCGAACCACTTTGGGAAGGCCAAATACTCTTTCTTAACTCTCTTTGCTGATTTTTAGCATATCTCCTCTATGCCTTTGATCCCAACATTCTTTTTTACCAAAAATAATATTAAATAATTGCCTAAATAATAATTGAAATTACTTTTAGGCAATAATTCAATAATTATTTCAATTAAATACCTTAGTGGTAAAAACCACTTTTATAAAATATTCTATTAATCAACTAATAATTGCCTTATACGAGCAAATGATAAAAATCATTATTCCGATAATTATAATTAATTAATAAAATAAAACCCCAAAAGGAATCCTTTAGTCTATGGGGGAGTAGACTAAAGGTCTTCAATACCTGCTCATAAATGATGTGAAAATGGGGACATTACATTTGGTTACTTTGGGTTCATTGCACTGTAGTCTGGATGTGAGAGGGTAAAACCCTGGTAAAGCCGGTGCTACCTATTAATATTGTTTTCAAGTTATAAAGTAGAAACAATAAAGCCTAAGTTGTAATTCATGTACCAATCAGTTCATATTACTTGTTGGGAACATTCATCGACGAGGGAGGCTTTGAAAATTCTAGGACACCTTGTTGCTTAGCATGTTTATATGCTTTTTTATGACTTGGCATATTCGTTGAAAATTTGAACTATTACAAAACTTCTCCAAGAAAATTCCAATCTAACCTCTAAGAAAAATTCTATCTAACTATTTTGTTGAATACTTTTGCAGTGTTTTGAATGGATGCAGTTTTCATTTATACTGTTATCTTCAAAGTAACCTGAAAAATGCTAGAATGATTTCTCATTTAGAAGATTGTTGCATCAGGTAAGGGTTATTATTCAGAGAGTGTTTTGTGGGTAACACACCATATGGTAAAATTTTAATTTCCTCAAAGCTCCTTTGGAACAACTAACATAATTAGTTTGAGAGGGTGAGGCTTAAGACTCAAAGTCTGCTCATTACAAGCTGACCAAATATATTTCATTTCTTCTATCCACATTTCTTGCCGCTTTTTATGTTCACTTCTCTAATTAGTTCAAATACTCTCATCTTGTTAATGTTTGGCCACAAATACTGGTTATTGGGACGGGCTTTCATGAATTCCATGGGTTTGTTTAGTTTATTTCCAATCACCCTTGAGGGATTCAATGTGATAAAATAAAGCTTCAAAAATTTGATGATTAAAAATGGCCTGAAGCTATGATATTTTACAGACTCAAAATGAAAGATTACATTATTGAAGCACACACTCACATTGCAATAGAGCCTGTATTTATGATCAGGTAAATGGAATAATCACAAGAACCTTCTACCTCCTAAAATAACCTAGTGGTCGTAATGCTAGTGCAACCACCTAATATTATGCTAACAAAGAATGATGGGGGTGTCTCAAAGAGATACATGCCCCATTTTAATTATTAACTACAACATTTATTTGGATCAAACTTAACAACCCCACCTTAATCCAAAAGGGGACAAAATGCATGCTGGAGAAAACATTGTTGCTTGATGAAGTCACAACTTCTTGCAAACTGTACCATGTACTCTAATCAACATGTGTGACACATCTATTGCTTCCCTCACAGCCTGACCTCCTGTGCCTTCTGCCTACTGCAATCCTGCAGCCATTTAACACTTCCTGACATAAACATGACAATGAGTATTCAACACACATCATCGTCCTTTGATATTTGTACATGTACCTGTAGTATGGAACATCAATGGAATGCTTCAACCACAATGATCATTATTGCCTCCTCTGTACTTATACATGTAGTGTGGAACAACTATGGCATGCTCCAACTATCCTGACCACTATGTACAGACAATTCACTGCTTGCAACGTCAAAGTCATACTTGTACAAAAATACCTGAGTAGTCCTACTCCATGAAGGGCTATCAGTTAAAACATCTTGAATGCTAATCTAGAACACCTTCTCTCCTATCAGACAAGAGTTGGGAAGTCCATGCAACTCTATATCACCACCCTACTCCATATCGTGACAATCTCAAACTGAAGCAACAACAAAACTATCTGCTAGTAAAAACTGGAGTAAAATCAACAAAGCCAAAATTGGAAGGCAAAAGTGTCACTAAATCATCAACCCTATCCTCGAGCTAGTAGCTAACTCAATCTAGTCTTTCCAAAGACATTGTCATGGTCCTATCCACCTAGACCAAACACTTCACTGAAACAAGATGCTTCTTGTTCAAAAGAAGAATATCCTCTAGAATCATCATCATAATGTGCAGCAGGCTTCTTTCTATCTTTGGATGACTTTTTCTTGGAAGGGCATTTAGTAAACAATGTGGGCTATTTTTCAATCATTTTCCAAACATTATTAAATATTTTTCATATTTCGACTCCATTCCTTATAATTGTTTGATGCGAGTTTTCCTCCTGAGATCAAACTAATTTTCTTAGCCATGATAATCTTCAGAAATAGAAACAATCACAAGAAGTGTTCTACTAAGGATTAGCCTTTACCCTAAGGTAGACCCTTGTTTAACAAACCTTATCACTCTGTTAAATATCAAAGAAATATTTTCTTCTCGTGTCTCGAATTTGACTTTTCACTTTTAACTACTTCCCAATAATATCCATCCTTAGAAAAAAAAAGAAAAGAAAAAGATTAGGTAAATATAATAGTGTTATTACTACTATTATATAAGAAATTGAACAAACAAAAAAATGCCAACTTACATGGATCTCAGTTCTATAAAAATAGTTACCTCCAATAATAGTAAAAAGACATTCTTCTAACAAAGCGATCTATAATTTTCCAAGGGATAGAGCCTTAATAGAAAATTATTGACATAAATTTATTACCCATGCTGTAGCTACTTGAATTCTTCAAATGACAGTGGATTAGATTGTGTTTAGCATACATTAGATTGAGTGAGATCACTTGCAAACCATACACAACTTGAATGGAAAGGAAGTAGACACACACACACACAAGTTTTACCTTGGAAACCCCATTGCCAGGGAAAACTAGTTGGAAGTGGAAATTGCACATCTTCCTGATCTTCCTTCAATGAAATGAGTCAATTACAAAGAGCTCATAGAGCCATACAACTCCCACTCCTTGATGTCTCATATCTTTGTTATGCTCTGAGGAAGAAATACAATTAACATAAAAAAACATAGTCACGGTTGACTGATCACTCACTGCTACTCTCATCAATGTACTTCTACACTCTTCTGGATCTTTGATCCATGCTCAATAATGGAACACGAATTTATACTGTCAAACTCCTCAACTCACACCCCTCATGCATTTGGAGATGTCTCTTTGAAGCCCGCAGGGTCTTGAAACATTTAGGATGAGAAGACCATTCGGATCAGCCTATTAAACTGATTGTTCAACTTCCTCAGGCAAAACCGCTGGCAGTTTTGAAACCACCACAAAAATTATGCAACCATTAGTTGATGCATGCATTGGTCTTGCAACGGCCCCCTGCAAATACAGGAAGTATCGTCACCATCCAATAAATACTCACTTCGAAGCCCTGCAAGTTTACTGAAACTGAGTCCTTGGTGTTTGTTGAGTTCTTAAGGAGATGCTGTGCTCAACCTCAAGGAACTTACTTGAACCTGCAATTTTTCAACGTCCTTCTCCTCCCATGAAGGAGACTGTGTCCGATTCTTCTTTTCCATTGAAAGAGATGAACTGATTTCCAACCTCTGTTGCTGCAATTTGATTGGCTTTGTGCGCGAACTACCATGCTTCCGCTATGGTGCTCTTCTTATGCTCTTTCTTGAAGACACTCTCCAAGGATGCTCTCTTATTGACATTGGAGCTGATCATATGCTCTGTTATTGCTGTTGGGGCTGATCATGCAACTATGATGCTTTACTGGTAGAATTCGTCAATACTTCTATGATGTTGTTGCATCTTCCACTTCCAAAGAAAGAGACTATGGCCTCCATGTTGATGCTTTACATGCCACCTCATACTTCACCAATTTATATTATGTTCTCCGTTCTCATAAAAATGTCTCCCATAAAAAATTGTACGTTGTACTGAAAATGTACAAATTTTCCTTCTCTCTTAAATATTTAGATGCCTTCCTCTTCAGGTTTTTTTCCCTTTTTTTAATGTTCTAATCATGGTTCAAAACTTGTCCTCGACAATTAATCGGCAGCCCAATATTTTTATTCGAACTCACAACTTGACAATTACTCAACAAATTTTATGCTAGTTAAAAAAATATATATATAAATTCATAAAACAAACTTATATAACATGTAAAACATTGTTAAAAAGCATGAGAAATGAATTTAGAGAACACAAGTATATTTTATATCAGTTTTAGATCAAAAATGAGTACAATGCTTATTTTTAGACAATAAAAGAGTATAATGGTCAGTTTTAGACAATAAAAGAGTACAATGCTCATCAATGCACGATAATATCATCTCTGGATTTTTGTACTCATCTGTTGCGTTCTGGAAGTGGAAGGTAAAGATTTCTCCTCTAGAACAAAATCATCCACAAACATATGATCTTCACCAACCCCTCCCAATGCCCTTGCTTCCATCTTTGCTGCCCCTGCCCCTTCCGTTGCTTCCCTCTATAAATCTGTGATCTCCTCTGTAAAAATGGGCTGCATAACCATATCCTCAATAATCCAGTTTGATTATGGCTCATTATCGTCCATGTCAATTGCGCCATGACTCTGTTGCCCATCCACTTGCCTCATGTGAAGACAGATTGTATCGCACAAAAGAAAGGTCATTGAGGCTTGTGTTGTCAACTTGTTGCACTTCATTGTGTGAATGGCATAAAACATGCTCCAATTACATTCACATCCAAAAAAGCTACATTGCTGACCCAAAATGCAAATGGCTAGCCTTTGAAGATTAAGTATTTTTGTACCATAATATTCCCACCACAAATCTGCAAATAAATAATTTATAACTTTGTCAGTCAACTTGGTTTGCTTTTATTAAAGAAGTCTAGTATCTATGAGTAATGAGACTGCAATCAAATGACTCAATTTGTTTTTACCTTGCTATTGTATCCTTCTCCTTCAAATGCATAGAGATGAGAAAAAGAACCTCCTCTTTGCGGTCTTGTAAATCTGTAGCTCATCAAGAATTGTGTCTTTAGTGGCTTCGTCAGGGATCATCCTCTCTATGCATGTGTTGAGGCTAGCTATAATCTCTTCATTGGCCTTAAATGAATCAAAAAAGAAAAATTTTGGGTTCATATAATAGGGTATTGTGTGTATATGTTGGTGGAACCGCTTGTTCCATCTCTGATCAATTATTTGCCAAATGGGTTCATATTTTCTTCTATTTTTTCCATAATAATTTGCTAATGTCTCCATGGCCATACTTTGACCAAAGGCTCTAATACCTTAAAAAAAATATAAAAATGTCAAATTTTAAAATTAAAATTAAGAGAAATTTGAACAAAAAAATGATAAACAAAAATAGTTGGTTTAAAATTACTTTAAAGATCTTTGTGTTCTTAACAAACACATCATCAAAAATGGTCTAAATGATCCTTTCCCCTTCAACGTTTCTACTAAAGGAAGACTGACCACTATGTGCTTACAAACCCCTGCCTAAGAGATGTTAGTAAGGTTGCAATGCTCTGAAATGTGATGAAGGTTGTGGTGAATTGTGTCAATCTTGGTTGCATGAGCTTCTTTCCAATCTTGGCACCCAAGGGTGATTGTAGATGTATTTTGTGATGTTTCTGGCTTCTTCAACCACACTTTTCACCCATATGATTTACCCTATGCCCTCAAGTAGGAAATCAACCCAATTGGCTGCACAAGGACCCCAAAAATCTGTAGGGTGCCTCTCTTCAAGAAGTCTCCCTGTTGCGACATATGCTAATGCATTATCGATCACAACTTACATGACCTTGTCCACACCCACTTCCATGAAACCTCATCGAACATATCACACAAATTTTATGCATTTTTCACTTGGTGGGAAGCATTAATTGATTTCAAAAAGACCTTATGCCCACTTGAACACACTAGAAAGTTTATCAAGGTGCAGTTCCTTCTATCCGTCCACCCATCAGAAAAAATATTGGAGCCCTTTGCACCATATTATTTTTTTGCTTGTCTACCATCGCCTGTGTTTTTTGACGACGTTCTCCAACAATGGGCCACGTTGAACCCCTTCTCGGTAAAGGTCAATGCAGTTACCAAGTTGCCCCAATATAGGCTTTGCATCACATTGAATGGTATGTTATGATACAAAACATTTTCAACAACTATTCTTGCTTCATAATGCTTTTCCTGTTCCAAGCAGTACCTTCGAATGAAGTTTGTCCCTTAGAGTATTGTGAGGAACAAATAAACTATTTCCTTGTGAAATCGAACTGTCTCCAATAGATGAGCCCTTTCCCTGAACCCTTGGGCCAATAGAAGAGTCTACTAAGTCATCATAATTAATGGGGGCATTCATTATGGATGTAAGTGTTGCAACTGTTTTTTTTTTGTCATTTTGTTTCTCTTCATAAAGAGCGAGGAAAACACTCATCTCTCTTGTAACCTCATGCATCACTTTGTCGCACAATCACACCTCTTTACTTGGAATTTGTGCAAGGTGGTATTTGAGGTGATTGATGTCTCCTCTTATCATAAACCCACAATAATTGTATTTGGAAGATTGTATTCTGAACCCCCAACACAATGCTTCCAAATAGGATCATTAGACTTCCTACTTCTATGGCTCCCCAAACAAGATGTCATTCTCGTATGCCACTTCAAATTGCCAAATGAAAACTGCAAGTGCAAATTCTATAAATCAACCAAAAAAAAAATTTGTTTAAAACCCTAGCTGCTAGTGCCTATCAAAGAAAGAATTAGAATTAGAAAAAAAGAAAAAAAAGGAAAAACTATTAAAACCTAGGGCCATTTTTAGATGAAAATGTAGAAAAAAAGAAAAAAAAAAAAAAAAAAAACCTAAAATAAATACGAATCTTACAGTCTTACATCTCAATTCCCTATCTAAATCCTTCAAAGCAGATGGAAATCATGCTGCAGCATCTAGGTAATGAAATTTTTTATTTTAGTACAGCAAAAACAAGAGAAAAATTGTTGGTAAATGATAAAAATGACTTTTTTTATGCAGCAGCCATTAATTAGTGCTCAGCAGCTGATATTTTAGCTTGGACTCGGGAGTACTCACAAGTCTGAGCTAAATACTCGGCTTACAAGAAGTTTGACGATTATTTGGCCCGCAAAAAATAGGTGAGTACTTGCCATTTTCTGCGAGTTTAGAACACATGCATGTACACTTCTGTATGGTTGCTACAACAAAATATTTAGATGCCTTTGTTAGAAAAAGTAAGGTTTCTACATTTTTCCTTTGTCCGTACACTTCCTCATGCCAAAAATGAAATTTTCATACAATATATGGGTTCCACAGTGCTTCATTATTTTCAAAAATATTGTTTTGATATTGGAAAAAAAGAACCCTTCATACCCTACACACCCCTATGGCTATGCTGGTCTGAATTTTTTATAGCGATTCTTCTAATAGCTTACTTTTGATTTTCAGAATGTACTTCTGATTTGCAGCATGTACTATTTCTTTCATTCATAGGCAGTACACTTGTAACTCCTGCCTTCTCCACAGAAAACTGACATTAAATCTTAGAGGGTATTCTAACATGCTTATGATTAAAAGGCAAATGGCTTCTCCATCATCTACTTCTTTCTTCTTTCTCAGGGAACTGCTCCCAATTACCTCTTCACAACTATTCTCTTCTTCTCTTATACCAGCCTTTGATACCATTGATAAAACAAGGCTTCACAAATTTGATGATAAAAAATACCCTGAAGCTATGATATTTTTCTGACTCAAAATGAAATATTACATCATTAAAGTACACACTCACATTGCAGTAGAGCCTGTATTTATAATCAGGTAAATAGAATAATCACAACATCATTCTAGCTTCTAAAATAACCTAGTGGTTGTAATAATAGTGCAACCGCCTAACAATATGCTAACAAATAATTACGAGGGTGTCTCAAAGAGATGTGTGGCCCATTTTATTTATTAACTACAACATTTATTTGGATCAAATCTAGCACATGAATGCTATTTATTTCATTCCACAATGTTAATGTTTGAACGTTGATTTTAGTGGAAATATTGAATTTTTAGTAAAATTACAAATACCATATCTTGTCCGTTTGCTTTTGGTCTTTTACCTGGACCTTTTTTCCAATTCAAGTATCTTAAATTCTATTCAGCAGTTGTTATAGCTGGTTAGGCCCTTGCGTACTTTTTCCTTGCTTTTTCTGGATGAGGAGAATATAGTTTTGGCTTTCCATTCTACATTACAGCCCATAAACATTTTGACCTTGCTTCGTTTACTTGTAATTTTACATTTACTCTCTCTGCTTGTTGCATTTATGTCAAATCATTGTACCTGTACATGCTAGTTCCTTGGTCCTCATTGTGTGAGGTTTCTCTCATTCATGGTATTGTAAATATTTCCTCAGTGGACATTTAGTTTATAAAGAAGTTTTTTCCTGCTTTTCATGTTTTCCTTCACTCACTTTCTCTCATCTCTGTGACTATTTTGTTTTGGATCCCTTTCTGTTTCTCTTGTTTCTAAATGATTTGTCACAATGTTCTCTTCCTTCTCAACAGAATTTGTGCATGGTACTTCTCCTTGCTTTCCATTCACACGTGGCTTACAAGTTTGCCTCTCTGTTCTGTATCCATATTTTGAGACAAAATTTTCTTAACATAATTTTTTTATAGCCGTTTCTTCAATTGTTTTGTTGAGCATTAAAGAAGGTTTTACAGGGCCCCTCACCTGCATCCAAAAAACAGAATTAGGCCAAATTACCACGGGCCTGATTTGAAAACGTGTGAAATGTACAGAATTAATTTCAACCCATTGTATCTGTGCGTCCAGTAAGGACTGCACCCTCAAAGAAGTAATAGTGATTACTGTCTTCACGCTAGGCCTATACAGAAATTAAGAAACGAAATATCAGGCCTGAAATATAGCATCCAAAAAACACAGAGCCATCATACTGCCACGGCTGTTCCTCCCTGGCTTGACACCATCATCTTCACAGCATCAGGCCCTCCTCTCGCAAGATAATGTGTTTTCCGCAAACCAGCTTTTTCAAAGTCACAACATCATCTGCTAGTGGCACTGTCTAAGTCGTCTGTTCCTCGCTGGCTAGCCTGTTCCATTCCACTGGCATGTAAAGAACACTCATATGAAGCTGGAGGGGGTTCTTGAGCATGACCCTACCACCTGCCAGGAGCCTAGCCCTCAGCTACCCCATCAGATTACCTTGGCACACCTTGACCACGAGCAGGAACACTGGTTGGCTCGTCTACTCCTTTCCCTGGGCCAATGCTTGGGCTAGGACATGGGCAGGGCCATTATCAAAGACCATCTTCTGCGATTCATATTTCTGGCAGACCCAAACGCCACCTTCTTAGTGGCCTTCAAAATGACTTATCATTTATTTTTAACTTTTTCTAGATCAAAATTTAGGATCTCTACTTCAAATTTTTGACCTTTGTCTTTTTGCTGCCTGTTGCCATTTTTCGCATACACAGATTGTTCTCCTTCTTGTGTAAAGTCATTGCCCATTTTTATGTGTGTGTCTCTGTCCAATTTCGGCTTTAGGTTTTGTTGATCTTTCCAAGTGGATACCTTATCTGCCTGGCCCAGCATTGTTGTGCACTTCCAGGTAATGGTGTTGTCATTGGCTGTATCTTTCACTGTGTTGGTCTTTGTTTTTCAGTTCCTCCAAAATGACTGATCTCGATTTCTTTAAAAGTCAACATAGTTAACTTCCATTTGGCAGTTCCAGGAGCTTGCATCTGGAAATGTTTCCTTAAATACTTTCTTATGGTTGAGACCTTTTCCTCAGTCTGAAATAATTAAATTTTGTTCACCTTTTTGTGTGCTTGGGCAAGTCACTATCTTTTATCCACATACAGTATGGTACATAAATGAACTGCTTACGAGACTTGAGTAATGCTTTTACTTCAAATTCAATTTTATAACATGGCTGCTTTTAACAATTGCAGGAGAGGAGGTTCGCATCTAGAAGATACTAATAGGATTGTGGCAGTGGCTTGGCTTACTGTGCCAATTGGAATGGTTACTTCTGCTGCAACATGTGCGTTCGTATTCTGGTGGCAGGGACTCAGATTTTCGGAGCATTATGCAC
This sequence comes from Torreya grandis, assembly GCA_037957365.1. Classification (NCBI taxonomy): domain Eukaryota; kingdom Viridiplantae; phylum Streptophyta; class Pinopsida; order Cupressales; family Taxaceae; genus Torreya; species Torreya grandis. Next base: position 1,363,905 of record JARHVA010003322.1, on the reverse strand, counting down.
AGGCCGTGCTAATACATGGTACGTTTGAAGGAAATTTTCCACAGAATAATCCATGCATTTTGAAATTTTGTTTTTTTTCGCACTTGCTGAAGACCCTGGTGTATAAAACCTGTTATGGTACCCCTCCTGTTTGTTATAGATGTAGAACATGAGTTGTTGTGTTTACAATAAGTTTTAATTTCTTGCCAATAGGTAATTCTAATCTTGGTCACTTGGCTGACCAATTTGGACAATGTTTTGTGGGTTATGCAATCTTCAGTTTTTTCCACTTTATTTAACCTTGGATATGCCATGCTATGTTAGTCATCCTGGAAATTGAAAACAGTTTGCTTTAGTGTTTGTCAGCGATGAAAACTCTTCGTTTGACAAAGGCCATTGGTTGTTCTGCTCAATATTGTTACTTCGAGCCACAATAGAGAACCTAATTACAATTTCGTACAAAATCTGTAAAAGACAGACAAAACAGAACAAGCTAGAGCCATGAACAAAAACTCACTATTATATAGACAGACGGTGTGACTTCAAAAATTCTGTGTCAAAGGTCTTTTAAATCTAGTGATATTAGAGGTGCATGCATGCAAAAATGAAGTTCTATTTTTTTTCTTTGTTTCTTAACGTCTTCCTAGTCACATGTCTTGCTCCTTTTTCACTAGACAAAATAATGGATGGTTTAGGTTGTAATATTCAGCGTTTTGAAAATTCGAGGCCTTTTTTGGGGGTAAGTAATGATACTCTTGAATGATTTCCATTCGAAATTAAAACCTGACTTATCATGCTCCATTGTTGTTGGGGATTAACTTGTTCATGATAAACAAACACAAAGGAGAGTTCTGCCATGCGAATCTAACATGGACAAAGATGATGAAAAACACACACATGATTTTTCGCCTGGGAAAACCTTTGAGTGAAAAACCCAGCATGGTAACCTTCTTGATTATAACATAAACTGAACCGTCTTACAATGATAAAACCAAACTTTCTGCAAGCTTCATACAGTGATTTACTGTATATTACAATGCACACAATTGATCGTGTGTATTCAGCATTCAACAACCTTTGTTACACATATGCTTGACCACATATGATTCACTGCATACCCTTCCTTAGAGGAATCGTGCTTTTATCGGGAACTTATATGTAATGTCCACACAACAGAAGAATCTGCATTCACCAACTATTGTGTCAAGTGAACGATGTGTAACTCTCTTCAATAGGTCCGTGTCAAGAGTGTCACCAAGACATTGCTAACATTTATTGAGTTTGACGGATACAATCAGACAAGTGTATGGAATGCATTCAGATATTCTTTCATTTCTATGCATGTGCAAGCTCCTCACAACACCTTACCCACAATTTAACCTCTGTGCACCACTTCGCAATCTCTTAGGGTGCAATGAAACTAAGTAGAATATCCTATGCAACTCTACTATCATTCCTGCATGCTGACAACCTTTGCACAACTGTCAAAGGCAGTCTCCATGCAAGTCTACACAGCCATCCCAACTTGTGCAATCATCTTGTGCAACTATTACTTGCACAAAACATCTTGCGTAGCAACTAGCTTGCGCACAATTACCATTGCACAGATACACACAAAGCTGAGACATTTCCCAATGATCTCCCACTTGTTGAACACTTTGCATAAGGGAGCACACATTCATTCTTCAGTAGCTTCGGGCAGCCATGCCCATCTCTTTTCTACACCAAGAGAATTTCTTGGTACTCACTGCGTTGGTCAATGAATTTGCAACAATTTCCTTTATGTCCACCTTCTCTAGAGATATCTCTCTCCTCCATTTCCCTCACAAAATGATGTCACATATCAATGTGCTTCATTCGAGAATGATACTTAGGGTTCTTTGTTAGACAAATTGCGCTTTGACTATCACAATTTATCTTTACAGTATTTTGTGTGAACCCAACAATAGAACACAACCTTTGAAGCCACACTGCTTCCTTGCTTGCATGAGGAGCTGCAATGTATTCAATTTCAGTGGTAGATATCACAACATTGCCCTGATGTTTGCTCATCCAGTTCATAGCTTCACCAAATAGGTTAAACACGTATGCACTAGTAGACCTATGGAAACCAAGATCTCCAGACCAATTAGAATACACAAATCCCTTTAGATCCAATTGCTTGCTTTCAACAAGTGTGCCCTGATAGTAGATCACATAGTCAAATGTTTCATGCAAATACCTAAAGATCCTCTTCACTATTGCCCAATGCTCCTCGCTCGAATTGGACATGAATTTGCTGACTACTTCCATTTCTTGTGCAATGTTAGGCCTTGTACAGACCATTGTATACATTAGGCTTCCTAACACACTTGTATAAAGAACTTGAATTATGTCCTCCAACTCCCGTTGTGTCTTTGGACATTGTGCAGTTGATAGCTTCTGACCAATTGGAAAAGGTGTGGGCATAGGTTTGCATTCTTGCATTGTGAAATTTTCTAATACCGTTTCAACATACTTTCTCTAGTCTAGCCAAAGCTTCATGTTCGCACTATCCCGTCTTATTTCCATGCCCAAGATGAATCTTGCAGCACCGAGATTTTTCATGTCAAACTGTGCAGACAGTTGAGATTATACTTGCTTGGTCATGCACTTGTCATTTTCGATCAACAACATGCCATCCACATAGAGGACTATGATGACAAAATGATCACCCTCTTCCTTGTAGTAGACACAAGGATCAACGATGTTGTGTGCAAGCCCAATCCAACCACATAATTGTTGAACTTATGATTCCACATCATGGGTGATTGCTTCAAGTCGTATAAGGACTTCTTTAGTCTATAGATCAAGTCCTTTTTCCCTTTTACCCTGAAGCTTTCTGGCTAAGATATATAGATTTCTTCTTCAAGCTCACCATTCAAAAATGCTATCGTAACATCCATCTGATCTATCTCAAGATCAAGTGCATCAACAATAGTTAAAAGATACCTGATTGAAGTCAGTTTTGCAACAAGAGAGGTCTCACCAAAGTCAATTCTCTCTACTTGCAAGAATGCCTTAGCCACCAGGTGAGCCTTATACTTCTCCATCTTCTCTTGCACATTCTCCTTCTTGAAAACCCATTTGCAGCCTACAGGTTTTTGTCCAAGGGATTACTTCACCAAGTCGCAAGTTTCATTTTTATTTAGAGACTCCTTTTCCTCCTTCATAGCCTTCTTCTAAGACTTGTTCTCTGTGCAACCAAGAGTCTCCTTTATTGTCTTGGGGCCTTTACTATCAGTCATTGCTAATAGGAGCACAAAACAAAAATCCGATGGGCTATACCTTACGAGCATTTTGTGTACTCGTTCCAATCTCCTCAGAGTTGGAGTCGCAGGTTCCTCTTCTAATGCTTGCAAATCTTCATCCATTGCACCATACTCAGATACAAGGTTTTCAACATTTACATCAACCTGCACTTTTTATGTTTCTTTCTTTGGTTGCTTATTTGGTTCTTCCTACGTAGGAACTTTGTGCAATTCCTTGAAGACTAAATTTCGGATATAGACCGCTTTCTTAGTCCCGGGATTTCACATCTTGTACCCTTTGACACCACTCCCATAACCAATAAAGATGCACTTCGCAGACTTGAAGTCGGGTTTCAACCTTTTTTCCTTGGGGATGTGAGAATAAGCTTCGCAACCAAAATTATGCAGGGGTCGCAAGCATGGCTTCTTATCAATCCACGCTTCTTGTAGACTCTTTTCAACCAACATTTGTTAAGCACAAGCTTATACTGAGAGGGGGGGTGAAGCAGTATAAAATATATATTTTTGCTTTCGACTATTAATCTTAAATCCAAAACCTCAAATTACTCCGCAATTAATATTTTCAAAGCAATCAAAGAATACAATGCAAACAGACACATATTTGCGTGGAAACCCTTTTGGGAGAAAACCACAAAGAAATATTCCTTTTATATATATAACTCTTTTACAATGTTTGCAGGCACCAACCTACTGGAGACACTAATTTCCAAACCAAGCACCAACTCAGTCAATTTGTGAGCACCCACCCACTGGAGACATTGATCCCCTTCGCCAAGCATCAACTTGGCCAATTCGTGAGCACCAACTCATAGGAGCACCATCCCCTAGACTATGAGGCACCAACCCCAAGCCAAATCGATTCCATCGTCTGTGATTGCTTCTTCAATCGAATGATGACTTTGCTTCTCTTACACCTTCTCATTAATTTTCTTATATGCTTTCTGCTCTCCTCTCTTTCACAATTCTCAAAGAATATTCTTCATTAAAATAAATCTACCCTTCATACTTCTTTTCTTAAGAGATATTCTATTTCATTTTCTGCTCTTCCTCTCTTCCTTCTCTGTCACACTTATATAATCTTCATTCAAGTCGAATGCTTGTTATACTTCCACATCTCTTCTCCCTTATATAGCCTTTAAAGGATGTGTCCCATCCAAGAGATACCTCTTCATCAAAAGATTTGACCATTGACATTTCCGTCAACAATTTCGTTAACATTTCCGTCGACAATTCTGTTAACATTTCCGTTAACTTCTGGCAACAATTCCGTTTACTTCCGACAACAATTCCGTTCACTTCCGGCAACAATTCTGTTCACTTCCGAACACTTCCATTTACTTCCGGCAACAATTCCGTTTGACATTTCCATTCATATCCGTTACAATTCCTTTGACATCAATGACAATTATTCCAACAACATTGATGTGGATGATTTGTTGACAAGGTAGCAAGCAATAGCCACTACTTCCGCTCAAAATTTATGGTCCAAATGTGCACCACTTAGCATACTCCGGGCCTTGTCCATCAACATCTAGTTCATTTGCGCTCCAACTCCCTTCTGCTGAGGTGTGTATGGAGTTGTCTTCTACCTTTGAATACCACTCTGCCTATAGATTTCGTCAAACTTTTTGGAGCAATACTCACCTCCGTTATCCGTGCACAATACTTTGATCCTCTTCTTCGTCTGATTTTGCAAAAGGGTTTTGAATTCGTTGAATTTCTTCAAAACTTCAGATTTATTTAGGAGGATGTATATCCAGGTCTTGCAAGAGTAGTCCTCTATGCAAGACACATAGAAGACAAACCTTTTTAGTGATGGGACCTCTACTGGTCCAAATCCATGACTATGGATCACTGGCAAGATCCCGCTTGCCTGCACAACATTGTAGGGAATTTCACTCAACTTAACGTAGGCGCAATGAAATTATGTAGATTTTCTCGATGTAGATTGTTAGAATGTGAGGTTTCTGGAATCATCATGTTGGTATAAACCATGTACCAACTTTTTGGGCACGTTGTGCACCCATCATCAGGTAGAGACTGAAAAATAAACTTACTCCATGGAAAGACCAACCTAAAAGATTATCATAAATAGTATTATAAGAAAAAAACATAGGAAGGTCGATTGCCTCAACACAATAAAAAGTCAACCAAAGAAATGATTAAGTAATAAAATGATATTAGTTTATAACTAGAAAAGCTATAGAGTTGATCAATAAACCCAAGATTAACTAAATACATAGTTAATCGAGAAAGAAGAATTAACCATTAATGTTTGTAAGGGTTGAGTCTCTCGCACCTATATGGTTTAAAATAGGTTCACTGGAATTTCCAATACTGAGGCCATGATCTCGATTAAGATTAACCAGTCTTTAATCTTCATAATGTTCATTGAAGTCAAAGTCCAAGGGATAATTATCCATCCCTTTCGCCATATTCTTAGTCCGCAACATGCACAAACGTTTTTCACCAATATGGTCCAACCTCTGATGCCAGAGCATTGTTTCCTCTACCAAAAGCAATGCACAAGTTCCTGCTTCAATGTTGGACTTTTGATCAATAGTACTGTTACTTGTCTTGCTTATCATAGTCACATTAGGGCTGAACAAAGTACTTGTGTGCATGCCCCTTGCCGACACCATGGCTCTATGCACCATTTTGCACCCATCTCTACTGAATGAGACTTGGACACCAACTTCATTCATCTTGCTCACACAAATCAGATTCCTCACAAGGCTAGGAATGTGCAAAACACCTGGGAGAGTCTTGATCCTCGCAGCTTTGAATCTCAACTTCAACCTTCCTTTACCCAAGACCTTGTAGGTTGAGTTGTCTGCTAGAAAGACATCACCACCATCATATTCTTCATATTCGTAGAACCACTCTCTTGTAGGAGTCATATGATAGGAGGCTCTAGAGTCAATTAGCAACACATCATTGCATGCATGCGAGCTTGAGGTTGCGAGATATACATCTTCATCTCCATCAGTAGAGACCTTCTCACTCAAAGTTTGTGTAGCATCTAGTGGTTTGCTTTTTCCCACTTTTTTTCGCTTTGCAATCCTTCTTGAAGTGCCCTATCTTGCTATAGTTCCAACACCTCTTCAAGGTTCTTTGCGGATTCTTAGATCGACCTCTAGAATTCTAGTGCTTTTCCTAGTCTTCAGCTTGCCTCTTTTTTGCGAGCAACATTGCATGATCAGGTTGTCTTCCGTTTGATAGCTGTCCATAGACTTGCGCCTCATCTCGTTTGACAACAGAGCTATGACCACATTCCACTTTTAGCTGTGATGTGGTACTAGTAATTGCCATCACTAGATTATCCCACGAGTCTTGAAAAAAGAGCATAACAACGTGATACACTTTTCTTCGTCATTCATGTTGACATCCATGGATGACAACTAATGACCATAGTGTTGAAGGCACTCAGACGCTTTGCAATCAAGTCACCATCGCACATTCGCAATGAATACAACTTCTTTCGTAGAAAAAGTTTGTTGACCAGTGGCTTGGCATGGTACAACATTCCCAACTTGGCCCATAGAAGATTCAGTCTTTTCAGTGGAGACATTTAGTATCACTGAATTTGATGGACATAATCTAATAGAGCTTCTTGTTTTTCTATCAACCTTTCCCCATTCTTCTGGTTTCATTCCGGTGGGTGTTGTGTCTGCAATAACAATCCACTAATCTTGATCTACCAAGAGATCCTTCATTTTGAGTTTCCACAACTCAAAAATTCTGACCATTGAATTTCTCAATTTCATTATCGCTTGGAAACACTCTTTCGGGTGAAGAATCCAGCACAATAACCTTTCTGATTATAGCATAAACTGGGTCATCTTACAATGCCAAAACTAAGCTTCATGGCTCTGCAAGCTTCATATAGTGATTTACTGTATATTACACTGCACACACATGACCGTGTGTATTGAACATTCAACAAGATTTGTTACGCATATGATTCACTGCATATCCTTCCTTAGAAGAACCGTGCCTTTATCAGGCACTCATTTGTAACGTCAACGCAATAGAAGAATTTGCATTCACTAACTATTGTGTCAAGTGAACGACGTGTAACACTCCTCAACAGATCTATGTTAGAGCGCTGCCAAGACATTGCTAATACTTCTTTTGTCTGACAGATACTGTTAGACAAGTGTATAGAATGCCTTGAAATAACCTTTCATTGCTTTGCATGTTGCACATCTCCATACAACACCTTACTGCAACTCAATCACTGTGCACCATTGTGCAATCTCTTAGGGTGCAATGAAATTGAGCAGAATATCCTGCGTAGCTCTACCATCATTCCCACATGCTAATAACCTTGCACAACTGTCAAAGGCAATCCCCACGCAAGTCTGCAACAACCATCCAAGATTGCTCAATCAACTTGCACAAAATAGCTTGTGCACAACTACCATTTTGCAAATACATGCAGAGTGTTGGGCAAGAAAAGAAGCTGAACATTTATTACAAAAATATCAAAATTAGAGCATCCTATGGCCTTGAGCTTTAGTCTGTAGGTTCTTTCTGAAATACAAAGCATATTGGTTGTGAACAAATTGTCACAACCAAAGGTACTTATTACTAACTGCTTTAACCATAAGCTTTAGATTTTGTACACAATACAAAAAATTGAAGCTTATAAAGTGTAGAGGGTTTTGCTTCCTTGTTACCATGTTAAACTATTTGTATTGAATCTAATAGAATTTGGTTTGTAGGTTCTTCTTTCTCCAATACAAATAATATTGGTTGTGAACACACTGTAACAACTAAAGCTACTATATTAATAATTACTTTAACAATGAGCTTTCGATTGTATGTGATATAAATTGGAAGAGCTTAACAGAGGTTAATGCATGCACAGAGTACATGGACACTCTGGGAAATATTTTCACAGTAAATAATATTCTATTATTCTCTTATCTGAACTATATAAAACATTTTGTGAGATTACATATATATAGGAATATTTCCTATAACCGCTTCCCTATTTTATCTCACTTATAAAACCTCCTATAATAGAGAATACGATATATTGCTATAATAAATAACAATATATCACAACAATAAAATTCTAACAAACTTACCGTATTAACCATACGATTATAACAACCTAGTAATAAATATTTACCTCTTGGTAAATCAACCAAACTATTTACTATCCTGTAAATACCTATTTTCACCTAATGTGAAAACTATTCCCAACATTCCCCCCCATAGTTTTTACATGGTACAATCTATCTATGTTTCCGATTGTAGCGTGCTCCACCTCTGTGTGCTCATAATCTTCTTCACATACATGTGCCATCGCACATTTCACTCATCTGCAATTGGTTTTAACAGTTTCACCAATAACCTTCCAAAATGGTTTTCACAGGTTCACCAATAACCTTACAAACTAGTTTTATCAGGTTCACCATTAACTTTACGGAATGGTTTTCTCAGGTTTACCACTAACCTTACAACATGGTTTTACCAAGGTTACCACTAACCTTTCATCATGATTGCTACAATGCTTTTTAGATCAACATTTTCCAATGTAAATATACAAAAGGGTTACATGGGAATATCACTCACAATTGAACAGGTACAACTGTTCTTATTTTCACACATGCTGAAAATCAAATTTAACCACCACACAAAGTCACCAAAACATGATGTGAACCCGTCGTTGGTGATTGATGAGAGGTCGCTGAATGACCTACTTCCTCCGTGTAGCCTCTAGCCTCCAGTTTAGGATACTGCTTACTCAACTGGTAAAGATCTTTTCTTTACGTGTCTGATGTATTGCTTTGCTGTCAAACCTTGACGTTTTGTCAGTCGAGCATTCTCTAGTTCGGTGTCTGCTTCGTATCCTACTTCAAAATTCTTTCGAATTTTGATTTCTTGGTTTTTCATATTGTGGATGTCGGTTTCCACCAAAAATACATCCGTAAGGCAATTTTTTTATTTTTACAATATTTTGATGACTCATTTTTGACATTAACCCAATTCACCTAAAATAGACATTGACAATTTAATAACATATAAAAAAATCCCGATTTCGACAATAAACTTTTAAGACAAATGACAACTTAACTTACAAAGTGACTCAAACCTAATATCAAAATATTTAACAAACAAAATATTAAACTTTAAAAAACCATAGGTTTATAAAACCTAGTCTAAAGGCTTTAAGCAGAGACTAAAAATAATGAATCTAGACATTTAAATAACTAGATCATATAGACTCGAATACTATATAAACCTAAAATGACTAAAGACTAGATTGGTATAAAGTGGCAACTTGACTTGAATAATGACAATACACAATGATTAAAAAACTAAATAAACATGACTGACATAGACTATAGTCTCGGACAAACTAATGTCAATAAACTTACATGAGACTTTGAAATAATTTACCCACTTAAATCTAATACCTATGACTTAATCGAAAACTAAGTCCCTTAAAGTTTGAAATGACTTTTATAAAAATCTTCTTACCTCTTAAACAAAATGACACGATTTGATCTTATCAAGAATCTAAAAAACTATGACATAAAACCTCAACATTAAAGACCTTTGAATGCGGCTCACGGTTTGATTGACAGGTGGCCGAGATGCAGCTTGTGAAGAATCCAATGCAAGTCGTAATGGTGGTTGAAAGCCAAGAGTTGTGAACGGAGTCTAAGATAGGTGAGGTCGATTTCGATATGGCTGTAGACCGAGCTATGAAAGGCAGACTAGGAGACCACCGGAAGAAGAGGATGACGAGTGGCTGGGTGTCGATGCTGAGTTGGATTCCAACTTGAATCGTGATGAAACTGTGGGCTGTGGAATGCAGTTTTGAAAAATGCATGCAAGCTTGTCACAAACACAGCGGGCTGAATCGGTAGATAGACTATAAAGCAAAATGAGATCAATTTGGCTCCCATATAATTTCTCAAACCCTTTGCAAATGTGCTTGCTATAACTGGTAGTGGTTGATAGACGACTAGAAGGAACTGTGCAAATATGATCTTTGTGAACTTTACCTTCGTAGAATAATTTCTAGAAGCTAGATATTTGGATGAAGGCCGTAAACACCTTGCAGCTGTCATTGAACAGATTTGAGTCCAAAGTGGCGAAGCGATTACATGGAGATGGCATTCTACAGGACTGAGCATGAACAACATTCAGATTTGCGGTATATTTAATACTCAGCATGGACTCTCATTGCTAGAATCAAGATACTAACCCTGCTCTGATACCAATGATATAAATTGGAAGAGCTTAACAAAGATTAATGCATGCACAGAATACACGGACAATCTGCAAAATATTTTCACAGTAAATAATATTCTATTATTCTCTTCTCTGAACTATATAAAACATTTCGTTAGATTACATATATATATAGGAATATTTCCTATAACCATTCCCCTATTTTAACTCACTTATAAAACCTCCTATAATAGAGAATACGATATATTGTTATAATATATAACAATATATCACAACAATAATATTTTAACAAACTTTCCGTATTAACCATACGATTATAACAACCTAGTAACAAATATTTACCTCTCGGTAAATCAACCAAACTATTTACTATCCCTTAAATATCTATTTTCACCTAATGTGAAAACTATTCCCAACAGTATGCACATAACACAAAAATGTGAAGCTTATAAGATGTGTAGAGTGTTTTGCTTTCTTGTGACTATGTTAAACTTTAAGTACCATAGCTGAAAAAAAGGCGCAGCTAAGGCTAGGGGGTTTATGCAATCCTGATTATCCCTAGTTGGCGAAAACCATCATTCCTGAGCTTCATCTGCAGCTTGAGCTCTTACGAGCCCATATTTCGTATTCAGGTTCATCATTATGACAAGCCTGATCTTGTTAAGGGCTGATTTGGTCTCTACTGTGTTGTCTCTAGTTTTAACCCCTATTGCTTGAGAGTCACCATCCCATCCTGACCTAAGATAAAATTCTTCTTAATTAGCATCACATGATTGAGAATATTGAGATGACATCTAATATAATAATTATCTACTGACATGTCAACTGAAACGAGAGAAGTTATAGAAGTATATCATGATAGATATTTCATCCATTCTTGATTAATGAGTGGCTGATGTCTCTTGTTTCCATGAAATGTATCGTTCTTCTTTATCAACACTCTTTTTTTGCACTGCCCAAACATGCCAAAAAAGTAAAATTTTCCTCTCTTTCTTGGGTACATACCTTGCTAAATGGTTTTTGGCTACCTTGAACTTTGAAGGATTACCCTATTACTTTTGCTGGTTGATTTGATATCTAATCATCTCATAACTCTTCATTTGTCTTGATGGTGGGATCTTTTCCAAAGAGTTCTTTCCTTTGGTCACAGAAGCTTGTTCTGTATTCGTAATAAAAAGTATCCTAGTCCTTCAAGTGAAGTCAAGGGAGTTTATCTTTCTGCCAAACTAAATGACAAATGCTTGATAAACATCAAAATACTATTAGGAGTTCTCTTGTTTCCATGTAAGGTATCGTTCTTCTTTATCAACACACTTGTTTTGCACAGCCCAAACATGCGAAAAAACTAAAATATTCCTCTCTTTCTCGGGTACATACCTGCTAAATGGTTTTCGGCTACCTTGAACTTTGAAGGATTACCCTATTACTTTTGCTAATTGATTTGATATCTAATCATCTTATATCTCCCACCACCAACTCTTTGCTTGTCTTGATGGTGGGATCTTTTCCAAAGAGTTCTTTCCTTTGGTCACAGAAACTTGTTCTGTATTCATAATAAAAAGTATCCTAGTCCTTCAAGTGAAGTCAAGGGAGTTTCTCTTTCTGCCAAACTAAATGACAAATGCTTGATAAACATCAAAATACTATTAGGAGTGTTAGAAACCAAAAATATATATATATATTTTATACATTTCTTCTTAGCACCATAAGCTAATCTCTAAAATCCTTTGTAAGATGATCGGTTGAAATATCCTCCTTTATCTGCATTCTATTGAGACAATTCTACTGGTACTTAATTCCCGAGGTGTTGGAATTCTGGAACATGGGTTTAAGAATATTGCATGCCTTCATCAGATGGGTAATAACTGCCTTTTACTGATGAAAAATATAAAGAGTGCTGTAGATTCTCTTCTATGGTAAGTTTTCTGCTCAGATTATTTCCAGGCTGCGTCTCTATGGCTATCATAATATGCCAGAAATTGTTTTTATTAAAAGTGTTTCAGCTTTATTTTTCTTGATTAAAATTCATCTCCCTACTTTGCTGTTGCTCCAGTTTAGTATATTGAAATCTAACACGGTATCTTGAATTTATTTATAACCTTTCCTTTTACTGTGTCAAGTCTTCTGGTAGCTATCTTGCTATCTTTGCTGTTAAGAACCTGCAAAGCACAATTAACCACCTGCAGCCCGCATCAAACTCTCAGGTGAGGGAACATAATTGCTTTCAAGCAGCTTCCAAAAATTACAAATGCGTGCCATCCTCGCCTCAGAGATGTAGACTGATCTCAAGAACTTCTACAATTTCTTATGGTTTTAATGGCTCTGATACATGTTAGAAATAGAGGAAACAAATTATTTTATTTCATTATACAAGACACCTTACAGCGGTGTAAAGGTTAATCCTTGCTCCACATACAGTCCTGACGAAGTCTCCCAAGTTAGCAAGACATTGGATTCACTAGATTTATCCAAACTTTTGTACTAGATGGGCAGTTGCCTCATGACATATTACTTCTTTTACAAATAACCTCTTTGTCTAGAAGCTTCTTGTATATTTTCACAATATTTTAAACATTAGTAATGACATGATTCTGCCGTCATGATTTCACTATCTTGGCATGTGATGCTGACACCATCCTGCTGTGTCATGCTGACACCATCTGGCCATGCCATGCTGACACCATCCTGCCATGTCATGAAGGCTGCTAACCTATCAATGCACATGACAATGTTTGCTACTAGGGCATACACAATAATCCTCGCATTCTATCATGCTTTATTTCATTCAGTCAACAGGAATAAGAATTATTGTTATAATTTATTTCATTCAAAGTGACTTGAGAACAAGGTGTAGAATTTTAATTGGCTAGTGCAATGTGTCATAAGTGTGAACTGAAGGCTCTGGAGATATGATCAAAAGATGAGAAGAACTTAAACACAAGGATAAGACTTGTAGTGATGCAAATATTCAAGCACCTTATAAGTTTCCAAACTTCTTTCATTATTTTTCATTAACACTCCATGAGGCTTTCTTCTTCTGTCATGTTCTCTTGTTAAATTTTTCTGGAGAGAAGAATCAATAAATATAGTCATAATTTTGAAGATGGTTTTACCTTTTAAAATTTGATGATAAGATGATGACAGTGGTTAAATTTCCTTTTTGCAGGAGCTGCATGTTTCCTAGAACTTCTGACTGAACCTCTCTACATTCTTGCACAAAACTTACTTCTTTTGGGACTGCGGGTTAAAGCAGAAGCAATTGCAACCTTTGTTCGTTGTGCAACCACTTATATTATGATCATAAATGGAATAGGAAAGGTTAAGTTTGTTTATCTAAGCCTTATTTTGCACAAGAAATATATGTTTAGAAAGATAGAATAAAATACATATACTTGTTGCAGGGGAAAGGGCTAACTTTCATTTATGAACATAGCTAGCTTCCTAGAGCGCAGCATGAGATAAATTTTATTAGCATCTTTTACTTGGATTGTAATGTATGGAAATGATCATAAAGCCAGTGCATGACTTGACCATGGCTGAACTTGAGGCATATTGTCTACTTGCTTCAACCATATTTTGTGGTAATGAATCTGATACTTCCTAATCTCTGGTGGTTAGAATTTTACCTGTGATTGCTCAGTTGTTGTTTTCCTCGGCATGGCACACTCAACAAAATTAGAACAGCAGTTTAATAGGCATCTAGTGTTATTATTTGACATGCTAACTTTAGAGTTGGTGTTATTATTAGACATGCTTTTCAGATTTAAAGTTGAGCTTATTATTAGACTGTCTAAATATATTGTAGCTCTAGCTGCCTTCATCTATAAAAGCAAGGCAGGGTGGGTGAGTGATTCATTCAGTTGGGTGAAGTATTTTTTAATTCTTTCTTTTTGAGTAATATATAGAGTTAATGTGTGTTTGAGTGAGGAAACTGTTTGCTTTACAACACTGTTTTATGCAGATTTAGTTTACACAGACCACTATCTTGAATTTTCTGATTAAGTGTAGTGTCTGCACTTGTGAATTTTCAGTCCAGGTTTCTGAGTCTAATGGTGCACTGTTTTGAGAGGTGTTGTGTTAAAGTTTTGTTCACTGTAAGTGCATATCTACACACCATGAGTTAAAATTTAACATGGTTATTAGAGTGGTGTATCTTAGATCCTCCAATTTCGTGTATGGAGTGGACTGCTACTTGTGAAAGGGAGTTGCTAGAGGATCGCAGTGGGTGTGATGCCCTAACTTCAGTGATTGAAGCTGAACTATGCCTGTGAAGGTGGCGTTAAACTGATCTGGTTGTTGAAGTGTGTTCTAGAAGCTGTGGGATAGCTACTCTTGGTCTTAGAGTGTGATAGGTTAGAAGACACTTCCAACTTCACACCATGGAAGTGCAGACTACAAATGTTGTTGGAAGAGGTTGATTTTTGGGGTTTTGTTGAGAAGAAGGTTACAATTCCTACTGATCCCATACAATTGGTTGAGCGCCATAAGAAGGCAGCCAAAACGAAGAGAATCATCCTTGATTTTGTGAAGGACCACTTGATCCCTCACATTGCAGAGAAGAAGATGACGAAGGAGATTATGATGCTTTGACCACTCTGGTTAGAGTGTGAACATATCTTGTAGGATGCTTTTGAAGAACAAGCTCACTAGCACCCGCATAAATGACACTGATACTGTGGTGAGCTACTTGATGAAGATCGTTGAATTGAGAAATCAACTTGCAGCTATAGGTATGAAGGTTGAGGATGAAGAGCGAGTTCCCATTGCTCTGAATGAATTCTTAGCATCTTGGAAACACTTTGTGTAGGGTGTGTGCGCCCAGGAGAACATGGCCACTTTTGAGAAATTGTGGGATGTCTTTTTCCAAGAGGAGACAAGGAGAGAGATTGTTGCAGCTAGAGGATGAGATCTAGAACATAGTCCTCATTGGGAAGGTGAGGAGGTAAGAAAGGAGGACTTGGGAAGGGTCAAAAGGGGAAGAAGGAATATCCATATTCTTCCAACTAAGGTAAGAAAGATTTGAGTTACGTGAAGTGCTATAAGTGCCACAAGATGGGTTACTATGCATCTTAGTATCCTGAGAAGGATGGGAAGGGGAAGCATCAATAAAAAAAGCAATTTTCAAGGAGTGCAAAAGCTTCCGACGGAGTGGGTGAGTTGTCATTCAAGCTCGAGACAACCTTCTCCATGGTGTAATGCCACTCCACTAGCACCGTCTTTGGTGTCGGGTGGTATGTGGACAGTGGAGCATCTAGACGCATGAATTTCAACAAGAAGGCTTTCAACAATTTTCAAGAATAGGAGGCGGGCATACAGGTGGAGTCAGGCGATGATGCCACATTTCCAATTACAGGTATGTTGTCTCCTTCTACATGCCATCAGGGAATGTTCTTGAACTTGATGACATCTTGTATGTTCTTGGTTTAACGAAGAATTTTCTTTCAGTGTCAGCCATGACAAATCTTAGGTGTGTGATTGAGTTTGATGATCAACAAGTTATTATTAGAGATCGCAGCTGGAGCATGGCCGAGTTTTGGCCAAAGGTGTGTGAGAAGGTGGCCTATACATGTTTCTTGATAATCCGGTGAAGCATGGTGCTTTGGTGCATGACAATGATAATTTGTGTGAGCTATGGCACAAGCGAATGGGTTATGTGAACTATGGAGCACTACCAATCATGAAGGACATGGCACGTGGTGTCATGTCCCATTTTTGAAATATTTTAATCAAGAAAATAATTAATAATAATAATTTTTTAAAGTTGTCCTAGTCTATTCATAATCAAAAGTGACACTTAATTGTAATATTATTAATAAAGTAAGTCAAAATAAAAATAAAAATGGGGCGTTGCTTTTCTAAAAGCTTATTGGACGCTTTCTTCGGCAAAAGTGAAAATAAAACTATAAAGAGGGGTGTTGGGTTCATGGGAGTTCATCTTTGCCTATTATCAATTACACTTTTGCAAGTTTGCACATTTGCTTTAGCTTTCAGCCCCCGAGGACGAAAACCCTTTGGTGGATAAGGATGTCCTCTCCAGTCTTGTGAGGTGGTTCCATTTAGGAACTACAATTGTGCTTTCAAATTAGGATACCACCAAAATTCAACATTGGGAGAATCATCAGGCAGATTTATCATATTTCCAAATCCTTCCAAGGTTTGTGCTATGGTTTTTGACCAGCCATACTAGCTAGGGCAGCATCCATACATCCCTCCATTGCTGATGTCATCATTTTCAACCTTAAATCAATTTGCTATAGTGATATCAGCCCTAAATAAGATTGCTATAGTGATGCTACAACCGTACTTGCATTTTAGACCTATCATTCCAGACTTTTGGACATTGCTGGCAGCTAGGGCATCATCCTTCAACTATCCATACATCATCTCCAGCTAGCTGTACCTCCCATTTAGTCATTTTCAGATTGTGGCATCATCATTACCCAGTTTGGACGCCATTTGCAGCCAACCAATTTATTTGTATGGTCAGCCGTACAAACACATGTTCTACACTTAGGGTTTGTTGTTTGTAAATGCCAAATGAGCATAAAAATTTAGGGTTACAATCTTCAATTTTGCATGCATAATTTTGGCTAGGGTTTCAACCAATATATTCTGTTTTGTACTTTACATTGCAATCTGATTTCAATAAAATTCTGCTCTCCGTGGACATTCAACCACTTGAATTATTTTTATAAAATTTCAAGTTAAAAGGGATTTATCCTTAATTTTAAGAATTCAGGGTTTATTTAGAATCTCAAATTTATTCTTAAAAGGGGTTTGTTGACAAATCCCATAATATGGTATTTCAACCAAAAGGGGCCATTACACATGGATTGTCAAGATTGAGAGGATAGGAGTGTTCAAGGGTTGCACACTCAACAAACATGCCACGACTTCTTTCCCAAGCAATGAGCATAAATCAAGAGAGATTCTTGATGTAAATCATTTAGATGTATCTAGACCCATGAATTCAGCCTCTTTGATAGGTAACCTATATTATATTTCTTTTGTTAATGATTCTTCTAGAAAAATCCTGATTTATTTTATGAAGACTAATGATCAAGTGTTCTCTAAGTTTCAAGAGTTCAAGGCCTTAGTTGAGAATTAGTCAGGCAAAAAGATCGAAGTGTTGAGATCTTACAATGGAGGAGAGAGGACTTCGATGCATTGTGTAGAGAAACAGAGATCAAGATGGTGCTGACTGTACTGTAGAACCCGCAATAGCACAATAGAATGGGGTTGCAAAGACCAAGAACGGGTCTATCATTGAGATAGCCAAAGTCATGATACATGACATGGATTTGCCTATGTCCAAAGGCTTGTAATACAACTATCTACATTTTGACCCAAGTGCTGATTCATATATTACAGCAAAACCAGATTTATATCAGCAAGGTTTTGGTGAAGGAACAAATACCATTTTACCATCCAATCAAGCGAGGAAGCCTAAGTGGCTTAACCCAACATTACAAGATGCATAGAGCAAGTAGGAGCGCCAACCTATTCTTTCTGGATGAGTCACCCCCCTAAGAAATTTCCTATTTATGCTGCAAAAATGTCTTCTATTATTGAAGCAAAGCCTTCCAGTTATGAGCAGTCTTCAGTATAATTCCATTATAGAGAATGATGCTTGGGAGATTGTGTCGAGACCAATGGAGAAACCAGTGAATGATTTGTAGGTGGTCGTACAAGATCAAGCATGCGGCTGATGGCAGCATTGAGAAGTACAAGGCCAAAATTGTGGCAAGAGGATTCTTTCAGAGAGAGGGAGTTGACTATAATGAGACTTTTGCTCCAGTTGCTAGGTATACTTCTATCAGGACCATCATGTCTATTGTATTAGTTTTTAGTTGGCCTTTATACCGGAAGAATGTAAAGGCTGCTTTTTTGAATGGTTTAATTGAAGAAGTGTACATTAATCAGCTGAGGGGTTTTGAGGTGCATGGGCGAGATACCCATGTGTGTATGTTGAAGAAGGCCCTTTATGGGCTGAAATAGGCATCGCATGCTTGGTACTCACGAATTGATGAACACTTGTTGAATTTGGGCTTCACCAAAACTTTGGCAGATCCTAATCTTTATTATTTTTATGATTATTTTGATCTGCTTGTTTTGGTCTTGTATGTAGCTGATTTGAGCATTACAGGTAGCTATGAGAAGCTCATTGCATGGTTCAAGGAAACATTGGTCAACGAATTTGACATGGGGGCATATGCTAAAGGTTTGGTAGGGTACAAGTGAGGTCTTACTTGGACAGGGGAAGTACACCGGAGATTTTGAAAAGATTTCAGATGCTGCATTGTAAATCCTTGGCCACTCCTATGGTTCCAAATCTGAAGTTGTTTGCTAATGGAAATTCATATTTGGTAGATCCTTTTTTATGTATGAAATTAATTGGTTCTCTTATGTATCTTGTGAATACCGGGCCAAAATTCATTTTTGTGCAGTAAATACCTTGAGCCAATTCATGGTTAAACTGAAGCAGGTTCATTGGAAGGATGCAAAGCATGCGCTCCGATACTTGAAGGTCGCAGTTCATTATGGCATGAGGTATGTGGGAGATGGTGAGTTTGTGCTGCATGGTTTTGTTGGTTCTACTGTGCAAAAAATGCAACCACTAGGAAGAGCACTTCAGGATTTTGTTTTAACTTGGGAACAAGTATGATTTCCTGGTTTAACAAGAAGTAGTTGTCAGTTTCACTTAGTTCAGCAGAGGCAAAGTATATGGCAGCTTCATCTGCTAGTAGTGAGGCCATATGGCTTTGCAAGTTGATGGCAGAGTTGACCAATGAGATGTCGGAGCCTGCAGTTGTCTATTGTGGCAACCAGAGTTGCATCAAGCTCTCAAAGAATCATGATTGCTAGAAGCACATCAATTTTCAATGCCATTTTCTCAGAGACAGTTCAGAAGTGAGCAGTGATCCTTGAGTATGTTCCTTCAGATTCGTTGCTGGCAGATGTTTTGATGAAGCCCCCTAGCTAAGGGGAAGGTTGAGATGTTGAGGGAAAGACTCGGCTTGGTAGAGAACAACTTCCTTGCAAAGAGGGAATTAAGAATAATAGTGTAATAGGCATCTAGTGTTATTATTAGACATGCTAAATCTAGAGATGGTTTTATAAGTAGATATGCTAATTTTAGAGTTAGCGTTTTTAAGATTTAGAGTTGTTGTTATCATTATAGTTGCAGATAGGATTAGAGTGTCAAAATTTATTATATCTCTAGCCTTCTCCATCTATAAAAGCAAGGTAGGGTGGGTGAGTGATTCATTCAGTTAGGTGGAGTATTTTGTAATTCTTTCTTTCTGAGTAATATACAGAGTTGACATGTGTTTGAGCGAGGAATTGGTTTGCTTTACAACACTGTTTTATGCAGATTTAGTGTACACAATCCACGCTCTTGATTTTTTTCGATTAAATGCAGTGTCTGCACTGGTGAATTTTCAGTCAAGACTTCTGAGTCTAACAGTGCACGGTTTTGAGAGGTGTTTAGTTAAGGTTTTGCTCACTGTAAGTGCAGATCTGTGCAACCTGAACTAAAATTTAACACTAGTGTGCATTAGATACACAAGATGGGAGGACCATGCACCCATAGCTGACTCTCCAATCCACTGCCATTTTGTCTATAGCTGTCTATTTTCTTCTTTTACTTTTCTTTTTTCTTTTTCTATCAACATGTTCTTGCTTGTGGTATCTTAATTTGGTTTACTTTTTGTCCCATTGACAGAGTCTGGTCATTTGTGGACACTATAATTTCGTTTGTTTTTTCTTAATTTTCAACCAAGGGTTTGACCACAGGTTGTATTTGCAAGCTGCCACCTTGTTGCATATCGTAGGTTTGGATATGAAGAATATGCCCCTTGAATTTCTCTATCAGTGCCCCGAACATGTTGGAGAGAGATATTAATAGGGATGCTGAGGAGATTTGTATAAGACATTTGAAAGACAAATGGACCAAACCATGCTAGCCCCGTCAACAAATATCCTTCACAATTGGAACTATTATCTTTAGATTGAACTAAGAAAATGGGCCCCATTACCATCCCATACAACTCTGGACACAGGTTAAGTTTTCCTCTTGGCCAGCTTTGATCCAATTCTCAACAGCTTTGTATAAAAATATTATTTTGCTACAGTTTATCCAATATGATGCCTTTGAAACCTAAATCCAGTGACTGATGATCATTTTATATTCATATGACCTGTCTATTTTGTGATCCTTGGCAGGTGTTGTTTCTTGTTTGGAGATTCAAAGACTTCTTTTATCTGCCATTATTTATTATGAGGATCAGAGATGCATGGCTATCTTCATCTAGGAGCTGACTCAATGTAGAAGCCTCTCAATAGGGGCTTGGGTCATAATTTTTTTCAACCTATAGGAGATTCAAGCTGTAAGCGAGCTCACAATCACCTTTGTCACTGTCAATTCGTGCAGAAGTGTTCTACTCAATGACAACACCAAAGAATCTCAAGCGCTTCCAGCATTAGATTTTTGACAAGCTTCAGTGTTAGGAGTAGGTGGGAATGATCTTGATTGCCTTCCTCTCTTGCACTTCCTTTGTCTCTATGCTTTGATCATCATCTAATGATTTTGAAAAGCATTGGAGCTCCTTGAGTTTTCTTTTATTATTGTGTCGTCTATATGTTTTGTAACTTTTTACTAGAGCTGCACGAAGCAGTCCCTCGCTCTTACAACATCTGTACTGTTTATTGTTTACTTGTGGACATTGATAAATATGTCATTTCATTACAGTAGATTCTTGTCAGACTTGGATGCTAGGTGTAGGTGGTGGTGATCTTGCTTGCCTTCCTCTCTTGCACTTCCTATCTCTAAAATTTGATCCTCATCTAATGATCATGAAGAGCATTGAGGCTTCTTGAGTTATCCCTTTTTATTGTATCACTCCATATGTTTATAACTATTTTACTAGAGTCGCATGAAGTAGTCCCTTGTCCTTATCAGCTGTATGCTACATCTGTACCGTTTACCAAATAACTTCAAGAATTTCCATCAGTAGATTATTGTCAGGCTTCAATGCTAGGAGCAGGTGGTAATGACCTTGCTTGCTTTCCTCTCTTGCACTTCCTTTGTCTCTAAGATTTGATCGTCATCTAATGATCGTGGAGAGTATTAGAGCTCCTTGAGTTTTTCCTAGCATTGTATTGCTTTATATGTTTTGTAACTATTTTGCTGGAGTTGCACGAAGCACTCTGTTGTCCTTATCAAGTATGTACTACATCTGTGCTGTTTATTGTTTGCTAGTGGGCATTGATAAATATTTCATTTCATTTCATTTATTTGTCAAAGCTTTCAAAAATATTTCTCAGATTAGTGGTGAATGGCTGCCTATCCATCAATTGCACATGTTGATAGTATAGCATGATAATTATAATTCCCCCGTTGTAAGTAACTTTGCACTTGGATGAGGTTCCCGCTTTTAATTTTGTTTCTTCATTTATTTGGGAGTAGTTGTACTTAAAAAAATTCTGCACACGTAATTTTTTAGTACATCAATAATAATTGTTTTGAACTGATCGTTTCAATGTCATTTTTCGAGTCCTGTTGGCATTTTGCTTTTAACGATTCATATTTCGGATCCCACTAGAAGCAAGTTAGAATTGCAAAGAAAAATCATGCATGCGTGAATGTGATAACATGCATATCATTGTCAACAAAAATGATGTTTGGCACTTGTTTGGTTTGGCGCTTATGTAATCCAACGTTTGTCTGCATTTGGTGTTTGGTGATTTTTAAAAGCACCAGGATGAATTTGGGCAGACTAAATGTCAAGGTGGAACTGCATGGGGAGCTAAAAATAAATAAAACTATTTGTTTCAGGCAAGAATGTTTGAAAAAATATTAAAATCAAGGAGTTTTGATGTCATTTTGCACTCGTAGTGCAATCGAAAAAGTTTTTTCAGAATATTTGAAAGCATTTTCAAATTTTCACCGTTAAGGATAAAATTGGAAATTTTGGGGGATAATACCAAAAACTATTAAAACAGAAAAATGCAAAGAATTCTCTCACGTGCCCACTATGCAAAAATGAAGTGGAGTTTTTAACAAACTTTGCCATGGTAGAGATTTCGTTGGACTCTGCAGTAGTGGAGTTTTTATTGAACTTTGCCGCAATTGAATTTTTAACAAACTTTGCTGCAGTGGAGATTTCGTTGGATTTTGCTGCAGTGGAAATTTCGTTGCACTTTGTCACAATGGAGATTTCGTTGCAATTTGCCAGTGGAGTTTTTCATGGACTTTGCCGCAGTGGAGATTTTATCAAAAAAATCATAAAAAAATCTCCCCTCTCAAAACTTCACTTTGAATAATTACTTTTTTTAAATTTATTGTTTCATTTATTATTCATATCCCACATCCTATTTGTAGGAGAACTAACTTTAAATGTGTTAGTTAACTGAAGTGTAAGTGGGGGTTTGATCTTTAAAAATTACTGGAGGTCAAGAACAAGATAAAAGCAACCTTGTGGAACGCCATTCCACCCACCAACATCATGCATACAGCTGCTGTTGCAGTTCTGGGTGTCACACAGGTAATAAGACTAACATCTAAGCAGCAAAACACAATCTAGTTTGTTGATAGGGATGTGAATCTGGGGTGAATGGGTGTGAATAAGACAGAGAAGTGTGTGGGCACCATCCAAAATCTGATTGTTGCGACAAACAAGAAGCAAGCACACCCACCTCAGCCAATAACTTACAAAACGCCATCCCAGCCATTCAACACCATACAAGTTGCCAGGAAGATGCCAAGCTCAACCAATAACCAACAAAGGTGCCGGGATAAAGATAGGGCTGCGAATAATTCAAACAAGGAATGTAAATTGCCATTTTATAGCTGTTGAACATCATCCAAGTCTACTATTCACATTTGGAATGACATCTAGCATAGTCTAGCAATTTAAAATTCCATAGAAACCCTTGTTGAAGTTGCTGTTCCAGTTTTCAACGCCATACAATTGCCATTCCATATTGCAAGGCGTCATTTAGGTTATCAAACTGCCTTTTCAAGCGCAAAACGCCATCTAGATTGTTGTTGGGGGTCGCCAAGTTAATGTGACTGGGTAATAAGAAGACAAAAATAACTATTTGATGCTGTTTCAGCCTGTATAGTGCCATTTATAAAGATAAAATCATTTTTCAACACCTTTCCAGCCTGCTTTTCACTTAAAAAGTGCCATACAAATTTTATAACAGCCACTACAAGCTTCGAAGACATGAAAGAAAATAAAAAATAAAAGCTGAGACAAAAGTCAGAGGAGAAGATAAAACATTGAAGCCATTCAAGGATGCCATACTGTTGTTCAACACCATTCAAGACCACAAAACACCATCAAACATTGTGTAAGTGATTGTATCCTGTCAAAGACTGACTTGATATTGCTTGCTGGTCAATACCTAGCTAAGGATAAATTCTTCATGAGATCTCTTCTCCCAATTTGATTGTAAAATTTTTTCTTGTTTTTCCAATTAATTTTTTAAACATTTTTTTGGTGATTTAAATTTAAGAAATTTTGTAAACAGTGTATTTGGATACTCAGACCTGGTAACTTGATTATTCTTCATTGTTTTCACCTCTTCTTTTTGCCTATGTATTCATCTACAAACATGAAGATGAAATATGAATTTCAAGGAGTTATGCCACCCGCCTTGGACTCAAACTACACGAATATCACTGATACGAACCTTGGCCACATCAATATGTAGCTGTTCATCAAGCGTTCCAAATTCAAAGGAAGAAGATTGTTCGCAAGGCTGGTCTATGATAGCAATTTGCCTCAAGAAACAACTTTTTGTGTTTTAGTGCAGTGTTGAGAACTCATACTAGCTTGCACATAACACTAGGACCTTGAAAGGTGTGGAGTGTTCAATTTTGACAATGAATTTGTTCTTTTAATGCTCGAGTATATTCAAGACATGTTAGGAATTCCGGAATATGAAGAAAATGTTGAAATCACCATCGAATTTGCTCAACGATAATGGGATGAAGATCTAGTCAAATGCTCGAAATTCATGAACAAGCATTGGATGGAGAATAGGTGGTCCAATGTGAATAAGTTTCCAAAGACTTTGCCAAGGAGTGATTTCTGTGATGAGATGAATGGCATAATTACCCTTCTCAGCAGAGTGCTTAGGCTCCCCTCTGCTCGCTACTTTCAGCAATGGATGTATGAGTTTATATGTTTCATCCTCAAAGGAAAGCAATTCATTGATTGGTCGTCTACCATAAGCCATGCTATGCACAAACAAATCATTGATGTAAGAGAAATACGTCATTTCTACATGACCTCATATTTGGTGTATGGAGTTGCAAGAACAAGAATCTTCCTAAGCTTAGAAACAGAAGAACCATGGCTCCTAGACAAACTATAGTATATAGCTTCTACCCTCAACTTGAAATCAAGGCAAGTGCTAAACACTCCAGGTGCATGAACGATGCTTTTATATTTCATGTGATTAGGATGTTGGAGAATGATTTCAACAAAAGGTTTTCAGTTCAGGCAACTAACAATTGCTGAATGGGGCAGCTAGTTTATTCAATTTCTTAGCTTCTCTTATATTAGAGTATGTGGTTTCAATGGTGTTCCTTCAAAGCTGCCAAAGTACGTAGGTGACAAGTGGGTCTTGATGGAGTTATGTGGGCAATGGGTTGAAGTAAATGGCTTCTTGGTAGAAAAGCCCATGTCCGGAGTACGTTTCCCAATTTCAATAGGGAAATGCAGATGTTCTTCAATGAATAATGCTATAACAATAAATGCTTAGATGACTAGAATGACTCAATACTCATTTGATAGAAGGTTGGAATTTGATATTTGTGGATTCATTGAAAGAATTCTTGATGCCAAATACAAACATTGTCTGCACATTGATGACTATTGGGCAAACTGTGAGGATGAAAGCAATGTTCGTTTCAGAGATTATCTCAAGATGACACTGAAACAAATAATCACCTTTGATTTGAGCCAGTTACCAAGAGGAGTCACAGATGATATGCAATGTTTCGTTGATCTTGCCTACAATCAAATAGCTTCAAATCCCATTCCTAAGATAGACTGGTCTAAAAGGGAAGCGATGTCACTTGATGATAGAACTAAAACCATCATCAATCATAGCCTCTGTTGGTTACAAAAGAGGATATCTTAATGCACTGCAACTGAAAATTGTTCATCTAGGGATCATGTGCTATCTAGAATCACTCAAAGAGAGAGGAGCACAAATCTAGCACATTCTTATTTTTGCCCCACAAAGGAGTCTTTGCCAACCACAACCACAAATATAATTGAAGGTGATGAAGATTCGAGTCAAAGAAAAGCATCCAATGATACTTGGGGCTACAGAAAATTGCAAGTCAACATAAATTTTAAGATCATTCTCAAGACAAGTCAACAACAGAGAGAGAGTTCTAAAGTCATCACAAACTATTAATTCTCCATCTCCTCCTACTGGTTTTGATTCTCCTAGATTGATTGATAATGCTACCTTGTAGTTCATGGCTTCTGATCAAAATGAAGACCTCATTCTCATTGTTCCCAATTCTCCAAGCATGTTGCCACTAGAAGACTATGTTCAACCTTCGTTAGCCCAGTTGCTACTAAGTCACTTCCTTCACCTCAAACTTAGATTGAGGTTTATATAGAGATTCAAGATGATATTTCTATCACTAGGGCACCAACTTGGTTGAATGAGGTAGTCAAGTAGAGAAAGAAGACACTCAAACCCCTTGCTATAGACTATGAAGCAATTGCATCCATGTCAGTGCCTCCGCCTCCTAAAAAGCCTCATATGGTTTCTAAAATTACTACTGATAAGCAAGGAGTCAGATATGTTGAAATAGCTATCCCCATTGACAACAAGGACAAGGAAGACATGTCAGTTGGTGATTATCAACTCTTTAAAGTAATGTTGGGCAAGTCTACAAT
Source organism: Torreya grandis (assembly GCA_037957365.1). Lineage (NCBI taxonomy): Eukaryota > Viridiplantae > Streptophyta > Pinopsida > Cupressales > Taxaceae > Torreya > Torreya grandis. Next base: position 1,337,489 of record JARHVA010003322.1, on the reverse strand, counting down.
GTAAGCAAATAGAGCAAATGCACGGGAGTCACTGTATATAGTCATTCAACTTATGGAGAAGTTCAAATCGAAAGTGACACAATAAATAAAAGAATCATCAATTGACAACGTATATCCAACACCTCATCAATCCAATTGAAACTTCTTCAGTACCAATACTTCCGGAGATTGCATTACCCGATGAGAATGCTCTTCCAATATCTTGAGAAATAGGAAATATGGGCAAAACCACTAAAATATGGTCAGAGAACTTATCAATGAAGGGATTGATACTCAATGATGAGGTTATGAATATCTTTGATAAGATTCAGACAACGATGGAAGCACTAAAATGTTTTGAAGTCAAATTCGCTAAAAAGATGACACCCCTAGAAACAGTTGCTCTTGATTGTCAAGAAATGATCTTATCAGGGTTTTCTTTACTGGTTTGTGAAGACCTCCTCAATAATGAAGACCCGATCTTCATATTGAATGATCTAATGCTTTCAATTTAAAAAAGCAAATGCTCAAGAGTTCTAAAACAAAGCTCGATGGTGTCAAAGACAAGAGTAACGTAGTCTTGTCAAGGATTTAGGAGTTCATTGAATAAATTTCATGTGATTTTTACCATGAACCATGCCAAATCAATGCTACACAGAGGCTCAAAAAACAATTGTCAAATTTGATCAAGGGCTTATCTTTTGCATCTTCAAGTTTCAATGTTTCTTCTATTCCAAAATTTGTCAAACTTCATGTCTTGTTCGAAGAAGTAGAGAAGAAATTGATTAAGTTTCATCTTGTTCTAGATCTAATCTCTGAAGTGCAAATCATGTGTGACGTTTGTTTCAAGTCTCAAGTTTTCTTTGAGATAGATAAGATTAAAAATTCGCTTGAGAAATTCAGGGTTGCAAAGAAGAACCTCCAAAAGGAATGCATTGAAATGATCAATGTTGAATATTACTCTCCAAATGGAAGAACTCAAGTTTGTGCGGGGCCCAAATTTATCACATATGGACATGTCATAAAATATATAAATATATATAATAAAGTATTTTTTTCATAAGGTTGATTTATTTTATCTAGTTAAGTTGTGTTGTAATAAATGAAATTGTTTTAATTTCATAAAGTGACTCTATCCTGTCCTAAGTCATAATTAAAACCCGAACTACCTTTTGTAACCATTTGTAAGGTTATAAATAGGAGTTATGCGGTCATTTGTAAGGACTTTTTGATAGAAAAGACAATTTTGTGGTGAAGAAAGAGGAGAGACTTTATGTTCTTTTGCAAGGATTAATACAAGGAAGGTTGACAAGACTTTGTACCTTTTGTTTGCTTGGTGAATGACCATTATTCTCATGTTTAATGTTAGTTCAATCTTTGTTCTTTCTTTGCATTAAATGTTTAAATTTGAAATGTCAACACTCTTAATTACTTCTAGCCTATAAGAGTGATTAAAATCTGAGATTATTCAATCGAATACGTTTGTTCATCGTGTTTTCTCTCTCTCTCTCTCTCTCTCTCTCTCTCTCACACACACACACACACACACGCACACACACACACACACACACACACACACACACACATCCATTCCTTCCTTCCTACATTTTCTTTTCATTCATATGCAAAACCCCATGAACGTAAATTTTGATTGTATTTATTGTACATATTCTTTCCCAGCATTTTCTTGTTTTCAATAAAGAGAGCCTACTCTGATAATAGAGGGACTTTGCCCCCTTCACTGTTGACAGATTACCTACTTTGCCCTAGTGCAAAATAATTCACCAATAGATCGAGTTCAAGACCGGAATTCTTGGTTTTGAATTTCTCTTAGTTGCATGTTCTTTATCATAGCATTTCTTGATTTTAGGACTAGTTTTTCAGGCAATATTCAAAGACCCGTATCAATGTCGGTGTTAATTTATCAATCACTAATACAAATAGAGTTCCCAGTATTTTAGGAATCTTCTTGTCCTTTGCCTACTCTTGCTTTCAATGGCATGTTATTAGTTATTTTTCTTGATTAGCATCATATTTTTCCAACACTTGGAGGTTCTAACGGAGGTAGCATAAATAATAATAAAAAGTAATTGAGATATGTTTCTTAGCTCTTATGAAAGTTCATGGAACAAAGATCAGATGTTTCTTCCACTACACATATCCTTGTTTTTAATGATCTAGTTGTGGAGGTAAAAATTATTGAATGCAGTTGGCCTTTGGTTCATGATATGATGTTCATTTTTCATATAGGATTCTGAAGAATAAAGAAATCATACTTGGAACCATGGAAATTATTTCCGTGCACTTGGGTACTTGTTTATCAAAACATTATTTTTGGGTGGCCGAAAAATATTTTATGTAGGGACAAACTGAAGTAACATTTGCTGTGAAATGGAAATGCTCATGGTGAAATTCTTTTGCCTTTTTTTACGGAAACTCATCCCATTAGGTAGAGAACATTTCTGCAAGGAAACCTTATTTTGCTTTTAGATTATTTTTCCAAGTCAAACACGAACTTATGCCCAACTGTCACAACTTACCTTCTAAAATCCTTAAAAAAAGTACTAACCTAGTCTGCATAAATGAAAGTAAAAACTTACAAGAGAGCAAGCATCAAATTTAGAAGATTCAAAAGTGCTGTAGAAGCCATCAGAGAGCAGAGATTGAATAGAGTGCTACCAGACATTTTCAATGTCGGCTTGTAGTATTGGTTAAAAGTCATTTTGAATTTTGAATTTTTCATTGTCCAATATTTATTTTTGTCATGACATCTTTAGTGTTTGAAACAATTTACCAAATTTCTGTTTATCATTTATGTGTGAAATCTAAATGAATTTAAATTTTATGTGGCTGCTGAAGTTTTTGATGCTTTCCCTTATTTCTGGTGCTATTTTTGAGCTGTTTCCTCATTTCCTTCTATTTACTGTATAAATATGTCTTCATTTGCAGTCGTATGCGGACCCTAACTGTCCATGTTTCCAGTATTCCCTTTTGCAGTGTTTCCAAGTTCCATGAAAGAAAATCAGTGTCCATGAAAGAAAGTCAATGGCATTTAGTACATGAATGCCATCTCCTTTATGGAGTTATGTCTAATAGTAATTGTGATACACTTGATTATGCTAATTTAGACTTAGGAAATTTGATTTTCCCATATCAATGGACTGACTGCTGTTGCACCAAAGATTTTCATACATGGTTTTAGGAATTCAATTTTACATTATAATCAAGAACTAGGTTCATGTATATAGTTTTAATTTCTTAGTAGTAGGTTTGTGGTTGACTTGAATGTTGCGATAGGATGCTATGGAAGCAATAGACCTTGTGTTCATTATTTTCTAAGTCTAATTCCTTTTCCATGCTTTTATGTTCTTTGTATTCATCTATTGGTTTAGTTTTTAGATCATTCAACTTTATTTTGAAGTAAAAGATGTGGGTATCTTATTCCTGTTTTGGGTTTTTACGAGACTTTATGATATTTATTTTGCATTCAAGTTACAAACATTTTCTATAATACCATCTCATATACTTATTTTATGCATTTCAGGAAAGAGGGTTGGTTTTTGCTTTCTCCCAGATTGCATATGCAGTTTGTTTAGTTTTATGTTACTGGGGCTACTTTCTTGATACTCCATTGTTTAGAAACCTAGCCAAGAAAGCAAACATTGCGGTTCATTTGATTCCTTTTGGGTATGTCTATGCTGGTACTTGAGTAATTGATATGTCTTTTGCACTTGTCATTAAATTCTTACTTCACACTATTATATGATATTTGATTTGTCTTTTAAAATTTTGTCAGTAAAACTGTTTTGTTTGGGAAGTGCAACATGGATGCCTTTCATTTGTTTGTTTTTATTTTTTTCTTTTATGCTTGTTCTTTTACTTGTTTAGGTGCAAAACTGATCAATGACAATTCAACCTTTGATACAGAAAGAGCCAGGACTCTTATTTTGATAAACAGATTCTACGTTCTTGTTTGGTCTTTAGTTTCCAGTCTGTTCAAAAGCTGGTTCTTCAAGAAGGGGAGAAACTTGTTCTTGTGCTGTTTGATACACCTCACAACCAAGGTGTATATGGCCTAGTAGAAAAATTAGGTAGGTAACCTATTTTTCTCAGTTCATAATGTTGTACCTTGACACATCATTTGCTAAAATTCACTTTTGTCTTTTAGCAAGTCATTTATTCTCTATAACTGAAGTAAATATGGTCATCTTCCTTTGTTGTGGAAGATGCGTAAGAGGCTAATGTGAACATATTGTCCTTTGTGCTTCTCAATGACCATGGAATAGCCATCCGATTTTAATTCTTGTGATTGCAGAGTTTTTGAATAGAGATTAGAACAGGGTTGCATGCACAATTTGAGTACAATTCACGATGTTGAAGCCAATTAGTTATTAACTTATTTTTCCTGGGATTAAATTTGTTGAAGCAGAAAGCATGCTTATAACTTTCTTTGGATCTTACCTGAAACAATAACATACTTGATTTAACTCATGGTAATTACAGTCTGAACTATTATGGTCTTCTTTGTTGAAAAATTACTGATTTTTGTCAATTACTTTTTTCAGGAAGTCTGGTTGTTCGTTCTGTGTTTCAACCCTTTGAAGAAAGTGCATTTACAATTTTTTCAAAGGTAGCATCAGGTGAACCTCTGTGTCCCATTTGATAAAGTATCCACCATTCTACATGTATAAAATATTGGTGATTAAGACTATAGTATTTATTTATCTCCTTTATTTGTGTTTGATTAGCACGTAATCTAATTGTCAAAAATTACCATTATTGAAGATGATAGGATCCCAGCTCCATGTTTATAAATTATAATATTTGTTGTGTTATTTAATACAAACAAATTAACCTGCTCATTAGAAGACTAAATAGATGTTTCAGCATCCGATTGATCTTATAAATTCAATATGACAAGTGATAAAATATTCTTTATTTATTACAGGCAGACCGTCAGGGGGAAAGTTGGCTTTAGAACATGTTCTATGCTTGGCTTTAAAGCTTGTTATAATGATTGGTATGTTCATGTCCTATATATGTTTTACGGTAATTATGTTTGCTGCTGGCCACTTTTGTTGTATTTCATTGTTACAACAATTTGTTTAAACTTGTACAAATTTGCATTTACTAAAAATGCTGCACCTCTTGGCATAATTTCTGTCTCATTTTCTGTTATTTAATGTATTACTGAATTTTGGGTCAAAACTGCACGAAGTCTGTTCCTCTGCAAAATTGCATGGCGTAGCTCATTTTCACAATTGATTTTGGAAGTTTTTCTTTATATCAGCTGTCGAAATTTCAGATGCAAGATTGTGTAGTTGGATTGAAATGGTGGAATTTATTGTTATTAATAAAGGGAATATTTACATTCTTAGGGAAAGATTGGAGATTGTGATCATGTTTTTAATAATTTGAATGTTTAGTCGTTTTTTACTTCTTTAAGTTATGACTCATACAGGGGCATGAATTGCAGGACTTTTCTTCATCACGTTTGGTCCGAGCTACTCCTATATCCTCATGAGATTATTATATGGTAAAAAATGGAGCGATGGTGAAGCTTCAGTGGCATTGGGTTACTACTGCCTTTATATTATGGTTCTTGCTGTAAATGGTAAGCATATTTAATATATTTTTCTGTTTTAACCTATTTTGTTGGCAATATATGCAATTCTAATCATAATATTGAGAGACTGGAGTTAATGAAAAATCGCAGTCCTGAGTCGAGTAGGGGCCCACAAGTTTTAGGGCCTCAACTTGGCTAACCCGCTCTTCATTTTTCACAAGGTCAATTTTATTATTACATTACAAATGGTAAATACATTACTTTAAAAAAATAATTATTTTCTTATCAGATAACACATTCGATTATTTTTTTAACCATTGATCAATTGTGGTGTTTTAAAATACATTTTGAAAAAAAATTATTAAGTAATTGACATCGATTCTTATATTTTATTACTTGATATTTAGGTTGAATTAATTTGGAATGTTAAATTAATTTAAATAATAAAAAATTTATTTATTTTTAGATAGGTATGAAGCTTTTGACCGGAGCAACCACTGGTTACATCAACGGCCGCAATCGCCAATACCAACAATACCGCCACAATCGACCAATACCAACACTACCGCCATAACCGGCGAATACCAACAATACCGCCATAACCGGTGAATACCAACAATACCGCCACAACTGGCAAATACCACGAATACGGCTACAACCGGCCAATACTAGCGAAACGGCCACAACCAGCCTTCCAATACCTCCGAGATTTGAACCTGGGTGGTGCATATAACAATCAAGTTGCTTTACCAATGCACCCCCATCTCATCAGTAATAATAACGTTTTTATTAATTGTTTATATATATTGATATTATTTTTCTTAGAATGCATAAGAATTTATTTAATTTTGAAATTTATGTTTTTTTTATTTTACCGAGTCATACCGAGTTTTTGCCAATTATGAGTCTGAGCCTAAAATATGCTTGTCGAGTCTCATATGAGTCTGAGTCTCAGTACCATGGTTCCAATGAGTTGCAAGGGTTATTTTACTTGTAAATGTAAATATACACTAAAATGTACTTTTTTAAAATTTTATTATCTATTTTTGAGCTCTCTCAAGTGGAATGTTATAATATTTTTCAGTCCTAGTTGAACCAGCGGTGAAATAGAGAGAGGCATAAATGCATTTGTGTAACACAAGTATTCCCCATATGAGAACATTTACTTGCAGTGGTCTTTATGTTACTCCATTTGAACGAATAACATATGCAAGGATCGTGCACTTACTTGGCTTTCTGTGCGGTTCTATCCTACCCAAAAACATAAAATGTCCTAAAAGGCTAAAAGGATAAAACCTACTCTTGCTTCCATTTTTAATGAAAGAGAAGCACAAGTCTGTGACAAAATCCCCCCAAAATATCATAGATTTCAAGCAATTGTTTCCAGCAAAATAAATATAATTTGCAGATGTTTTCGAAGAGATTTTGACACTTTGATTTTAGTTTTTATTTTGATAGCTAAACAAGGGTTGAGGGGTCCCTCACCCTTGCATTAAAATCAAAATATGAGTTACATAGGTTACACGTTCAAGTCTCAACAGTTCAAGATATTCACAACCCTTGATAATAAAATGGGCAAGATACATAGATCATATAGTGATTTTTCAATGAAGATCAAAACTTCTAAACTACCAACACAAATAGGTTTTACCCTAACTATATCATGGTTTGAAACCTAATAGCTCTTCTAATGAGCATATCAAAATAAAGCTTGCAACATATATAGAGGAGACCCAAAGCATACATAAAAACAATCTCTAAACTAAAACCATCAACTATCAAAAAGAAGAAAAGACACTAAGCAACTGTAGCTAGGGTAGGGTGTCATTGGGGCCAATCGAACTTACACCATGCACCATTGAATGCAACACCAACCTCCACAACATCGTGAACAAGATTTCCTCCACCATGAGCTCCAACCAGGAAAACTCCAATGCGAGCACCACCTAATACAGTCAGACCTTGAGCCAAACCTTGAGCAAAGCCAACTACGACATGCCCACTTTGAAATAACAAACCACACTCTGCATGAACCGAGCCTCCAACGCGCACTTGCTTAGAGTTGAGAAGCACTTGCTTTGAAGCTTCACGAAGCCAAGCCTCCTGAAGAGACGGACGTCTTCATTGACGATCAACAAGCACATGAGTGGGTTGAAATCATCAAAACGTAGAGCAAGAGACTCCATTGGGAGAGAAGGAAGCTGAACGTTTGAGAGAGCCAAATGAAGATGTTTAGACAAATGCATAGTAGTCCAGTGCAAGTTGGCACCATTGATCCTTCTCCAACGATGACTTAAGAAATTGTGCTTTCTGTAAGGCACTGGGATCTTCCAGCCCTACTTCTGTCACTTATGTTAACTCAATATTACGGAGGGAAACATGGCATATGAGGTCAATAATGGCCTGATGTTTAGTGGCCCTATCGAGGTGCAAGTGGAAAAGGGATTGCAACTCTTTCTTTGTGTGATGGGCACCCATCCTTGAATTCTCCAAGATGTTGTGCTCAAATTTTGAGGGTTGAAGCATCAAAACTATTGAAGCCTAATTTTAGCTCATTTGTTGTTATCAATCACTTGGAACAAGAAGCCATGCTTGAATCAAATGCACAACTATGAAGGTGGAGAGCACCCAAAACTGAGAGATTGCACAAAAAAGATGCAAAAATTGTTGGTGTATTTTTCCTTTCCCCTGTGTGCTTGAAACAATACCCCAAACATTACAATAAAACCACTTTGACATGCAAACACACCCTCCATGAAAGAAGGATGACATCATGAAGAAAACATCTCACTTGAAGTGTGATAGAGCTTGAGGGGCAATCTTGTTGTGCGAGAAAAGTCATGGAAGGGTTTGGAAATATTGTCCTAACTTGATAGCCATTCCAAGCACTTCTAGAGGAGGTTAAATAGGTAGCTACAATGTGTTGCCTCCAACACACACCATAACAACTACATCCTAGCTATAGCTCCATACCACATACTACAACAAAAATACTCCAAAACAAAACACACAAGGAATTATCTATTAATAACAATATAGTGATGGGCTTTAAAAATGGTACCTTTGTGCATGGGAGCAAGCTGAAATTACAAGATTTTCTCTTTAAGCTATCACTAACCCTAGGCTTCCTAACAATATCTTCCCCAATACTATTGTCTCTCAATCTCTACTACTATTAAATCTCCATAGTACCACTACCATCCTTTTACAATGAACCTCTTATACATATATAACATTTTCTCTCCTACTTGCATGCATTTTCCAAATGAAACCTAGCACATGTTTTTCCTTCTAGTGATACTCATGCAACTCTTGTTGATCCTTGCAAATCGACACCTATCCCATGCAACAGACGGGAGGCAGCTTCTTGTACAGTCAATGGGCAATTCTTAGCCTTTGTTTATTCGGCTACAAGTGCCAAACAACATTCACACTTCGGCTTTCACTTTCCATCTTTGCCTCCCTTTTCCTTCATCGCCTCATTCCTTCTTCGATACTCTTCGTTTGTTTCTACGGCTCCCTCGCAGTGCCGAATTGTCTCCTTTGGCACTCCATCAAATGGTCCCCTTTCTCTCCTTTATTCCTCCTTTAGCACACATTTTTTTTCTAGTTGCTTCAATCCTTTTGCGCCAAACTCCATTCACAGTTTGGCATTCACCCTTTGGCGCTCCCTACTAGAATTCATGTCAACAAAATCATGACACAAATAAGATTTTATGCCATGATTGAGTGTTAAAACAATCAATTAGTTGACATACTTATAGATATGAAAAAGTGTGAGTGCTCCTTTCAACCTAAATGACCACCATTTTCATTAATTAGATTCAGTGTCACAAGAAAATTCATAATTTATGACATTAGATGCCTTGAGGATAACTTAAGATGATTTCTTCAAGTCCTGTCCAAGTAGAGGGTGAGGCATTACCAAGGTTTCCAATAGTAGAGACATTGTGATTAGCCAGGAGACTTGCAACCTTACTAGCTTCATGAAAAATGTATTAACATGAGATAGAGGTAAATTGTGATGCTAAGACTCAACCTTCATTTATGATTGCCTTGAGTAGCAAGGCATGTCAACTAAATGACCACCATTTTCATAAATTAGATACAATGTTTGATGAAAGTTCATAATCTATGATGTTAGGTGACCCCTAGATCACTTAGGATGATTTATTCAAGTCCATTCTAGAAGGCGAGGCATTATGAAGGTTGCCAATCTCAGAGATGTTGTGATTAGCTAGGATTTCTGCAACCCAATTGGCTCGACAAAAAATGTATGACCAAGAGATCAAATTGTGATGCTAATGCTTGACTTTTCTTCGAGGATTGCATTGAGTAGTTAGTATATAGAGGGGCCTTTAGATATTACTCTAACAACCACATGCGGATCTCCTTCAAACACAAGGTGGTTGATGCTTAACAAGCACACTAGCTTGAGGCCTTCTACTATTGCACTAGCTTCCACTTTGATGTTTGTCTCTACCCCCAAACTTGAGAGAAAAGGAAGAGATGCAAGAGCCCAATGAGCATCTAAGGATACTCCTTGCTCTTACTTGGCCTGAGTTCTCATGGGAGGCTCCAATGAATTGAGCTCGATCACATTTAGCCCCCGAGTTCTTTTACTCTCTGTACAACCTTTCCTCTTATTGGCAGGGAGGGTCTCAAGCCTCCATGAATTTGCTACTAATTTGTTCCTAACATTTGGTGAGGCATTTGTTTTGCAATGAATAAAATTGGCTACCTTGGAAATAGTACTTTCCCCACAAACACAAATTGAGGTACTTGAAAGATTAATCTCTTTGAAAATCCTAGGTTGTGTTCTTTCCAAATGTGCCAAATAATTAGTGGGTGGGAGAAGCTTCAAAGATAGTAAAGTAAACTAAAAGAAGTTGCTCAAGAAGTAAACAACTCTTTCAAACTCGGAGGCTAGGCTTGGTTAAAGCCTAATCACCAAATAAAGAAAAGCCAAACCTCTGTGGAAAATATGCAGCGTAGTAACAATTGATTCACCGTTTCTACCTATATGACTCCTGGAGGATCCATCTTGAGGGTCTAATCCAACCACGACATTGAAGTTTCATGGGTCAGAATTTTAGCATTGCAATTTAACCAAGCAAATCCATTTTCCTTTGGGGGGTTTTATGCAATCCACACCCTTTTTGCCAACACCTCTTCATTGGGTAAGTCACTATAAAGAGATGTATAACCCACCTTCACCTTGTAAAAAAAAAAGAGGGGTACCTTCAACAAATTTGGTCTTCTTCAAAAAGGGCAACAATCCTCTAGAGGACACTAGGTTGTCTAGGAGACTTCAGACCTAATCATGGAAATCAAAACATGAACCAAAGCAAATCCAAGACCACGTCAAAACTTTGTTATCTCTAAAACTTGCTAGTAGGAGAAAACCTTTTTCCCCAAAGAATATTATATTTGTTGTTTGAATTGGCAAAGTATGGGCCAATTGATCAAGAGAGCCGTTCCAAGCCAGGAGTCACTCCAAATCGATCTATCATCTTTGATATCCCAACTTCGGTTTTTTGAAATGATGGCTTTGCAAGTCTTAGAGAAAGACAACATTCAAGTTTTGGGGAAGGGCACTTGATGTAAAAAAAATGTTGGGCGAGGGACTCTCTTGATACTTTGCATGCAACTTAATCCTTCAAAGGTTGGTAAGCCTCTGAGAAGATTCACTACACAACCTTTGCACCTAGAGCTTGGTTCATGGAACTAAGAACTCGAAGACCAGCTTTGTTTGCCCACTTAGGACTGCATATTGTTTCCCATTTGATTAGCGAATGCTTTTTGTCTGAGCTTGTGCTAGGGAGGTACACATAGTGCTGTTGAGGTTGTTTAGAATAGACTATAGCACTCTCAATGTTGAGAATAGATAAATAGGAAGAGTTTGAAGGACTAAAGAGCTAAGTTGCAGCCTTCCTGCAAGGCTTATAAAACTTGCCATTCCAACTATCCAGTCGTGGCTGAAATTTGGAAAGCAACTATTTTTAAATAAGCTTGGTTCCTTGATCAACAAAAAGAGGGATGTCGAGATGCATGCCAAGGAGCTTTTGATCCGAGCATAGGCACGTTGTTTCATGTTCTCACCTTCAGAGTATTATAGACATTGTGTTGTTTTGCGACATCTCGTGTAGCGCCAATGCCAAGCCACACAATGCCAAGCATCACCTTATTTGCTCTAAGGTTCACAATGCCAAACTCTTGCGCCTTGATCCTAAAACTTAGACGCTCGTTCTCATGCAACACTCCACTCGATTGACTTACCTCGAGGTAGTGCAAAGCATTGAGGAACACTACATAACTTGACCTTTGTGCCAAACAATCACATACAACCCTGAGACTTCGTGACACGCCACACCATGCTAGACAACACACCTAGAGCTCATGTTTATGATAACACCCCTTTTAACATATCATGTATTTGGAAGTTGAATTGTCACAATTACACGAAGGCGAACTGTCATTTATTGCAAAAGTTGAATCATTTCATGATCGCGTTCTTTTGTAATTGCTTTCTTGTAATGTTATATTGTAACCATTCGTACGCAAAAGAAGAGGGATACAAATTAAAATTTGTTGACACTTTCCAATCTAGGAAAATTAACTTGGAAGCATTACCCCGTTCTTGATCACATGAATCCTCATTCTTAGCCTTACTAGCTCTTGTGCACGTGTACCATACTTGTTCATTTCTCATTGAAGCAAAGAACATTAGTTTGCTAACTCCCTGCAGTCGAATGTGTAATGTTTTATTGTCATTATGTTTACCATTGCATAGTCTATTGTGATGTCGTCTCTCACCAACCGTCTTCAACATTTACATCAATGAGATAGAGGATTTCCTTCAACAACATAACCATGCAGATGATGGTTGCATTTTACATGATATGGTGATAGCCATACTTATTTTTGTTGAGGATGTGGTGATTGCCATACTTTATTTTGCCGTTGACATTTTTCTCCTCACTCTGTCGATGGTTTTAAAGAGAAAACTTGATGCCCTTGCTCGTTTCTATGAGCTTCATCAGGTGGTAATCAACACCTCCAAATGTCATGATATTCAACACCTCCAAATGTCATGATATTCAACACCTCCAAATGTTCTTTCTCTGTTCGAGCTCCTCTACAAAGGGGAACCTTTGGAGATCACATTGGCCTACATTTACTTGGGGGTCTAGTTCTTTGGACCGCATTTTAGTATGAAGCCTGCCTCTCGATCACACCTTTGCAAGGGATATGCCTCACTTTCTATCTTGAAGCACCAATGTTTTCAGATCCACTTGCAAGATATCTGTTCGAAGATGTGCCTCTTTGATATCATCAAGCCTATGGTTTTGTATGAGCCCAAGATTCGGGGACCTAGTTTGGGGTTTGTTGGTTAGGCTCGTATTGAGAGGGTCCAAATTCTCATGATTCAGTGCATGATCCATTGCAAATAGACTGTTCCTCAGTGCATTGTCCAAGCTGAGTTTGCTGCCCAACATTTGTGTCTTGAGACTATCTTCAATGTTATTTTCTACATTCATAGACTCAGAACTATGGAGGATTCAACTCTAGGCTGTGAGAGGTATCCATACTTAGCCCTTTGTTCTTCATAGAGGATTGCATCTTTGGGCCCCAATGCATGCCAGCATTGTTGGTATTCTGAGACTAGTTTTCTCCTCATGTCTATCAACATCTCTATGTTATGACTCTGAACATAATAATATAATATTGTAGATAATACAAGAGAGATCTCACAACTCTGAAATAGAATAACCCAATAAGATCATAATTCAGATCAAACCTTTGAGGCAAGGCAACACCTTACAATGCTCCTTATTGGAAAAAGCCACTCCACACATGCAATACTTTTAACAACTCAAATGACTCTCTTGCTTACAATAGATAATATTCAACTACCTACCACTATGATCAAATACAATGAATGTGCTAGTAGTTTCTAAATTAAGCCACCTCCCATTATTAGCTACTTCTAACACAACTACTTAATTAACATTAAGTGACCAAATATGAACTTTATAACAAAATAGCTCATCTACATTGCATAACCAAATATGTTGTGTTTAGGAACACAACATTCTATTGATAGGTTACCTCCTTTCAAGTATTCCTTGGATGCCCTTCCTTGGCTTCTTCTCTTAAAGGATGTCATCATCAGAGCTATTAGAGAGGATATCTACAGGCAATATATCTAGGTCACTTGGACCTCTCCTCCTCGGTTGCTTAGTCGCAAGCTTGCCTTTTATGTTGAGCATTTATTGCGAGAGGTAGATGGTTCATTTGTTGTCCTGACTATCTCTAGTGTCATTGGTCTCACAGCTTGAGTTTTTCTTTCAACTAGTTGAGAGTGTGCTCGCACCAATTGTGGGTGAGATTGATCAAAGTCCAAGTGGGGACTAGATGTGTTGTCTTTTCTTCCTTCAAGAGGTGGAGACTAAGGAACAATTCATTTTTAGATACCCCATTTGTTATAAGATCTGGGGGGGATACCATTTTCTCTACATAAACTCGTTTGAGTCTCTATCCACTTTCCATACCAACAATGCTTGGCCATGTTTCTTTGTAAAGTTGTCACCTTTCGACATAGGTCCCTACAGGGAGCACCTAGAGCCCCCAGGCTTATCACCTCTTTATTTCAGCCCATCATAGAGGTTGATGACATTAAGTGCCCTTTGAAGACCGTTGTTTCACACACTAAGGGGAGTAGGTCAGTGAAGTGGTGCTCGTCGTTTCATAACACCGCTATTAAGGTGCCCCAACACACTATCTCTCGACGATGTGGATCTGCTCCTTGGTGTTATGGATCTGCTCCTTCTTGGCATCATGGATATACTTCTCAACTACTTCTTGGGCCACAAGGACAAGCACACATTACAAGTTTCTTCACCTGGGATGTTAGGAGGTATTCTAGGGGGAGTGTTTTGCGTCCTCCTAGGATTACCTAGCAAGGCCCTTCAACCCTAGACACTCCCCGATGAGAATTATTGGATCTTGCATTGACCCTTTCACAGTTATATATGATGACACATGATTCCTCTCTTAGGCATGGTCAAAGATGTTTGATGGGACTATCATCCAATTTTACTGACTTTCATCAACCCATGCTCTTTGGGGGTTCTCGCTTCCCCCATGTGGCTATTTGGGTTGGGGATTTACAGCTTTGGGTTGACCCCTTGTTTATTTTCAATGCTTTAGTTCTTTGTTTATTTAGTTAGTCTTTGATCTGAGGGTCCTTTTATCCTAGCACTTTCTATTGTAATTGGATTTATTCTCAAGTCCCATTGACCTAATTTTGGTAATTCGTGCACATTAATACAATTTCTTTCTTTCTATATTTCAGTAATTTACTACCTAAATTATTGAGCTGTCCTCCGTGGACATTAATATAATTTCTTTCTATATTTCAGTAGTTTACTAGCTAAATATTGAGCTTTCGTCCGTGCCGTCATCGTGGGCCCTGTGGTGTGGATCAACTTTCCAATGATGAAGCCTAATAGTGAGGTTAGAGGCCTCTGCTCCCTGTCTGGGATATTGAAGAATTATTTCCAGCATTGATACATTGCCTTGAAGCTCTACCATAAGAATCAAACATGCTTTTGTAAGCTTTGACTTCAAAAATATCTACCTTATTGTAAAGGATGGTGTTGTTCACAAACAAATTGTGAGTTGGAGGTTCAAAATAGGAGCAAATGTTTGAACCTTGAGAGGAGTCCCTATTGTCTATGAAGATGGATATCATTCCTTAAGCATTCAGCTTAACGAATGAATTGAGGAGATAAGGTGAGAGAGGGTCACCTTGCCTAATCCTTTAGTAGGAGTTGAAAAAACCCACTGGGCTGCCGTAAATGAGTACTAAGAAACAAAGGATCAAGATGCAACTAATCACTTAAGAAGAATAATATTTGCTAAAACCAAACATGATGAAGATACAGAGTAAGAAGCTCCAATCAGCTCGATCAAAGGATTTACTGATATCTAGTGTAATAACCATGGCCTTCTCCTTTTGAATTTTTCTTGAATGCAAGTGTTCATGTGTTGTTATGACCCCATCTAGGTTTTGCTTACCTTCTAGGAGGCTTCCTTGCTTAGGAGAAATGAGATTGGAAAGGATGGTTCTTGGTCTTTCTACCATGACATGTTGTTGAGATGTACTTATTTGGAGATTCATTTCCTTCCAAATTCTTATTTGGACGGTTATGAACTTGACGAAGAGCATGTTGAAAGGAAATGAATTTCCAAATAAGAATTTGGGAAAGTAGTTCACACTGTTGTCTATCTGCTCACACTATTTTCTATTGGCTTAATCCTTCGTAAGTCATTTCAACGAATTATGCTGGAGGCATGGACAGATAGAAAATTGAAGGTAAGTCATTTTAGAATCTTTGGTTCAACTGCTTATGTCTTTGTTCCACATTATACCCCCCACGATGTCGGGGAATCCAAGAACAAACACACTTGTTCTGATCCCACTTGTTAGGATCTTGCTCCTCAGAAAGAGCACAATATGATTACCAAACTTAAGCAATTAAACATGCAGAAATATACCAGAAATACAAGTAACTAGAATTCACCAATAGCACAGAATATGAGAGACAATACACTATCTTGTATTAACATTTGTACAGAAAAGAATACAATAAAGAGCCGCCATACTCTTCCACCTTACAGAGACTTCCCACACCTCAAGTGTACAGTAATTCTTTTTCAAAACACTCTCCTACCAAAAACGGTCCCAACAACGAACTCACACACAGAATTGGTGTTCACCTCTCCAACCAGTCAGTAATAACCCTGCCAGTACACCAAGCACTCTATAGTACTTTAAGTTGATCTCACATGAACCTGCAACCTGCAATTCAACAAACCATACTTACAATGGAAGGATCTTCCTTGCCTTCCTTTCTATCTCATTAGTGGAACTAGGAGAAACACACACTTTGTTCTCTTCACTAGCACACTTTACAATACATGCCAATGGGTCTATAAATAGATCCCAGACTTAAACAATAACTTAGACTCTTTATTTACTATAATTATCTACACAGCTCAAGACTCGAAATAGCCTTTACATGCAAACACTCCGTTCACTAAACTAACTGTTAGTGCAACGAATAGTGCTGAAACACACAGGCGACCGATGCCGGTCCCTGCTTGCCTGGTGCTGCCGACGTCGGCCAACTTCCTGTCGACGCCGGTTGCCTTCTACACTGATCATGACCGACGTCGATCATGCTGCCGACGCCGGTGCTTTTGGGTCTTCAACAACCTCTTTCTCTTTGTTTGCAATAAGTTGAAGCTTTTAGCTCCACAACCTAACAATCTCCCACTTGGAGATAAACAGCTACAACTGTACCTGTACCTGTACACCGTCTAATTTGTTCCCTTGGTTCTATATCCCTCCTCAAGATCACCCCCGAAGACTACCCACCACAAAACCTGTAGTGCAACCCCTGTCATCCAAATCCCCTGCCACATCCACATCTACAAACCATGTAGAAAATAACTTGAACCTGCATAGCATGTGCACCTGTTGCTGGTCCCTCTAAGAATCCACTGAACTGCCCTCCAATGCTTCTTTCCCGGATTGGCTCCAAACTTGTGACAACTCCCACTGCTTGGGAAAACTCAGGTCTAGTACATACCATGCACTCAACCTCATTATGTGAATCAAGACACCTGTTCTGTGAACTGTCCAACCATCGGCGTGCTAACCGGTCTCACACAATCATCCTGAAACAAAGTCAACATGTGACCTTCCATGTCCCTAGAACACACTCATGCCAAAGAATCTTGCTGCTCCCAGATTCTCCATGACACACCCCTGAACTAGTTTTACCTTTAGTTCAGCAACTCCCTGTATATGTAACCCTGCAACAAGCACATCATATAGTAATAGGATAATGTAGCTAATATTATCCAACCTGGTAAACAGAAACACAATGATCAAACCTCCATTGCCCGCAGCTTATACAAGACCATATACCCTGATCTTCCGTCTCACATGTCCATTTCCGCTCTTCTTCATCCTGAACATCCATTCGTCTCTCAGTGCTTACTTTCAGCTGGCAACTCCATCCAAAACTCCTGTTTGGTTCTTCTCCAAGGAATCACATCCTCCATCCATGCCAAGCTCCCACTGTTTTTTGGATCTACCTGCTCTGCTTCTTTAATAACTTCCTGGTTCTTTACCATAAGTGAGCAACAAGTAGTGTAAAGAAAAGAAATGACGAATTTGAGGCTTACATACCCTTTAAGTCCTCTATATGGGCGCTTGAGACTCCTTGACAGCTTGCTGTCCACCCAAAATTCGTCTCAGTGACCGATGCCGGTCACATTCCAGTCTGTACCCGACTGATGTCGGTTCCCTGCGACTGCCTCATCGCCGACATCGGTTCCCCCTTGCCGACGCCGGTGTTTATCTGTCCTGATAGCCGATGTCGGTCCCTGTCTGGACGTCGACGCCGGTTTTTCTGTCGACGTCGGTCTCTGTGTTTTGCTTGTGAGAACTGACTTCTACCCGCGAGCTCCTTTTGGATCAAACCCTTGTCCAAATCACCCTTGCTTTGCTCAGAATTCATCTGCTCATCGTGCTGAACTCTGTTCGTCACCTTCTTTTTGAAAACCAAGGCTTTCTTGTTCTTGTCACTAACATCGGATTCCTCAAGAAACGTCACTTTCTTCTTCTGCATACAAAAACCACGATCTATACCCTTTGACTCAAGAACATGCATCTCCTTATTCATGTGACCAAGCCTATTAAGCCACATCTTTGAATCTACAGCTGAAGTAGATAGCCCAAAAAGAGAATCAGTAATACAAGTAGATAGATAAAGCGTACCTACTTTCTTACCTCTTGCTACAACAAGTGCACCCTTGGTAACCCTCCAAGAGTCCGCTGTGAGAGTTACTGTGCAACTCTCATCACCCAAACTTCTTACAGAAATCAAATTCTGCTCCAGAACTGGGACATGCATGACCTCCTTCAACACCCATGTGTTACCTGTCTGCAATTTCAGCTTCACTTTCCCTTTGCCAACCATCTGACAAGGCTTACTATCCCCTACACAAATTTCTCCAAAGTCTCCCTAGACATACTCATGAAAAAATTCTCTAATTGGGGATGCATGAAAAGAGGCACCAAAATCTAAAACCCTAGATTTTACTTTATCCAAAGAACATACCAGAGCATCCCGTGCAACGAACTCTGCAACCCCTGCTTTTTCTTCATGTCTTTCATGCTGATCTGCTACCAACCAACAATCTTTCTTTTCCTGCTCTTTCTTTTCATATCTCCAGCAGGTTATTCTGCCATACCTGAATTTGGACCACCAGCTATTAAACTTTTCCATTCGTAGCTTACTGTCTCCTGCCATTGCTCTACTCCCACTCAAACAGAAACCCCTGTAACCTGTAATCAACACACACTACCCAGATCTAATCCAATCTGTTAGTATCCCAACCTGGCTTTGATACCAGTTGTCGGGGAATCCAAGAACAAACACACTTGTTCTGATCCCACTTGTTAGGATCTTGCTCCTCAGAAAGAGCACAATATGATTACCAAACTTAAGCAATTAAACATGAGAAAATATACCAGAAATACAAGTAACTAGAATTCACCAATAGCACAAAATATGAGAGACAATACACTATCTTGTATTAACATTTGTACAGAAAAGAATACAATAAAGAGCCGCCACACTCTACCACCTTACAGAGGCTTCCCACACCTCAAGTGTACAGTAATTCTTCTTCAAAACACTCTCCTACCAAAAACGGTCCCAACAACCAACTCACACACAGAATTGGTGTTCACCTCTCGAACCAGTCAGTAATAACCCTGTCAGTACACCAAGCACTCTATAGTACTTCAAGTTGATCTCCCATGAACCTGCAACCTGCAATTCAACAGACCATATTTACAATGGAAGGATTTTCCTTGTCTTCCTTTCTAGCTCATTAGTGGAACTAGGAGAAAAACACTTTGTTCTCTTCACTAGCACACTTTACAATACATGCCAATGGGTCTATAAATAGATCCCAGACTTAAACAATAACTTAGACTCTTTGTTTACTATAATTATCTACGCAGCTCAAGACTCGAAATAGTCTTTACATGCAAACACTCCGTTCACTAAACTAACTATTCGTGCAACGAACAGTTCTGGAACACACAGGCGACCGACGCCGATCCCTGCTTGCCTGGTGCTGCCGACGTCGGCCGACTTCTTGCCGACGCTGGTTGCCTTCTGCACTGATCATGACCGACGTCGGTCATGCTGCCGACGCCGGTGCTTCTGAGTCTTCAGCAACCTCTTTTTCTTTGTCTGCAACAAGTTGAAGCTTTTAGCTCCACAACCTAACACACGAGCCCTTCTTTATCCTATTTTCTAAAGTTCTTCATCATCCAACTCAGTCCCTCCACATCACCTGTCCACCATGATATCTTATTTCTCTCATTCTAATGATTTTCCCTTCTATCAATTTTATTTCTTTCGTCATTGAATTTCATCTCTATTTTTATTCCTAGTCTACACAAATTGTCTCCTATTGCAATTTTTTTTACAATCTCCCATGTGCACCTATACAGCTTGGGTCTCATACTTCACAACACCTTGCACTGATTCCAGCAACCTCGAAGCAATCAATACAACAAATGATGGTTGTCTTCTAAGCAGATTGTTTGCTCTCTCTAAGGTTTATACTTTTACAGGGTTGAATCCACATATGGGATGACTCCATCGTTCTTCTCTTCACACTCTGTCTGTGGTGATCTATTTGCTAATATTGGTTGTTGCTCCCCGCTTCTAATACTTTGAAGATCAATGGGATTGTAGTTAACTATGTCTCCAATAATATGTTGGATTCAATTGTGGTTTTTGTTGTATATTTACATCCATGCTCCAACTCAACGAATTTTTGCAACTCATGCCACCTCTTTTGCATCCATTTTCTTCTGTCACCTTCTCTTAGCACACACACGATTTATGAGCCCTGTTGCATTCCCATCCTGGGTGCATGCTTGTTTTTGGCTCTGTCTTGGGTGTCTTTGTTTCTTACCCTGTTATCCATCTTTAGTCACACTGGTCACTTCACATAATTTGCCTCAATTCAGGTGTTGTCTCGATCCTTTATTAATAGTAGCAGTGGGATTTGAAAATGGGTCAAGACTTCAAAATGCATTTATAAAAGGGTCAAAGAGGGCTTCGTACCCTGGCTCACATCCTCCTCCGTGTTATAAATACAAGAGCACAAAGCAGTTGTACAAGATTCTGTCAAGTTTAAAATTAGCAAGCGCTTAAGCCAGCCCAATATCTTGTTCAGAAGCAACTTCTCTATGCAATCATGGAGGAAATACAGCAATATTATACCACCAGTATTGGGTAAAGCAATCCTTAAACTGTCTCACTAAAGTAGAATTTGATCCATGGGTATGTCAGTAGAACCACAAATGCAACATGAGGATCAAAGCAAGGAAGCCTTTGCCTCCAGGAGAATCCAATGTCATTTGTTTGCACAAAGTATTCTACATCATCCTTGTTTTATTCAAGCCATTTTCATTAATAATTCTTGCATGAGAGGCTAGGTTAACTTGAGTGCTGCCTCCTCTGCCCAACAACCCCGCACATTCTTCTTCGGATCACACAATATCTGACGCAACAAATAAAAAGGTAGCCCGATACCCATCTAACTCTTTCCCTCAATCCCAGGAAGCTATGCTTTTAATAGCCATCAACATCCCCTCTTCTCAACACCCAATTTGTTTTTGCAACACGATCAAACTTTTACTTCACATCAACATGTTCAGTCCCTTCAACCCACTCTTGAATCCATCTCCAACGCTTTACAAGAGCAGGAAGATGCCAAAAAAGGCATATAGTTGAAGCCTTTGAAGAATAATCAACCTCCTCTCAAAGAGGCTTTGCTTTTCATTATATCAGCCAGATTCTGAATCATGTCAGCAATCCAATTCAGTAACTTACCACTCGTCACCCCACTCACCATGAATTTCAGCAGTTTCCTGCTCCCTCTTCTCAAAGCCCTCCATTAGTTGATAAAATGGAACATTTTTCTGAGGTGGTAATGCATAAATCTACCATTTTTCTGAAACCCTCATCTCTCATCAAGCTTAGTTGATGAATCAAGCAACCCGACACCATGACTAACTTGTCACACAAAATAAGCATCTCATTGAACTCCTTTGACATCAGCGCCTCAATGCTCAAGCTAGTCCAGCCATACTTGTGGAACCCACCAACAAAGGCAAGGTGCCAGTGGTTCCCTAGGAAGCAGCCATGGACTTGACACTTAGTCTGCAATTCATCTCCTAGTGCCTCTTGTCAATATTAAGCAAGAACCGACTGAAATCCATACTGTAGAGAACATGAGCAAAGTAGATGAAGCAGATGGAATACATACTCTCCGATACTACACCATTCATCACAATAAATGATCTTTGTTTTGTTGATATTCTCTATTATTTAACTACTACTAGTGGTCTTTTGTGTATGCCTGGTACACAATATCTTGGCACCTCTATATCTGCATGTGGTACTTTCTTGTTCGGTTTCTACTTTTTGAATCAATGTCTCTTAGCATAGTCCTATTGATAGTGCAAATTTTTATTTTTTTTTAAAATAGCATTTTAGTTATCAAAATATGGCTTTATTCCACAAGAAAAGAGGATAGATTCTCGGTGAAGGAAAATGATGTTTGCTGGTTATACTGATCATTCTAAGGCATATAGGCTGATTGATGTTTCTACGAATAAGGGGACAGTTATTAGGGATGTTGTTGTTCTTGAAAATGAATGTATTGTTTAGTCTAGTTTTAATTCTCTATGTATGCTTGAGTGATACTAATAGAGTAGTGGACAGAGGATTAGGTAACATGCAGCATCTATATGTGGCGTATGGTGAT
Source organism: Torreya grandis (assembly GCA_037957365.1). Taxonomy (NCBI): domain Eukaryota; kingdom Viridiplantae; phylum Streptophyta; class Pinopsida; order Cupressales; family Taxaceae; genus Torreya; species Torreya grandis. The sequence continues at coordinate 1,315,006 of JARHVA010003322.1, read as the reverse complement.
AATAGGGGAGAAATGCCTCACATTCAGGATGTTGAGGCTGAATTGTTTCCTATTGAGGTTGCTAGCAAGTCCGAGCCACAGGTTGTTCCTTTTAAAGAATAGACCCAAGTGGGACTGTTCTATCGTAGGAGCAGCCAAAGAAGGTGATCTCTCTCAAGGCACTTTAGGTGGAAGGCCTAAGAGATATAGTAAGGTTTTGTTTGATTCACTTAATTTTGATAATAATTCAACATTTTGTGATCCAAGCACAGTTGCACGGGCCTGTGTGCTATTCATAAAGACTTTGAGCTCCTTGGTCTCGTAGTATCTCACACTACTTGCACATCATCGTGGTTCACTTACACAACACCTTGCGGCATTCCGCACAACACTCCAATGTTGTGCATGACTATCAAAATTCCAGTCACATGACAGTTTTCCTCTGCTTTATGGCATGCCAAGTGGCACTTCTTGGGTTCACACCACATTAGAGCATATGTCAGTATACCCTGATGCTAGAAATCCAACTGCCACACCTGCAAGAAGGAGACCTGTCACTCAGGCAAAAGATGCAATGTTTTGTAATTGTTCCCTTTTGCAACTGCCTTATTGTAATCTATTCAACCTTAAGGGGATTGACAACACCAGAGATCATAGGCACGAATGTGAGCATGCCATGAGTATCTCACTTCAAGTGATCATTTGCATCTTTCATTGCAGCCTAGACAAATCAGCTAGGAAGTGTCTTTCCCCTCTCTGATTACTGGAATCCCCTTTCTCAGCCTTGCTGAATATTGTACACCCATGTACTTTACCGTATTCTTTCTTATTGAGTAGAAGTTGCACTATTCTGCAAATATTCTAAAATTTGAATGTGTTTTGGTTTAGTATTGTAATAGCTTTCCATTGCATGTTATTTAACCCATAGTTTGCTAGCCAAATTACGGGGTTGTCCTCCTAAGCCCTGTGGTTCAGATCAATGGTATCAGAGCAAGAGCTTTCATTTGCCTATAAAAACGTGAGTGCAACAACAAAAAGGACCTCCACTCGGTTATGTTTTAGAGTATCTTGAAGAATGCCGTAGCAAGAGTAAGATGGATGGTGCCCAAAAAACATTCTTTGAGGCATCCCTAGATGCCCATAAAATCATTCGGATGCCCTCAAGGAGCAACACACTGTATTCTTTGCCCAGTTTCGTGAACTCATGATGCAGTTTGGACCACAAGTGACTCCTTTTGTGCGACCTGTTCATCCACTGTTTCAGCATCAAAGCCCTTTCAGGGTTCAAGTTAATTTTGACATTCCAGTGTTAGAAGGTAATATCAACACCACATCATTTGATAGTTGGTTTCAACAACTTGGGGTCTACTTCTCAGTCAATTGCTTCAGTGACTCAAAGAAGATCACCGTCATGGTGTTGAGGATGTCCATTTCAATATCTCATTGGTGGGAAACCTTCGGTGCGTAGCATGAGAAAGACTTAGAGCCCATAGAGACTTGGAGTTCATTTTTCAATGCTATGCAAAAGGAGTATTATCCCCTCAGGCACTATGTGTGTGAGATCATCGAGTTATAGTAGTTGCAATAGCGTAGGGAGCAATCAGTGGAAGACTACACCAAGTAGTTCCATTACTACACTACACAACTGTGCGAGGACGTGATGGAGCAACATAAGGTGCTAAAGTACATCGCCAGACTCTCAAATTATGTAAGTGCAAAGATGGAGTTCTAGCCTTCTGACACATAGGGGCAAGCAAACTACAACATCGCCAAGATCGAAGTCAAAGCCAAGATGGAGCAGAAGTTTTCGTCTTCATGCAATATCGTGTGCAAGTGCTAGCTTGTGCCTAGTGCACCATCAAAACCTCCCGTGTAGATGTAGAACTTACAGCGTAGAGGTTTATTGTGCAACATGAGAAGGCTACAACGCCTTCGGCTCCAAAGAAAGGAAAGAGGAACCAAGGTGATAAGTGGTGCCAACGACACTATAGCAATTCACACAATGATTCTGAATGGCACGCACAACAATCATTAATAGTGCAATCTGCATCAGGGTCTGCACAAGTCGAGTGTGCGAGAACAATTAACCAGATGCTACTTTTCTAAGCACCAACACCATTGCCACCAACACTTCAAAGGAATGAGAACACCTCTTCCACACTAAGTGTTGGGTAAAGGTTCAATCACTTCATGTCATCATTGACAAGGAGAGCCAAAAGAACATTGTTGCACAAGATGCAACATAGTGCCTAGGTCTTACCATTTAAGCACATCCTTGACCATACTCTCTTGGACGACTCTAGCAAGGGAAAGATATCCAGGTCTAGCGACAATGCAATTTCAATTTTGTAGTCAAGTCTATAGAGGACATAGTCACTTGTGATGTCATGCCATGAGAGGTATTTGACATCTTGCTTGGAAGACCGTATCTGTATGACCATGATTTTATATATAAAGCTAAGCTGTAGTGATGGACAATTCGTGTCAAAGATCATTTCTTCAATATTTGGGAGTCATCTCCAAAGACTAAAATCACTTTGGTCTATGCCAAACAATGTTGCAAGCTCATTTCGCACATGCATAAGTTCGTGCTACTCATGGTTTGTCATCCAAAAGCACTTGTGTAACCAAACAAGTGAGCATTGGTAACACGCTATTCGTCCCAATATTTGTGGCAACAACTACTTGACAAGTTACTGTAGCCATATGGAGATGTCTTCAAAAAAGCGAAAGGGCTTCCATCACATTGCACAGTAAATGATCAAATTGATTTGGTTCTTAGATCCCCCTTGAAAACTACCTACTATATTGTAGGTCCATTTGGGAGAATGTTGAAGTTTGACGCTAGATCCAAGAGCTCCTTGATCAAGGCAAGATCATGCCAATTTCTCCTCTTCATGGAAGCGCGATAATCCTCGTGTCAAAGAAAGATGCACATGGTGCTTGTGCATTGACTATTGCTCAACAAAATAACGGTGAAGAATCGATATCCACTGTTGCACATTGACAACCTCTTGGAGAAGCTCCAAGATGCACAATACTTCACCAAGATGGATTTGAACTCAAGTTACCACAAAGTACTAGTCCATTCTGAAGACATTTGGAAGATAACATTCAACCAAAGAAGGATTGTACAGATGGTTGGTTATGCCCCTCATCTTGACCAATGTGGAAACAATATTCATGCGCTTGATGAATGGCATACTTCAACCTTTCACCAACGCCTTTGTCATCATCTACTCGGGATGATATCCTCATCTACAACAAGTCTTGGGAGGAGCATGAGCACATCTCACGCATGCTAGACACATTGCGCAATCAAGAGTAGAAAGCCAACTTAGCCAAGTGTACATTCGGTGTTGTGCAAATTAAGTATCTCAGCTACATCATCAGTTGTATAGATTATCTAAGCTCGGACTCATCTAGGAGGCGCACTACAACAAGACAAGACAATTTGGCGTTACCAAGACACTAGCAGCACTTCACCTCCACTTCTATTGGCCTCACATGCGCACAAACATTGAGCACCATGTCAAGTTTTTCATTCCTTGTTGCATCACCAAGCTCACAAATAGGAAGCTAGGACTTTATACACCTTTTCCAATTCCATCTAGGCCTTGGGTATCTATTAATATGAATTTCATGATTGGACTAACTATGACGATGCACCAAAATGATTTTGTGTTCATTGTAGTACACATGTTTCCAAAGATGGCTATCATGATTGCTTGCAAGAAGAGGATCAATGTGCAGGAAAACACATGTTCATTCTTTAGCCATGTTTGGGTCCATTTTGGACTACCAACATCTATAGTGTCTGATCGTGACCCACAAATTGTCAGTCATTCTAGAATGCCTTGTGGGAAGTGATGTATACACAATTGGATTGGTCTACAACATTTCATCCTCAGACCGATGGGCAAACAGAAGTTGTCAATCACACTTGTTCATTTGTTGCGCATGTACAATAGTGCAAACCTAAGCACTTTGTGATGACAATATGCTATACATTCAACATGGCTCTTCACAGTTATATGGGGCATAGTCGGTTTCGAACATCTCTGGGGTTCTAGCCAACGGTGCCACTTGACATATCATGTCGTGCACCATTCGGCATAGAGTCACGTACACAGGAAAGAGAAGTGGACAAGGCACAAGTTTTTGCAATACATCCAACGTGTTCGTCAACAACTTCAACGGATATTTTCGCGCCAACAATAGAAATAGAACGAGCACCGTGATGTACATTGCACACCTCATTAGTTCAAGTTGGGTGATAAAGTATGGTTACATCTTTAGAAGGAACGCTTCAAAGTCTTTAATTGGAAGATCAGAACTCTGCATTATGGTCCTTACACCATATTGCGTGCAATTGGAGGGAATGATTTTGTTATTGATTTTCCACAATACTTGGTCTACATCTAGTCTTCAATGTGGGACTCCTAAAGCCATTCTTTCCACCTTTACCTGAGCCAATAGCAATTCATCCTTCAGATTTGGATCTTGAACAGTTGCAGTTCATGCCAAAGGACTGGATTTTGGAAATCACTATGACGTGCACCTGCCAAGGCATGCATCAATTGTTCAGGGTGGTCAAAGTAGGACAATACACCAGTTAGGGTAAGTGGTATGACCTTTAGCAGATTTAGATTTAGTTTTTGTAGTTGACCAAAGATGCAATGGGGACTATTTCTCCTCAAGAAAGGGCGAATGATCCAAGCACAGTTGCATTGGCTCGTGCACTCTCTAAAATTACTTTGAGCTCCTCGTCCTAGCAGTAGCCCATGCCACCTGCACAACATTGCAGCATACTTGTGCACTTGCGGCATACTGTACAACACTCCAACGCTGCATAGGACTATCAAAACTCTACAGTCACATGGGAGCCTTTTGTTGTTGTGCGGCATGCCAAGTTGCTCTTCTCGGGTTTGTGCCATGTTAGAGCATCTATTAGAATACCGTGACGTTGAAATTCCAACCGCCACACTTGCATGAAGATGAACTATCACTTGGGCAAAAGATGAACCTTTTTGTAACCGTTCCCTTTCATAACTGCTTTCTTGTAATGATGTATGTATTGTAATGTATTTGACCCTAAGAGGTTGCCCACACTAGAGATCATAAGCAAGAATGTTAGCATGCCCTAAGTATCTAACTTCAAGTGATCATCTGCATTCTTTCATTGCAGCCTAGGCAAATCAGTTGGGAAGTGTCTTTCTCCTCTCTAATTATAGGAATCCTCATTCTCACCTTTGTTGAACATTGTACACCCATATACTTTACCCTATTCTTTCTCATTGAATAGATGTTGCACTATTCTGCATTTGAATGTGTTTTGTTTTACCGCTGTAATAGTTTTCCATTGCATGTTCTATAACTCATAGTTTGCTACTCAAATTACAAAGTTGTCCTCTAAGCCGCCATTATAGGCATCGTAGTTCAGATTATTTTGTAACTTTGATTTGATGACTAACATTGCATGTGACGATAATTTTTATGATGAAACAAAGGGGAAACAAGAATAGGAAGGGGCCATGTAGGTGGAGTATGATGCCTTGGGGAAAATCAAAACCTCGATTCTTGTTGCATTACCATCGAGAAAGAAAACCCATTGGGTGTGTAAGATGAAGTACAAGGTTGATGGATCCTTGGACAAGTACAAGGCGAGGTTGGTGGTAAAGGGGATTTCCCAATAGGAGAGTATACACTTTGAAGAGACTTTTGCTCTAACTACAAGGACAATGACTATCAGGGTGGTTCTTGATACAAGTAGTAGCTCCAAATCTATCACCAATGGTACGGCCAAGCCCAATCTCATGGAGTGTGGTAATGTAGAACTAGCTTCTATGGTCTGTGGTAACAAAAATCACACCCTGTGGTCTATGGTATCACCAAAGTCGATATTCCACCTTCAACATTTACCACACGAACAATTCTAGTGGCATGGGTGTTAGAATAGTTAGTTTATACGTTTGTAACATTCTATGCTACGTAGGTTTATTGGGTTAAATTAGTTAGCTATATGTTGCCGTTAATTCTAGCTAGTTGTTAGGTTGATTACTATTCTTTGTTTAATCTCCGTAGATTTGCCTTGAGCTTTATCAAGCTTATTGTTATTCTATTGTTTTACCACTAAGAATGCCTTCCTACTTCTTAGTGTGTCTCTAAGCTATTTAAATGGCTCTTGCATCTTGTAATAAACAATGGATTATGACTTGGATAGCAAAACTATATGGTATCATATCTTAGTTTGATAAGCTTGGAAGCAAGCTAGGATTCGCTTGAGGAATTCTTCCGTGGTAAACTTGGAAGTGAGAGGAAGATATTGGAAAGTCTAGTTTAACAAAGAATAAGCAATTATTTCATTCTTTATGGTGTACAAGAAAAAAAGAAGTTGATAAGAATCATATTGCTATATGCTATAGCAATATTGATATAATCTTCTTTGTGAGAGGAGAGAAGCATAAGGAAGCGTTGCTTAGAGCAGTGGAGCACTGTCTGAAGCAAGTAGAAACGCTGCTGGAAGTGAGGCGCTTTTGAAGGAGAGTGGGGCAAGGAGAATAGTTCAGCTAGTGGCGGGTAAAAGGTGTGAGGCGTATAGGAAGATAGTGCAGCCCTTTGAAGAAGAATGGTGCAATGGTGCAGCAGCTTGGAAAGGGCGTGAAAGCAAGGAATACAATTTTTCATTTGCTAAGAGCTGTTTTTTATCTCTCTGCTGCCAAGAAGGAGCAGCCATCACAGAAGCAAGCAAAATAGGAGCTTGTGGTCGGCGTGGAGCTGCTTGGAGAGAAGTGGTGCACCATGTGAGATGTTTATTGCTGTTTTGTGGCAGCCAGGAGGAGCGTGGGAGTGAAGGTTCTGGTTATAATATCTCAGAGGGATCAGGCAAAGGAGAAGTTGGGCACCATTCAACCCATGCAAGGCACCATTGCTGGCCTGAGAAGCTGAAATCTGATTTGTTTGCCATCACTTCATAGTTTTTAAGCTAAATTTTTCAGTTTTATGAACATTTTGGGCCAAAGACATTCTATATTTTAATGTTTTAAGAGTGTATTAATTTAAACTATAGAAAAAGACTATAAAATTTTAAATACTTGCCTTAAACTTCCCTGGGAGGATGATTAATTTGGAATTCAGAAAATGGCAAGGTGTAGAAACCTGAGACTTTGTACCAAAACTGCATGGAAAAGTAATTTTGGACTCAATGTTTGTAAATCTTCAGATTTAATTGTTTCCGTATTTTTTAAGAAATTTAATGGAAAACAATTAACTCAGTATCTTATAAACGGTGAAGTGTTTTGCACTGAAAATTGGCAGCGTTGTTCAGTTTGAGTGTAGAATCCATGTGAAAAATGCCACCAAGCTCCGCCTCCATTCAAGGCTGAGGCAAAGATAGAGATTCATCCATCTAATAGAGATGTGAATGTGGAGAGGTTAGACCATTGGCTAGCCCAACTAGAGGTATATTTCAGTTTGCATCAGATTAATGAGAGTCAACCTATTTATTTTACAAAGTTAAAACTTAACCAATCATGCTTTAACTTGGTTTGAAAGTTATGTTAATAGTTGGATTGTTAAGTAGCTTATTGCTAATACTAAGTGGGTTAATGCTTTAACCAATTTTAAGATGTTAATCAAGAAGCAATTTTATCCTATTTGTAATGAGGAAGAGAGGTCCATATATTGACAATATCTTAGGTAAAATCAAGGTCAAAGCATGCAGGGGTACACAAGTGAGTTCAACGAGAAGGCTGGTCAAATGGGCAAAGATATAGCGGACCGTGACATCTTGATGAAGTATGTTGGTGGACTCCATAGCCATTTGAGGAGACCCGTCCTCTTGGCCAAGCCTACGAATGTAGATGAAACTTGTGTTCAAGCTCACCACTTAGAGATGGACAAGAAGGTGGCTCCATCTACCTCTCAAAGCACTCTAAAACAAGAAGTCGGTTCTAAGCATAAGGGTAAAGAAAAAGGTAAGTGTGATACTACTTCCTTTTTCTAAGGATACTGAAAGACATTTTGGGCATTGTGATGTTGATAGTCATTCTGAGAAAAATTGTTGAAAGTTACATCATGAATTGCATCAATTCAAGAACAAGAACAGGAACAAGGCTATGCTCTCTCTCAAAGGTGAAGACATTGGTTGTAGCTCCAATGTGGATGAGACTTTGTGTTTTACCTCCATCAATAGAGAGCTATGTCTGTGTAGTAGTTGTGCTCAAGAGAGTGAACTTTCTAAACTTTTCCTTATTAAAATTTAGATGATGAAAACAAAATTGGATGCTCCTTTTGATACTTGTACACAATCAAATTTGATAATCAAGGAGTTAGTAGACATATTGGGGATAGAGACTTACAATCATCCAAGCCCATATGCTTTAAGTTGGGAGAAGAAAGGTGTAGTCATCAAGGTGATCAGTTAATGTAAAATTAAGTTTGGTATGTATGCACATTTTATTGATGAAGCTATAGTGGATGTTGTGCCTCTTGATGTGTGTGATGTAGAATTTAGCTACCCTTATTTATATATTTGGAATGCTATCTTCATGAGAAGAGCCAATCAATACCGTTTGGTCAAGGATGCCAAGTGCTACATCATTTCAGCTTATAAAGGTGATTCTAAAATCTCTTTGGTAAGTGCCTCTCAAGTTAAAAAGCTTATTAATGTAAGTGGAAAGTTTGTTTTACTTCTTTTAAGAGATATTCAAGATAAAGAAGTGGTTGTACATAAAATTTCTTGTAGCATGTTTACAACCAAAGAGCAAAAGTGTATGGGAGAGATGGTGTAGCAGTTCAAGGAAGTCTTTCATGAGCCCATGAGGTTGCCATCGGTAAGGCCTATTGAGCATGAAATTCAATTGTTACCAGATAGTCTGCGTCCAAATCTTGGGTTGTATAGGTGGTTTTTGAAAGATGCCAATGAGGTAAAACAACAATTACACTCTTTAATTAATCAAGATATAATCCTTTCTAGTACTTTTCCATGTGGTTCTCCTATTATTTTAGTACCTAAAAAAGATCGTGCATGGAGAATGTGTGTTGATTATAGAGCACTTAACAAAATAACCATCAAGAATAAGTGCCCCTTTCTACGGATTGATGATCTTTTAGAAGTATTTTACGAAGTTGGATTTGAAATCCAGATATCACCAAGTGAGGATTGAAGTAGAGAACATTAGGAAGACAACATTCAAAATAACGCAAGGGTTGTATGAATGACTGGTTCTACCTTTTGGGCTATGCAATGCACGAACAACTTTCACGTGGTTGATGAGCGAGGTAATAAGGCCATTCATTGATTTCTTTGCCATTGTGTATTTGGATGATATTCTTGTTTTCAGCATAACTTTTGATGAGCATATTGATCATTTAAAACAAGTTTTGCAAGTTTTGAAGGAGAAAAAGTTAGTATTGAATGAGAAGAAATGTGAGTTTACTCAACAATTCTACTTGGGGCATGTGGTTATATATGGGGAATTGAGGATTGATCTAGCAAAGATAGAGGCCATCATGAAGTGGCTAAATCCTTTTAACGTTACCGAAACAAGGAGTTTTGTTGGTCTTGTTCAGTATTTGAGGAAGGTCATCAAAGCTTTCTCTTCCATAGTGACACCTTTGCATGCCATTACAGCAAGTGATAAGAATTTTATTTGGGGTAAGAAGCAACAAGATGCATTTGATATGTTCAAACACAATATTATCCATGCTCCAGTATTAGCTTTACCTAATTTGTAGTTGCCCTTTGAGGTGGAAACGAATGCTAGTAATTATGTTATTGGGGTTGTCCTATTATGAGGAGGTAAACCCATATGTTACCATTCAGAATTATTTCATGGTGCAATTTTGGAGTATTGTACATATCATAAAGAACAGTATGCTCTTGTTCCATTGGTCAAAAAATGGAAACACTGTGTTATGGGTAAGGTAACTATAGTCCACACAGATCACCCACCTCTCCAATATTTACAAGTACAAAACAAACTTCAGCAAGTTAGACATTATAAATGGATGGGGTTTTTGCGAAAAAATTATTTGATTATTAAATATAAGAAATGTGTGACTAACAAACTAGTTGATATGCTATCTAGACCTCCTTTGCTTAGCTTTTTATGTGTCTTATGTAGAAGGATATGAGCTTGATGCAGATTTCGGGGAGCCATTTCTTCAAGCAAAGAGGTCCCAAGGTATAAGATTTGAGTCCAAGGGGGATTATTACTTTGAAGAAGGGTTGCTCTACAAGTTGGGTACACTTTTGTGCCTAAGGAGGAAAGAGTTCAGCTAATGAGATGAGCACATAAATCAAAAGTTGCAGAGCATTTTGGTAAACTATTGCACAATTACAGAGGTATGTTTATTGACCTAATATGTAGTTTGATGTTGCTAAGTTCATAAGGGGATATGTATTATGTAGTACAAGCAAGCCTAGTAATAAGAAGTTGGGTTTGTATATGCCATTACTAGTTCCTTCTAGACCACGGAAAAGCATTTCCATGGATTTTGTAGGTGGTTTGTTTGTGTTAAGGGGCATGACTATATGTAATATCCCGAACTAAGATATTATATTTAAAAAATTGTTTTTCTTGAAATTCCCTTTTTTATAACAAATACATAATTTTTTTATTTTTAAATAATAATATATTGAATTGAATATAAAATGATTACAAAGTTTTTAGATTTTGAATATTACAATCAGCGACAAGGGTTTTCGTCCTTGGGTTGAGGTGACGAGGGTTTTCGTCCTTGCACCTATTCAAACACTAAGGGTTTTCGTCCTTAATGGTAAGTATAAAGCTTCAAGCTTATATGGGATATAATGTTAATACATAAATGTTTTTATGAATGATTATCTCCATCCCAAAAATGAATCATTTATACATACAATCCGATATTGAAAGTTGTGATTTTCTAAATGGTTGCATCCCTTCAGAATACTTTAATTAAATTAATGTTGTTTTTACTAATATATATTAATGATTAATTGCATTAATATTGTTGTTAACTGTTGAGCCTTCCTAGCAAATTATTGGCGCTGCCTTAAGATGGCCAGCGATCTTCATTAGAGCAGCAATTCTTTAAATACAAGGCAGCGTTGATCTCCAAACTTAATTGCTGTGATCTTTGGGTCAATTGTCTTGGCTATGTGATGTGGAGTGGGCAGTGGTGTAATTTGTCTATTGCTGTTACTATTCTGGGGTGTTGCGATCATCCTTGATGGTTCCTTAACAATTTTCAAACAGTCCATTAAATTGTCATTGGTTCGTTGTAAAGTGGCATGTGGAAAAGGAGTAGAATTTTGGGATATTACAATCTTCCCCTCCCAAAATTGCTTGTCCTCAAGCAATTGGAAATTAGGATGTTCAAGGATTGAGGCTCCTTTCCACGTGGCGTCTTCAAGAGGTAAATTTTGCCAATGAATTAAATATTCGGTGATACTTCTATTCCTTAGCTTCTTCTAACGCACGTCAAGGATGGATTCAGGTATTAAGATCAACTTACCTTCCTCATCCAATGGTGGTAGCTCGATGGAAAGAACAATATGTTGGTCGAGTGCCCTTTCTAGGCATGAAACATGGAAAACATTGTGTATTCGGCTACTTCCAAGTAGCTCCAACTCATAAGCAATCTCCCTGATCTTTCGTATGAATTATACGGTCCATAGAAACGTGGTTTGAGTTTCTCGGCTCTGCTTTGCTTGATAGAGTTTTGCTTGTAGAGTTGTAAACGCAAATACACCACGTCACCAACTTCAAAACTCCTTTCTGTTCTATATCGATTTGCATATAGCTTTTGTGTTTGTTGAAGATTATCCTTGAGAGTTCTAAGGATATCTTGACTTTGTTGAATTAAGTCTTTAGCGCCTGGAACTCTGCTATCTAGAATGACTAAGTCCACAAAAGATTGAGCATCATACCCGTACGAAGATTTAAAATGTGACATTCCAATCGACATGCGATAAGAAGTATTATAGCAAAATTCTCCTAAGTGTAACCATTTAATTCACGCTTGTTGTTGGCCTGAAATATAATTCCTTTAATATCCTTCAATCCATTTATTGACAACTTTGGTTTGACCATCTGTTTGTGGATGATAGCTTGTGCTTGGGGTCAACTCGGTACCTGTTAAGTGAGAGTTTTTGTCAAAACGAACTCATAGATCGGCAATCTCTATCACTAACAATGGTTTTTGGTAATCCATGTAGCTTGAATATCTCTCTAAAGAATATCCCAGCTAACAAAGGTGCATCATACTTGATGGGTAGTAAAAAGAAATGAACATACTTTGTTAAACGATCAACAACCACATAGAGGCAATTCTTCTCTTGAACCATTGGCAATCCAGTAATAAAATCTATCGAAATACTTTCCCATTTTCGAGTAGGGATGGGTAAAGGTTGCAATAAACCTGTTGGAAATTCATGCTCGATTTTATTTTGTTGGCAATTAGGGCATTCTTGAATATACTTAAGAACTTCACTTTTAAGCTCTTTCCAAAAGAATAACTCTCTTGTTTATATGTTTTGAGATAACCCGGATGGCCTGCCATAGGACCGTCATGAATAGCTTCTAACATTTTATGTTTAATTTTTTATTCGGGTACCAAGAAGATTCTATTTTTATACAAAATTAGACCTTCTACTACTTTATACTATTCATCCCCATTTTGACCTAGAATTGCATTAGCGAATTCATTTTTAACATATTTGGTTGCTATAAGGACTTTCTAATCAGCTGCAATGGTAGATATGGAACACAAGGAGGGTTTTCTTGATAATGCATATGCCACAACATTATTCTTCCCTTTCACATATTCAATATCGAAATCAAAAGCTTGGACCTTGCTTACCCATTTTTGTTGTCTATCATTCAAATCCTTTTGACTCAAGAAAAATTTCAGACTATTCTGATCCGTCCTTACTATGAATTTTCCACATACCAAGTATGGACGAAACTTGACCAATGCGTGCATAATTGCCAACATTTCCTTATCATATGTAGAATACTTGCGCTCGTGTTCTTTCAATTTCCTACTTTCGAATGCAATAGGATGACCTTGCTGCATTAAGACAGCTCCGATTCCTTCTCTCGAAGTGTCGCATCCCAGCACAAAGGGTAATGAAAAATTGGGTACCGTCAATACCGGACATGAACTCATTTCTCTCTTAAGTTCTTCAAATGTTGATTGAGCAATTTCAGACCATTGAAAGGCTCCCTTCTTTGTTAGATTAGTCAAAGGGGCAGTTATCGTGGAAAACCCTTTAACAAATCTTCTATAATAAGTACATAATCCCAAGAATCCTCTTAATTGAGTTGTGTTAGTAGGAGGCCAATCTAATATTGCTTGAATTTTATCTTGATCAACATGCACTCCTTGTCTATTGATGATATGTCCCAAGTATAAGATTTCCATCATTCCAAACTCGCACTTAGACATTTTGGCAAAAAGAGATTGCTGCTCTAAAATTCCCAGCACTAAGTCTAAATGTCTCAAGTGTTCCTCCCATGACGTACTATATATCAATTTATCAACGAAGAAAACTAACACAAATTTCCTCAAATGTTGACCAAATATATGATTCATGCATGATTGAAAGTTGGCTGGAGCGTTGGTCAATCCGAAAGGCATGACTAAGAACTTGAAATGCCTATAATGACATCTAAATGTTGTTTTTTGAACATCGATGCCTCGCATCTGTATTTGATGGTATCCCGATTTTAAATCGATTTTGGAGAAATAAATAGCTCCATGTAGCTCATCAATTAATTCATCAATTCGTGGTATTGGAAATCTATTTTTTATTGTCTTTTTATTCAATTGTCAATAGTCTATGCACATTGTCAACGTGCCATCTTTCTTCTTAACTAAAACCACGAATGAGGCAAAAGGACTTGAACTTGGTCTAATATGACCCATCTCCAATAATTCTTTGATGGCTTTTTCAATCTCTTTATAAATTCTGGGATGGCGGTAAGGTGTGGTTATTATGGGTTGGGTACCATTTTCTAATTCAATGATATGTTGAAACCCCCTATCGGGTGGCAATCCATGTGGGGTATTTTCAAAAACTTTAGCATGTTTGTTAAGTATTGGCTGAATATCGACATGATGTTTATGTGGCTCTGATTTTGTAGATCTTACAAAACATTGTGTGGCCCATGAAACTTGGTCTTTCCTAAATGTTCGTTCCATCCTCTTGGTGGTAATCACTTGGGGGGGGCGGGCGGAAGGGGGCATTAGCATTACCTTGAAGGACTACTTCTTCCCCGTCTACTTTAAATTTTAATTCCATGGTTTGATAGTTTTGGGTAAATTCTCCCAAGGAATGTAACCATTGCATACCTAGTACCAAGTTTGTTTCGCCAATGCCCACCACATAGAAATCATCATTAATTTGATGCCTTCCCAAAGTGAGACGGAGTAGTGGGATTCTTCGAATGCATGGTATGGTAAAACCGTCCGCAACGGTTACCTTAAAACCTTGAAATTCTTTTGTTTTTAAGCCCATTTTTTTACACCAATCCTTCATCGATGAAATTGTGAGTGGCCCCACTGTCTATTAATACGGTGATTTTATGGGCTTGAAGACTTCCTCTTACTCTAAAGGGGTGATTTTATGAGCTTGATGCAAATTTTGGGGAGCCATTTCTTCAAGCAAAGATGTCCCAAGGTATAGGATTTGAGTCCAAGGGGAATTATTACTTTCAAGAAGGGTTGCTCTACAAGTTGGATACACTTTTGTGCCCAAGGAGGAAAGAGTTCAGCTAATGAGATAAGCACATAAATCAAAAGTTGCAGAACATTTTGGTAAACTATTGCACATTTACAAAGGTATGTTTATTGACCTAATATGCAGTTTGATGTTGCTAAGTTCATAAGGGGATGTGTGTTATGTAGTACAAGCAAGCCTAGTAACAAGAAGTTGGGTTTGTATATGCCATTATTAGTTCCTTATAGACCATGGGAAAGCATTTCCATGGATTTTGTAAGTGGTTTGCTTGTGTTAAGGAAGGGGCGTGACTATCTCTTTGTATTGTTTTCCAATTTAGTAAGATGTGTATTCTTATTCCATGCAAGAAGACCTTCAAAGGTAGTGATGCAATTGAGTTGTTCTTTTCTAATGTGGGGTTTCATTTTGGTTTGCCTAGTTCTATTGTTTTAAATCGAGACTCAAGATTTGTTAGTAAGTTTTGGGCCACAATGTGGAAGAAGATTGATACCAAGCTAAAATAGTCTACGTCTCTTTATCCACAAACCAATGGATTGATTGAAGTTGTGAACATGAATCATCCTAAGACTTGGGATGAAAATTTGGTATATATTCAACATCCCTATAACAAGGTATTGCATTTTTTTTATTAGCAAAACTCCTTTTGAAACTTGTTTTGGTAACTTACCTCCATGTGTGTTTGATGTTGTTTTGAGACAGCCATACAAAGGAAATAAGAAAGTTGAATTAGAGTCCACAAAGTTGAAAGGTTCATTAAGAAGATTCAATAAATTCACCTCCAAATGCAAAAGAGATTGAAGGAGTCACAAGCCAAGTACAAAGCATGGCATGATCAGCATAGAACTGAACATAGTTTCCTTGTTGGAGACAAGGTATGGGTGTATTTGAGTCGAGAGATGCTCCAATGAAAGACTAAGACGTGTAAGCCTCTTAGGTATAGTCCATTTTAAATTTTGGAACAATTGGCCAAGAATGCCTTTAGACTTGATTTGCCTCCTTATATGAAGATTTATTCCATTGTCAATGTTTAGAACTTATGTCTCTTTAAGCCTTCTATGTTAGACCATGAACATGAAGGGTTGTTGCTAGCTTCAATTGAAGACCTCGCTCTTGATAGTCAGCTAGAATTGGAGGATGATGTTGTGTTGCAAAAGAAGGAAAGGACAACAAGAGAAGTGCAAGAGCATTGGTTGGTTGGATTAAAGGGTCAACTACTCGATAAGGCCAAATGGTATTCTAAAGAAGATGTGGGGAAGAAATTTTCTCACTTACAAAGATCATTAAGCTTTTAGGGACCTAAAAGCCTCAACTTGGGGAGGCATGATCCTAAATATGGATCTAGTTTACTAAGCATGTTGTCTAGTTCATTCCCCTCATGCTTAATCATGTAATTCATGTATCTAAAAGACTATGTAAGACACTTCTTCAAGCTTGTTCATGTAAATTGAACTGTTTAGCTAACTTACAGTGGTATAATCAGTGTTGGGATGGCCCAAACATTCTTGTATTGATGAAGCCAACAACTTGCAGCCTTTGAATCCAAGGGTTTCGTCAAAGATGACAAAACCACCGGTAAACAGACATGGCGGTTTCATAACTGTTGGTGTCTATAGGTGCCAATTGTGAAATTGCCCTAGCGGTTTCGAAAATGTCGTTCTACTTAAAATGGTGGGTTTGCCAACAATCAAAACATGGACAAAGGAGTTGTTGCAAAAGTTTCCTCTTCATGGTGACAATTTATTTGGAGTCGTAGCGGTTTCGAATACACCGATTTAGTTAAAGCAGCAGTTTCACCACCAATTGAAACATAGGCAGAGGAGTGTTTGAAAAACCTTTATTTTCTTGGTGACGATTTGTTTGAAGTATTTGGTGGGTTCAAAGGTGGAAGGGCATAAATACAATCTCTGTAGAAGGCAGAGATCATCAAAGAAGTCAATGAGAAGTCTTGAAGTTGGATTCACATTGTAGTTTGCAAGTTTGGGTCCTTTTTTATGTTCTCTCATTGTTTCCCAGCTGAGCGATTGTTCCAGTTGTGTTGTATCACTGTGAAGTGTCTAACAAGTGCAAAGCAGTCCTGTGTGGAAGCTTTGGATAGTGTAGTAGTAAAAGCTCTATCTATGAAGGTCGTGCTTGGCAGTAACTTGTACAATTGTTGAATTAAATACTGGAAGGGGAGAGCAATTTGCCTCACCCACTAGATTTTTTTCCACTCTGGGTTTCTCCAAGTCATGTAGTGTGTTCATCTTATACTTTTTTATTATCTTATGCTTCCTTTTTTATGTTCAATATGCTGTACATTTCATTTCCAGCACTTGTTTATTTTTGTTTTAGCAATGGGAATAGTCTAGAACAATCATTCATCAATCATATATTGAGCTAGGAGTAAAGGATCCCTATTGGTGAATGTAGTGTGGAATATCCACCTAGTTTACTGATCAAGCAATGACTGAGATTGACAAAGGTATAACACCAAGCAATAACTTGGAGTAGTACACTACAAGACCTGCTTAAAGATTGGGAATTGAGGTGTGTAGATTGGGGTTGATGATATTGAGGATGGATTTCCAACACGGGTACTATCCAACTTGATCTACTAGAGGAGGAAAGGAACTAGGTGTGAGCTATTGAATTGGAGGGGAACACCGCAAGAAAAACCAATTGTTGTGAGTTCGACACCACCAAGAGAGACATAAACAATCCAAGTTCACAAGAAGGTGACAATCTAGACTCTTTCTGACATTGGAAGACATGAAACCATTTGGGCTGCCAATGGCCAAATAGATGAAAGTTATTACATTGTCATTTCTCGTGACTTTGAGAGTGATAGCCAATGATTGGTATATGTAACAAGACAAGAAGTAATTGAACACTTTGTGAAATTTCAGAAAAACCTTTGAAAAAGAATTTAAATTGTTCGGAGACGACAATGGAATTGTTATGGGATTGTTGCAAATATTTACGATACAAAGCAAAGGAAGAATTATTTTATCAAAGTTAACAATTGGTGGTTGAAGGTGTTGGTACATAAATTAGAGACCCCTCTTGCTAATGATTTAATGAAGAGTTGGTTCAATCAAAGCTTGAGACCAAAGTTTTGAACCTAGATGAAGATAGTGTCACCCATAAGTTAAAAGGACTGTTATGATCAGGCAATCAACTAGGAGGGCAAGGACAAAGCAATGCCAATGAAAAAGTACCTGGCAATTTTGATGATGACTATGAAGACCCCCCAAAAAAGGCATCACTAACAACCCTACAAAAATATATGATGATGAGGATGGTATGGATCATCCCATCAACTAGTTTTGTGAGGTATCTAGGGTGATTGAGCGTGCAGTCAAGGACTCGTGCAATTTAAAGTGTAAGGATGAGTAAAAAATTCTATCATTATATGCTCTAACCTCAATGGAATCAAGTATTGGCCATGCAATTTAAAGAATAAGGATGAGTAACATGTTCTATTGATGTATGCAATAACCTCAAAGGATTCTTGTTGTGGCATATGAAAGTTGTGACAGGACTAATGATAGAACCAACAAGATATTAGTGGTGGAAGTAGGCGTATTGATTATGACAATAGTGTCAAACCAAGGGTTCAATGTAGAGCATACAACAAATGGAGATACTTTGCAAAAGATTGTTCGAATAAGCCTACGTCAAACAATCATTAATGTTAGATGGTGCAAGACAAAGGACCATGGTGACAACTGCCCTAAGCACAAAGTTACTAATGTGAAAATAGTGGGCATCGAAGAAACTACTTTGTCCATCACTAGGGCATATGGAAAGTAGATTGCATACCATGATCTTGCTTTTCAAAAGAAGAGAATCTTGGATACCAGAGAGGGAATTTACAAGGCCATAGCAGAAGAACTTGGAAGCCATCCATCATTGAAGTGTCATAGCCACCATAGAAGCTTAAACTATTTGAACTGTCATCCAAATTTAGAAGCTTACCTTAGTCCAAGCACCATATCTTATTGCTCAAAAACACGTTTTCGACTTCAAATCCAATTAGGACCAATAATGTCTTACTCGTTTCAAGATTGGATGTAGCCCTTGGCCAATCGTTTGCAAAGATCAAATTTTAATAATGATGAAGATCAATTGTTGGCCAAGCCTATAATAGATATCATAAAGGGGGGTTGTTTTATCTTTAGTTTGCATGGACATTGTAGGGTTGTTTTGTCTTTAGTCTACATGGACATTGTAAGTCGGAAAATAAGCAATTTGGTGGTCGACACTAGCTCGAGGTGACATTGTTCCCACCAAGTTTCAAGTTGATGGTGGCTGACCAATTTGGAATTCAGGTTCTTGGGCTATTGGTCGCCCAAAGGGTGTAGGTGGAAGGTTGAACCTTCAAAATTGACTTTGTTGTCGTCTCACTCTTGAAGATGGCTAATGATGCCTTGCGAAACCTACAGTGGTTAAGGCTAGCCAACATTAAATTGAATATCAAATGGGATTTGATGACAATTGAGCAGAGGGGCGACTAATAAATTAATTTTAACATAATGACCCAAAGCTTCAATGATCGCTGGAAATGTGAGACTTGGACGACTATCAACTTTATGTCAAAATCATCAATCCTTTTGGTAACTATGTCCTCCAATTGGTGTATTTCTTAGAGATTGAAAATTCTTTAGATTTTGGCCTATTGCATTGACAAATGAAGGATTAAAGAATCTTTTCACCATCATGCTTTTGCATGAAAATAGATCTTTGCAGCAATGGACAAAATCTAACCATCCACATTAAAGGCAATCTTTGACAATATCTCAAACAATCAATGCCTAGCCCCAATAGAGGACACATCATCCAAGGAGAGTTTTACTTCATGATTCACTAACTTCAATTTTGGGAATGCTAAGATTAGTAGTGTATTTGCACATACATTTCCTTACAAGGATAAGACTAAGTATGTTGGTTCGACGATTGTGAAGGTAAACTTAGGGACACAATCTCCATCAATTAATCAAGGTTGGTGACAACTAGGTCTCGATATTAGCCTGCTTCTTTCCACATATTCATGGACCAGAAGGGCATATTGTAAGGAATTCCATTGATCGTAATAGAGTGCCACTTGACTATGTGCATCTTTTTCCTCCAGTGTTAGGATTGTACCCTGTGAGGAGAATACCATATTGCAGGAAGGTGAAGTCTTTTGTGACTTTGCAAACATGTTTCCCTTAGTGTTAGGATTGTAACCTATGAGGAGAAGACCATATCGTAGGAAGTTGAAGTCTTTTATGAATGTGCGATTAGAAATAAACAAGATATTGGAAGTCAACATCGCCTTTAAAGTGGGCACTAGTGATAAGGTATCTCCCATGATCATCAATGTGGAAAAGGAAAAGACATTTGAATCTGCGTTGATTTTAAGAGTTTAAAATCTTTGACAATTAAGGACTCTCTTCTTGTTCCATACATTGATTCCAGTTAGGAAGAGGTAGCATAACATGAACTCTATTCATTTTCGGACAACTTCTCTAGGTGTAACTAGATGAACATTGTGAAAAAGATAGATTAAAGACAATGTTCATGATCGAGAATGACATATATGCTTTTAACATTGCATTTCGACATATAATCTTGCAAATGTTTGAGAAGATGATGACAAACAATTTTAAGGTCTTCCTCAACAAATGTTTTCTATTGCGAAATGGATACTGACCACAAAGCCTCAAAATAGTGCATGGAGTTGTATCATCAAGCCATTACTGAACCCAAAAAAATGTTCATTTATGGTCTCTTATGAAAATTTATTGGATCATATCATTTGTCATGGCGATCTGAATATAGATTACCTTTGGATGTGGGAGCTGCGAAGTCCTTCCTTGGCTAGGTTTGGGTATTGCAGACGCTTTACAAAGAACTTCCGATAAATATCTCACCCCTTTGACATCTTGACCACTAAGGGAGTGTTGTTCATCTATATTGATGAACAACAAAACACCTTTGAAGATCTAAGACAGTGGTCATCGCTGAACCTATGCTTGCTTACCTGAGTTGGATTAAAGAGTTCCACATGCATATTATTGGGTGCACTCTAAAGCAAGAGGTTCACACTCACTTTGGGATAAATTGACAAGAGTTGACCAGGCTATTTCTATGCCTATTGTTGTCAAGAACAAGAGCTTTCACAATAGGACATTGATATAGTTATTCAAGTACTTTGACTTAAAGACCAAGAAGGTGGAATTCGATATTGACAGCTGGAAGGTGGTGGTGTCATATGTGATCGACAACATTTATTGGTTATTAATTTTTAATGGGATTTCCCACTAAAAATTAATATCTAATGAAATTGTTCGTGAAATCCTTCATATTAACATTAACATTTATTGGATTGATTTCTAAGCCCTTATGTTGTGATTGATGAGGATGCAGAATCTTATGCTCTGGACTCTGATGCAGACTAGTGCCTTGATCTCCATCGGACCCCTTATCTTGGTTTTCTTGGCGGTTGCTTTTGGTGAGGAGTCCTTGTTTCTCAGGGTTATTTGTATTATATGGCTTTGTATATACATGCTTGTCTAGGGTTAACACCCTCTTGTTAGGATCTACGGTTTTAGTTTTAGATACTCATTTTTGGTTTGGTGTTTTTTTTCAGGACCTGTACTTGCCATTCTAACTTAACTTTTTCTACACTTACCTACTTTAGTCATTGGTGGTGATTAATATAATCTCGTTCATTCTTTATTTCCTTTTTCCACACAGAGATTAACTGATCTATAAAAAAAAAATTCTACATTTACCTACTTTAGTCATTGGTGGTGATTAATATAATCTCGTTCATTCTTTATTTCCTTTTTCCACACAGAGATTAACTGGTCTATATAAAAACATAGATACTCTTCCTAACTTGGAAGGGCATACTTTTAAATAGACGCAGGTTACCCTATATCAAAAGTAAACAAGGATTTGGATTTTCTGCTGCCTGATTTGCAAATTTTGAAATGACTGTAATCCCTATGGAAAGAAAGACATGCTCACTTATCATTTGATGACCATATTTCATCGTCATGGAATAAGTAAAATATTTTTTCTGTTCGTATTTAGCAGAATAAAAAAATGTGAAACACAATGGTTCTGTTAACTTTAATTAATGTGTTTGCTTATGTGTGCAAGCCTTCAAAACATTTATAAGAGTAATAACTAATAAGTAAAGAATGTTTTCACATATAGCTAGCACTTTCTGTAACAGAAAAATTCATCAGGATTAAGGAGGACCATCTAAATGAGTTTTAATAGATGAAAATAGAATGTCATTTAATGAGCCACCCTCAAGAGCTGTCCATATTTATTTCAGCCACAAAGAGGTAGTTACTGTTGTACTTAGACGACCAGTCCTTTTTTGATTCTCTCTCCAGTTGATTAGGTCATGATTATGTGGCCTCTTGTGTCACCAGTTAGATGGTGACACAGATCTAGTGACCATAAAATTGCCAATAGTAATGATTTATTTGTGGTGATATAGCCTGAGTTTTCTTGTTATTGCAGTACGTTTGAACCACCGAGGTTTATGGTTTGTTCGTAATAGCTGTGAAGGAATTGCATAAGATTTTATCCTTTTTTCTTGTGACTCACGTATATTGTCTTATGTGTTGTGCTATGATTAAAGTTAGTTTATTTTCCACTTTCCTAGGTGAGGGGCTTTCCTGGCCTTTGCTAATAATGTGCTTTTTGTTTGAAGGTTTACTGCATCTGCTAATATGAGGCCCGCTGTATACGGTCATCAAATTATAAATTGGAGCAATAATTTTCCCTTAGTGTTGCAGGTACAACTGAGGCTTTTTTGCATGCAGTTGGGACCAACCGGCAGCTTCTTTGGTCAAATGCTTCGCTTGTACTTTTCTCTGCTATTTATGTTTGCTTGAATATTATACTTGTTCAGAGGGCTGGAGCTGTTGGGCTGATCCTTGCAAACTTCATTAGTATCCATCACTTGAAAATTTATATTGTACTCTGTTATTGCCTTCCTTTCTCATGCTTGTTAGATGCATAGAATTGAGTATTGTGCATGTGTGTTGCAGTTTTTCGCAGTGCCAATACTGTGCAATTTTTTTTAGAGTTAAAAAGCTACATAGCACAAAATTGACAGGTTATGCACAATGTTGTCTAAATGAATGACACTCAACTCTCATATCTGAAATATAGGCCATTCTAAACATGCGATGTACATATAAGCAGAATACAATCCCCAGATATTAGAAGGTAGCTTTGTCCATAAGAGCCTCAACTCATTATATAGAATTTCTAGAGTCAACAAACATTTTATGACTTCCTTATCACTTCCTCTGTCTACGTGCAGCAACATTAATAAGTCCCGTTATTTTGTTGGTTTACTTTTAACAACAAACTTTTCTAACACATTTATTGCTAGATCTTATTCTGACTGAGGATCTGGATGCTAGGCGAGCTTATATTTGAACTGGCTTTTTGTTATGGTTCACTTTGTATTGGAAGTTCAAGTGAAAATAACTGCATCACTGTTTCACCACCATGTTGCTACAGAGCACAGTATTCACTGTCAATCTATATTATAACTTAACTCTATCCAAAGATATGCTGTTGCGGATCACATATTCAGTTGTATTCATTAAGATGTTTTTCAAGGTAAGCATGCAATTCCTACCCTATGGTACTATTTCCAGTCTAGATAAATCGGAGAGTGTAGGAAATCAGTAGAGTGAAGCTATCTTAATATCTGTTATGGATGTTAACAATGCTTTGTTTGGTTGAACAGGGGGGATATTCCTTCAGTATGCTTCAGTGTTTACCATCATCCAGAGTTCTTTCAGGTTTCTGCATTGCAGGTATTCTGACACGTATTTCTGAAGGCAAATTAGTGGACCATCAAAATTTTTTCCCTTTGGCGGCCATTCATGTTGGCATAGGTTGTGCGTGGTTTGTAATTCTTTCTGCAATGATGTATCCTTCAATATGTTTTCATTTTTATATTGGTCACAAATTTTCTTTAATGCCACTTTTCATTGTATATTTCATATACATTTTTCTCTTCAAAAAGTTACACAGGTTTTTTATTTTGATTTTTTAATGCACAACACAATGGAAAAGAAGGGATTGTTGAAGTGACTTGGAAAGTTGATTTTCTGGTATTTTCTTTGTTATGTGCCTCTTAAGTAATATCTACATTCAAGTAACCTTTCATTTTTTATGCTATTATTTGTAAGTTTCCTTGATCTAATTCATGGCACAGATATCATTACGAGAGAGTTTTTATTCGCCAAATTGTCAATCTCCACAAATCCCGAGATGTCCACATGGACTAATTGATGATAATGCATGATTAATGCCAAAATGAGAGGCTCTATTAACGTTAAGTTTGCATAATCAGGAGTATTTATGTAAATTGATCATTTTGGGTGTTGGTGCCAATAGAGGCAGATCACCTTTGATGCATTAATAACCTTGGGTCTGCTCTGCAAAAGAAATGTCATATGGAGTTTGGAATTTTTTGTTTTAACAGTAAATATCTTTCTAGAGGCTGCAGATATTTGGGGATTATCGACCACTATGGTAATATAATATTTTCCTTGTGCACATTCCAAAATGGCAACAATGAAATGAAATGATAAAAGTGTATTTTGTCCAAACCATGAAGTAGAATAATGCACCTGGATTATCTATGCATATCTCTAAATATCTCATTTATTATTAGAAAATAAACCTTATCTACTAAAATTTATTACATTTTATTCTTTGAGAAACCAAATATTGTGTGTACAAGGTCATTGAGATTTAGTATGTTGCAAATTAGATGGTAATTGGCCACTCTACAACCATCGCTCAACATGGATGAAACCTTGAACAAAAAGGGAGCCAATCACTTCACCTCTAAAGTCATTGAAATGTGCATGTCCCCAAACAAACCCTGGAAAAACTGCATTTTTGCCCTCATCTAATCAGCGAATTTGTCAAAATCACTAAGTAATTGGAGTCTTGTGCTATTTCACCAAAATTGCATATCAATTTTCAATCTTGTTCGTCATAAAAGAAAAGTGATAGACAATTATTGATCCGTAAATTAGGTGGATATCCCACACTAAGCTTCATCAACACGGATATTCAACTCCTAACTCAACATATGATTGATAGATGGTTGTTCTAGACTACATCCAATGCTATAACAAAGTTAAACACGTGTTGGAAATAAAATGTGTAGCATACTGAACATAAGGAAGCATAAGCTAAGACAAAACATAAAATGAACATGCCATATAACTTGGAGAAACCTAGTGGAAAAAACTCTAGTGGGTGAGGCAATTGCTCTCCCTTTCCACTATGTAATGCAATTAATTGTACAAGTTATTGTCAAACCTGGTCTTTATGGACAAAAAATTCATTACTACTATATCTAAAATTTGCACACATGACTTCATTGCACTTATTAGGCCCTTCACAATGATCCGATACAATTGGAACAACTATTCACATTTAAGAAACAATGAGATAACATGAACAAAGACCCAAACTCACACTATAATGTGAATCCAACTTCGAGACTTCTCACTAAGTTCTAAGATGATCTTTGCCTTCAATAGAGATTATATTTATGCTCTTCCATCTTAGAATCTACGGAAGACTTGAAACAAATTGTCACCAATAAAAGAAAACATTTGCAATTGCTCCTCTGCACATGTTTTGTTTAGTGGTGAAATAGTGACTTTAAGCAGAGCAATAGTTTCACAACCATCCCCGAAAAACATTGATGGTTATGCAACCATCGAGGTGATTATGCTACACTTATCGATAGATTCATCATTTTTTATGAAACCCTCAATTTCAACAGTGGCAAGGTGTCGACTTCACCAAGACAAGAATGCCCAAATCATCCCATCACAGACTTTGTCATTGCAACTTAATTAAAGAGTTCATTTTACATGAACAACCTTGAAGAAATGTTATATATATATATATATGAGTTATATAATTGAGTATAGTGAAATGAACTAAACAATATGTAGACTAGATCCATATTTTGGATCATGTTTCTCCAATTTGAGGCTTTTGGTCCCTAAAAACTTAGGAACTCATATGATGAGGATTTTTTTTTCCCACCTCTTGAACCTCTTTTATACTTAGTTCATTAGCCTTGTCAACTTTTGAGTCCACCTTTTCATGTCCTTGTGTGACTCATTTCTTTCCTTCAACTCTTGTCAATGAAAACCCATGTTGGGAAGAGAACAACCTTGTAGTAATTGCATCTCATGCTCTTTCTTAGTAGACTTCATATGATTATTAAATTCCACTAATCCATTATCTTGCTTACCTTTCAAAATGAGAAAAGAAAACATCTCACTAGCATTAAGCAATTGGTTACCATGATTGGCACTTACCAAGGAGAGTTTAGATTTGCTTTCATAGGATTTGATGGTGTAGTTTTTTATATCCTTAACCAAACGGTATTGATTATATTTCATCATGAAAGTGGAATCTCTAATAACATATAGGTGTTGCCAAAGACTATACCACAAACATTAACATGGGCAACATCATCAATGAGATGTTTATTTATTGCAAATTTGACTATGCATTGTTTGGAAACCCATATCTCTACTTCTTGTTTGACCCATCGTGGAGTATAAGGATTATGATGATCATACATTTTCAACCCAAGTCTATAAACCAACACTTTGCTAATCAAATTTGCTTTAGAGAGAATAAGAAAGAGCATAAACTTTTACTATCTTATTTTGAACTTTGGTATGGAAAATTTTAGAAGGTTCACCTTTGTCTAGAGCGTCATTACTACTCAAAACAAACATTTTTCTTAATGGATTTAAAACATAACTTCCCATCCACATTTGAGCTGCAGTCAACCACTTCTCCTTGAAGTGATGTTGTGGCATTCTTCTTTTTCTTTTTCTTCAATGGATGTAATTTGGAATGCAACTTCCAACAATTCTCATTGGTATGGTTATTAACATCACAATGCCCACAATGCTCTATACAATCGTTCTTAACAATAGTAGAAGTAGCATTGACCCCACCTTTCTTCAGAGCATTGAAAAACTCTAAAGAGGAAGATGGACCCTTATTATCATCCATTTCAAAATAGTGGGCTTGAGAACTGGCCTCATCTATGTTCTTTGGCTTGGAAAGTAGCAGGGGCCTCTTTAATTGAGTATACGACCCACCATCATGCTTCATCATGATGTCACGATTATTTGAACTGTCTTTCTTTCGAAACTCACTTGCATAAACTTGCACGCTTAGTCATTCTTGTTGCCTTAAAATTTGCCAACCAATAGACTAAGATAAAATTTCTTCTTAATCAAAGTCTTAAATTCATCATATTTACTAATTGGTAGTAGCTTCTTAACAACCAAGGAATTAAACTAACTCTCAAATCAAGTTAGAACATGAATAGGTAATTTCAATCTTGCAAAAGAAATTTGTTGTGCTTTACTAATACAATGCAAACTGAATTATATCTCTAAATGGGCTAACCAATGATCAAGCTTATTCGCATTCACAATTGAATGTCGATTTTTGTCTTTGCATTGAATGGAGGTGGAACTTGGCTGGAATGAAAATTCTCTTTCTCATGATCAAAATTCTTAAAATCATCACTTGCTTTGGAAGTACCCATAGAAAATCCCAGTTTTGCCATGACGACCTTCATAATTTTCCTAAGCTCCATCATGAATGAGAGATGTTTATAACATCGTCTTTCAATTTACAAAATTTTTTTTCACCATCTTCATGTATCCTCTCATCTTTAGAATCCATACTTCTCACTTTTGTATTCCACTTTCTTGTGGATATCTCTTATTGCGATGAGACCAAGTGACATTTTCCACTAGCATTTGTTACTCTTGTAATGGACATATATTTGCGCAACAATCACCAAACAAACCACACACTCTGGAATACTACCTTGTTCTGATACCAATCTAATTCGTAAAGTGGATATTCCACACTAAATTTCACTAACATGGATCATATACTCCTAACTCAAAATATATTTGATAGATGATTGTTCTAGACTACTTCCAATGTTAAAACATAGATAAACAAGTATTGTAAAAGAAATGTGCAACATACTAAAGATAAAAAGAAAACATAAGATAACACAACTTAAAATGAACACACTATATGACTTGGAGAAACTCGATGTGGTTAAAACACCAATGAGGCAATTGTTCTCCCCTTCTACCATGTTATTCAATCAATTGCACAAGTTACTACCAAACATGGCCTTCATGCATAACTACACTATCCAAAGCTTGCACACATGACTGATTTGGACTGCTTGGACACTTCACAATGATCTAACATAATTAGAACCACCATTCACAGATAGGAAACAAAGAAACAACATGAATAAGGACCCAAACTTGCAAACTATAATGTGAATCCAACTTCAAGACTTTCACTGACTTCTTTGATGATCTTTGCCTTCAAAGAGATTGTATTTATGCCCTTTCACCTTGGAACTCGTCAAAGACTTTGAATGAACCATCGCCAAGAAAAGGAAGCATTTGCAACCACTCATTTGCTTGTATTTTGTTTGGTTGTGAAACTGTCGCTTTAAACAAAGCAATGGTTATACAACCACTACCTACAGATACCAATAGTTATACAATCGTCAAAGTTGTTACATAATCGTCATTTACACTTATTGACGACTATGTCATCTTTGACCCTTAGTTACAAACGTTGCATGTTGCCTTCATCAAGACAAAAAACCCTGAACCATCCCATCACTAATTCTTCAACCACAACGTAACTGAATAGTTCATTTTACATGAACAACCTTGAAGAAATGTCTTACATAGTGTTTTACATACATGAATTATATAATTTAGTATAGTGGAAATAACCCAACTAACAAACTATATCCATATTTTGGATCAATTGTGTCATTGTATCATGGTTCTCTATCAATGGTTTCATATTCTTGCTAGAGTAAAGCTTTTTGATCATGTATTTTAGTTACACTCTCCAATAGAATTAGAATAATAATTTGTTGTCATCATTACTAGTCACTCACAATATGCAACTACCAAAATTCAAATACCCTATTATTCAGTCCATCACAAAATATCAATCAATCACTCAACATGAGACTAATTGTTGCATCATCTTGAACATTTTATAGATCTCTTTGAACGATATTTCATTCCATTAGAGAAATACAAGGTTGATGTGAAGTTTGCTTACAATCTTATGAGGAAAGTGTCATTTTTTGTCATATCCTAAAAATTTCAAACCGGATTTTTTTTGAATGATGCATAATTGCTAACACCAAGTGAGTATAAATACATTTAAGCATGCCATCATAACACAACCCCCTTAACTCAATGTTATACAATGTGCATCATGTTGTATAGTAGCAAGCATAGCTATGCAAAAACAAGCTAGGTACACAATTAGACTCAAACAATTCGCATTGGATTGCTCTAAAGGGTCATAGTATATTTCAAAGAGTGTGATAAGGAAAAGATAATATAAAGCTCACTTGATGAACAAGATATTTATTACATTGATTGGGGTGAATTAGGGTGAAACAACTTACCTAATTTACCTCATTCAAGGTAAGATGTTTTCGTTGTGCGTTTGAGTACTCCTAAAGAATTTACTTAGTCACAGGGGTTTTATCTAAGGCCAATTAAAGGAGAAATCAACTTATAATCACTCATAATATTGTTCAAACACTATTTGTTTAATGCATTACATATCGTTGTTAGCTCTATTCCCATAATGTTATTAAAATTAGCCCAATTAATAAACGAGCAAATCCATGAATTTCAATATTTCGTAAACATTTTCCAAGTACTACACACTTCTTTTGATCTCTGTAATAGATTTGAAACCACTTATACTAACATTTATTATTTCACGGAACAAATATAATAGAGTTGTCATAGCAGTAATTAACTCTATTAAACCTAAGAAAATCTATACTTTTAAGATAATATTCATCACAATATGGAGAGTACTATCTATCAAATAATCAAGAAAAAATTGATATTCATTGTCCTAATATCCCTTAAATCAACTTGCAACAAAGCATACATATACTAACTTTATCAAATCAATCTTAAACTACTATGTTGCCTTTTTGTCCTAAAGCATGGTTAGTTCAGCTAGGTAATTGGTATACTTTAACTAAAAACTTCAATAACCTTGAGATGAAACTCGAGTTTCCATACCATATTTGATATCATACACGAACATGAGTAACATAATAATGAATAATCTTTTACTTTAGAGAACTTCCTTTCTATTATCTTTCACACCAAATCAATATTTACTAATCTAACCAATTTATTCCAACCTTTACTCTACAATGAGATAGTGAAGAAAGTCTTAAAGATCAAAATTGGCATACAAGGATTGTGATCAAAATTTCACTAAACTTTCGAGATGGTAGAATTTATTGAATTCAGTCAAGCATTATAGGATGATATTTCCAACTCAAATAGTGCCTAAAATATCACTTCAACTTACATAATGAACTAAAGTATAAGAACAAAGTTCTTCCCTTTCCAATTTCCCCAATTGCAATTTGTTCACTTAGTTGAATTATGGGGCTATATCTCGAAAGAAGGATTGTAAAAGTTTTGAATAACAATATTAATGTTTAGTGAAAACATTAACCCATGCTTCGCAAAGTAGAGAACTAAAAGCTACACATTTTACATTATGTTTATATAAATAGACCATTTGCAACAAGATGGAAACAAAAACAAGAGAGATTCTATAGAACATGAGTAAGTTCCTCATGAGTAATTTCCTAACCAATTTAGCAGATTATTAGTAACTTTTAAAACATGACTTTGATTTAACAACTCATACCATATTACAAGAGTTAATATATGTACTACCACTAATATCAAACAATACATGGTAGATCAAATCCTAACATTAACAACTTTTCCTTGAGGTTCTTCAGTCCACATAATAACCAAATAATTGCTTATCCATTTACTTGACTTCCTCAATGCACGCAAGATTCATTAAATGTAGTATACGTATGGAGATGTTAGAAAACATATGGATTATATTCAGTTATTTGAGTCATTAAAAATCATTACCCTTCATTTTGTGGCTTAAATAAGTGAAGATCTTCCTTATAACCTGAGCTTAATGAACAAGGGTTTATAAATTATGAATATAATAATTCTCATACAAGGATCAAAATATTCCAAAACACCATCTTCCACTTTAAACACCAAAGTAAGTATGAACAACTAATATAGTCCATGAATGTCATAGTTAATACTTTCTTAAAAAATCATACATCAACAATGTAACCATGGCATTCCCTTGTATAGTTGTGTTGCCTTAACCAAATAAGGTTATTATAGGGAAACAACCACATAGTCCTTATGCCAATCAAATCAATATATTCAAACAACACAATTCAACAAGGATCTAATACTTTACCATTGGTTTTCTCTTTTGGTCATTTTGAAAGAACTAAGTCTAACTGCTAAATTGTATTACATAAAATAAGTAACTCAACAA
Source organism: Torreya grandis (assembly GCA_037957365.1). Lineage (NCBI taxonomy): Eukaryota > Viridiplantae > Streptophyta > Pinopsida > Cupressales > Taxaceae > Torreya > Torreya grandis. Next base: position 1,283,796 of record JARHVA010003322.1, on the reverse strand, counting down.
CTCATAACACAATAAGTAGTATTGTAATCTATAAGTTTTCATAATAAGCATAGCAACTCAGGTTAGTAAGGCTAAACCTCTCATTTATATAACATGCTTAACCTTCTAAAATATACTCACAAAATAGACATGGGATTGCATTCTTTTAACTACAAATGACCATCTATGTTACAATTTGAGTTAATAAGATGAAAGAAATATCACAAGTATGCATATCAATAGTGAGATCATCCTTAATGATCCTAAGTACAAAGCATGGCACTGCAACCCTTAGTTATTCTAGTCAATATGGGATTTTACACCATCTACAGTGACATTATCACAAGGTCATGGTGTTTGTTAGAGTGCAGTAAAAAATATACTAGAGTGCAAAACAAGTAATGCTTCTCCAATTTCAAGAATTGTATGAATTATGTAATGAACATGAAAAGATAGTTATTATCTAGAGCAATGAATAAATCTATGCTTTTAGAATAATCCAAATAAATGTTGTCTGTAACATTCCATATGCCAATTAAATGTATCATATCTAATAATGTGTTTGCAGCTTGAAATAAGATGTTATGATCACAACGTCATGATAATTCATCAATAAGTGCAAAACAACATAGACTACTATTATTAATCTCTCATACCAAGAATATATTACATTCCAATGAAATCAATCTTTACAAGTACAAACATGCATTTGGTATAACATTACAAAACTATTATAATAAGTTGCAATGCAATTTCAAGTATTTCCTTTATAGAATATAATAATAAAAAACTTTCAACATTGCAATTAAATATAATACAAAATGCCTTAACAATACAAGGATTCAATCCATAAATCAAGAATTCAAGTACATCTGGGAATCCAACTACTTCATAATAGTAACTTATGCAACAACTAATAATAGGGAGATGAATAAGATGAGCCCATCCATCAGTGGTCATTACCACCCCAACCATCAGTCTAAAGACAAAGTTGTCCTCCATGCAAATGAAGATAACAAAATAAAAGCATACGAAAGTAAATAATCCATAGATATTCTATTTGTCCACCAAGTAAACATTTAAGAAGGTACATAGTCAATTAATAACATAGGCAAATTTTAAAAGCACAACACAATGACCTCATAATAATCCATGGTAAACAAACCCACCATCAAATGACAACCATTAGAGGGCACCTAGCCATTTATCATTCTTGCAGCCATGTGAGGTACCTAGCAAGATTTCATCCAAGACTTTAATTTTAAGTTTTTGAGGAGGGTACCTATGGTTTTGATCTTCATTAACCACAAACAATAGAGTGAGAAGACCACCATATCAAATTTATAATAGTTGAGAGAAACAAGATTCACAAACAAGGTTGTGCAAAGAGTGTTTCTTGGCAATCTCTAACAAATATGGTTTTGATCTCAAAATGGAATTTAAAATGAAAACGATTTACTTTTTATTGTGAGTTCAAAAGTGTACGCTGAGACTTGTCTAGACCGAGTTCCCAAATACCACTTCTCTCTCTATCTTCTTTTCCATTTTTTGTTGTATATGTCAAATCCTCCAAAATTGCCACATGATATCATCAACAACTTATAGTAACTCCTCATGAGTAGAAACATTGTAGTGGGGATGGAGGTTGGTGGTTTCACCATTAATTTTCAATACTCCCACTTCCTCCTCTTTCTTCGGCTCGGGGAACACATCAAGGCTTTGCCCTAACTTCCCCATCATCTTCTTGTTCTTCTCTATTCCCTCACTTTTAATTTCACCACTTCTTATTCACTTTGGAGAAATCAACACCCAAATTATGAATTGATTATGATAATCATTTCTCGTCTAACAAAGATTTAATAATCAGTGAATCTCCAAAGTCGAGGTTTAGTCCAAGGTTGGTCCCCGCCTACCCCCCACCCCTCCCCACTGCCCAAGACAATTTATGCCATGTATTTTATGTGCCTAAACTCCATGTGAGGTTTATAACCAAAACAAACAATATAATGAGTTAAAAGCAAAATGCTAGCACCTAAAGGTGCATAACCACACAGTTATAGATTGGCACTCAATATAGCTATAAGTATTAAAGTGATTTCAAAGACCTTATTTCTTCATTTTTGCCATGAACTAAGTCAAATATGCAACAATAAACACACTAATGATGCATTCAATCCTAAAATTACATGTGATAACATGGCAAGCATCTAATCAACTGATCAATCAATGATCACATCCACCCTAGTATAAGGCAATGGCAAACAATTACATACAATACTAGTCAAACACATCATGCACAAACATTCATGCAAGGTGGAAAATATCTCTTTATCAATGAATTACATATGTCATGCATATACGTGTATGCTCCATCTTTATTTGCATTAAGATCCCTTCACCGCCAGACCTAACTTATCACATATAACCTAAAATAGTCAACGAGTGTCAGTTGTACACGAATGAAAAACATATACATAAGTTGTTGTAAGTAATTAAAAGTAAACAATTGTGATAAATAAAGCATTAAATTTGAGTTATTGAATTTTTATCAGGTACAAATAAACAAGTGCATCATGGTACTTATATAATAATCTATCCAAAATAGAATGTAAGCCTGATTATAATAGTGTATGCATTCACATTAGAAAAAGTAGAATATGACATCCACGCCCTCTTAAAGGAGGCACCGTCCCATGCCTACATAAAAAAGTGAGGGTAGTGTTTCTAGAAAAGTTTTTCATCTTCCCAAGGGGCACTCCTCTCACTAAGTTGATCCCATTGGACCAACACTTGTTGAATATCTTGATTTCACAGTTTAACACTACGATTGGCCAAGATCTTCATTGGGTCCAACTAAATTGTCTCCTACTATGATACCTAAATATTGTTCCAATCCAAAACATGAGAAGGATTAGACACATACTTCCTCAACAAATAAATGTGTAATACATCATGAGTCTTATATAGATAAGGAGGAAGAGCTAGTCGATAAGTAAGGACACTAATATTTTACATAATTTCAAATGGACTAACATAGCATGGAGCTAATTTTGAAGTTGTACCAAATTTAATAGAGATTTTATAAAGCTTAATTCTTAGGCATACCTTATCCCACAACTCAAACTCTCTAAGTGTTATTTTTATGTCTACATAACTTGTGTGCCTATCAAATGCAACTTTTAGCCTTTGACAAATAAGATCCATCTGTATGCCATAATGTTGTATAATTTTAGGTCCAATAACATCTCTATTCCCCAAACCTTCCCATCCAAGAGGAGTTCGACATTTTCATCCATACAAGGCTTCAAAATGGGTTATTTTTATTTTTGAATGATAAATATTATTATGAATAAATTCAACTAAATGTAGGTAGTCTTCCCAATTGGTTTGTTGATCCATAGTACACATTCTCAACATATCTTATCCAATCTAATTTTGACCATCCATTTATGGGGGGTATGTAAAACTAAAATTTAAACATGTTTCAAAGGCAACATTAAAAGTCTACCAAAATCTTGAAGCAACCAACTTATGTCTATCAAAGGTAATCATTTTTAGAACACCATGAAAGTGAACAACTTCCTTCACAAACCTTTTAGTGAAACCAAAGACATCATCAGTTAGATTAACAATAATAATATGTGTAACTTTGGTGAATTTATCAATCACCACTAAAATAATACCATATCAGCCTCAAGACTTGGCAAATTTCAATATGAAATATGCTAAGATCGTAGCCAATTTATCTTTTGGTACATCATGGGGATAATGTAGACCCCATTTGTGACAATGTTAAATTGTAACCCATTGGCATTCTAAGAATTTTGCAACAAAGTAAGTTATATATTTATTCAAACCAAACCAAAAATAGTATCTTTTTAGTTCTTGTGTCATTTTGGTGACACCTGAATGAGAAAAATGAGGTGCAATATGCATTTCTTTCAGCACTTACACCCTTAACTTACTAGAATTAAGACCATATATTTTACCTTGATACCTCATAAAACTATTTTAATCTAAGGAGTAATGTAAAAAAAAAATAGACATAGGTTCTTTGGGTAATTATACACAAATATCTTAAAAATTTCCATCAATTAACTATTGTTCCACCACAAAATTTCTAAAATTGGATCCTAAAATATAAAGTGAAGTAAGATAAGTACACCTACTGATGATCTAGGAGGATCTATGTTTCACTCTAAAATAGAAGTCATCAAATTGCAGATTGATCGGTGGCACAACATAGATCTCGCCGAGAGCTTTTCGACATAATTTGAACAGGTCAATTTCAAGCCCATATGTGCAAGATATCGTGCATTAAAGATCAAACAAGGCAAAAGGTAATGTGGCGAAATGGACCAATGGTACAGTGACATGTGGCAGCAAGTTCTAGTGTAAAAAAAATGAGTTTGGTTTTCATCCTTTGTCTTTGACCGATGTAAAATTTCAGCTACAGGGACCCTATCCGGTGGAGTCTGCTTTTGTCTCGGAAGGGGACCCTACCGCTAATGAAATTAGTGGAGCATCAATTTAGTGTTGACAAGTGTCGAATTGAGAGTTGTCCACGTGGTGGGTCCTCAAGCTACCATGTGGCTTGCCACCACAATATTAATCATGATCAAATTTTATTAATAGTCACCTAGTGACTATATTTTATGTAATAATTTATCATGCTTGAGGACCATCGAAAATTCCATGCAAACTACCGAATGTTCCATGCCACATGAAAGACCAAACCATGAAGTATGCCCACCACAAGTTTGCCACAGGCCAAACAAATAACCCACATTCCATGTCAAGTTATAACCACGAAGCTCCCAAATCACCATGAAGCTCGAGATCTATGCCAAATGCTAATATCCACTTCGTGGACTATGCCTTCTAAGGCATTAACAAACCATGAACTTCATGGTATTTAAACATTAAATTTGGCACCCACTTACCAATGTGGGACTAAATGGATGAATGTAATCACAAAAGCCTAAGCCATGGGATTCGATTCGTGGCTATTTTGGTAAAAAGATAAAGACCCAACCAATGGGTTCATGGGTGCAAATGCTAAATAAACCCACAAATGTATATTTGAAGACATGTTATTCCATGAAGAACAAGCATGTGTAAAGGGTGCTAAGAGCCATATAGAGATTTTTAAAGGCCTCAAATTATATGTTGTCCCCCAAAAATATCACTCATTTTTGGGACAACATTTGAACTATTTTGGTCCTACAGATCAAAATCCTCTCTTCCCCTTTCAAAAATTGTTCTGAGCATTCAGGTTCTTCATTTTTCAAAGCTTTCTCAGAAATCTACGGACTCAATATGCTTGAAGTTAGCAGGTTCAACAGGTTCAAAGGCTTCTACAGGCGAGTTCAATCAAAAGAACAAGTTTCCAACGCTTAGTCATTTTCAAGATTGGTTCAACGCCTTGGTTCAACTAAAAATGTTCATCGGCAAGCTTCTAAGTAAGGAATGAACCGTTGAACCTTGAACCGTTTTGGTTCAATCGGTTGGTTCAATCGGCAGGTTCAAGGGGCTGCCCCAAATCCAAAGGAACAAGTGCCCTTACAGAGGGTTGTGAACCAAAGCCAAGTGCCCTTGCGGAGGGCAACAAGCAAAAGCAAACAAAGTGAACTCCTTCAGAAAAGTGAACAAGGCAAAAGACAAAGCAAAATCCTTCAGACAAATTGTCCGAAGGAATTCACCTGAAAGATAAAGGATAAAGCCCACTGAGAGAAAGGAGCCCAAAATTTGCCACATGTCCATTATAAAGCAGAGTGAAATACGTCATGACTCCGCGAAACGCGACAAGTGTTTGCACCCATCATGCAAGAGTGGCAATTTTTGCCGCCCTTGCATCTTTTGGTTTCTTCCATGCAGGGGCGACAAATTTTGCCACCCATGCATCCCCATTTTCTCTCCTCCAAGTGCAAGGGCGGTGATTTTTTTTGCCCTTACACGCTCTTCTTTGCTGACATACTCTCCCTGACGTGCACAAATGGCAATTTTTGCCGCCTATGCACAAGAACTTCTCCAATATGCAAGGGTGGCAATTTTTGCCGCCCCTACATACCTTCTCCCCATTTTTTCTAACTCTGAGAAATTTTCATTTTTCCTATTTTCCACGCCCGCTCCCCTTTTCTTCCACTTTCTGACCTGCTCTTGCCTCAACCTTTTCAAGCACGTTTCCCTAGTCATGATCACTCAAATGTGCAGTTTTTCCAGATTGCTAATTTTTCCCTAATTGCACAATCATGATTATTACTGTAGTTTCTCTAAAATATCCCTCTTCATCGACGTCTTTTTAAAAAAAATTCTTCCAAATCACTGAAGTTTCTCTGAAGAAGTCGAAGACCATGAAGAAGACTAAAAATAAAGATTGACGTTGTTCTTCCATGTTTTATTCAAAATGCACTTTGTAATTGACTTCAGACATTTTCACGTGTACTTTTGTAATATGTAATTACATGTGAAAAATCCGAAAAATATCCCAAAGTCAACACTGACTCATCTTTGACTAGGTTTTCAATATTTTAATCTTTTTCTATTTTTGAAGGTTTCTCCCTATATATAGAGGGGACCTCTTTTGTAAATAGATCTCTGATAATTGAGAGCAAAAACTCTGTTGAAATTGAGACACTTCTTGAGACTTTGTGCTCAACTTGTAAATCATATTTTATCAAATGAATGAGAAACAGGTTTATTTCAGACTTTGTGTTAAAGTAATTTGTGTTATCTAGGAAATGGTTCTTATGTCCTCTTTCCTGATAATTTTTTATCTGTTTGGTTTAATAAACAAAGTATGTGTGTTGATATTACTGAGGATGTTTCTAAAAGATAGAAGAAAGACTTTGAGCTACTTTTATCTTGGTGATCTTTTTATCCTTTGTAGTTTTAGGCGAAGACTTTATGCTTTGTTTCACTCTACAGTTACACGTATTCCGAATCGGCGAAGGAGACAACATAAGACTTTGTGCTTACGTAGGTTTCTTTGTTAACTTTGTTACCTACTTTAGGGGATTTTCTGCTCTACGCTAGATACCATTCCTGAAAGAAGAGGAATGTTATTAGCCAACGACCAAGATTTCTTTCTCTTGTTCCTTGGACATCACCTCTGAAAAAAAAGAGGTGGATGTTGTTATACTACCCTGAGTATTATTTTCTACTTATATATATATATATACATATAGCGTATAAATATTCATAGGGAACCTCTCCTTGATGAGAGGAGAGATTTACCTCGTCCAGATGTGGTAAACCCACACTTTTTGTGGCGTAAATCTCCTTGTGTTGTGGTTGATATACCCATTTTGTCATCAGTTAGTTGACGACAAAATATTCACCCAACAGTTTTTCGCGACTCCGCTGGGGACACAATAATTTTGTGCAATTTGAAACCTCAAGTTTCAGATTGAAACATCACATGTGTCTTACCCATAATCATTATAACCCTTATCCATTACATAGTCTGGCGACTCCGTTCCATGTCTTACCCATTATCATTATAGCCTTACCATCTTCCTCCATCTCTGTTTTATTATCTGGTCTGCAAAACCAGAGCCGCTGGGAAGAGTGCGCAGTTTGAAGTCTCAAGCTTCAAGCTGAAGCAGATCCTGCTCTTTTCCATTTTTTGTTCTGCAATCTAGCAACTCCACGTTATACCAGAGGCCAAAAATCCCAAGGTGTTGTTGACCCTGCTTTTGAGTTGGTGCAACAGAGTAATTTCAAGTTATTTCCTCCACAACCTCACCTTAGACAAACTAGGAGTCTTCCTCCTAGCCCTACCAGGTCACCAACACAAGGCAGAGCTTCTTTTTCTACTACTAGCAGAGCTTTGCCTATCCATTCTACACCTAGATTTGTGATCCTAATTGTGCATAATCAAATCATGGCTTAAGGCCCTTGGGGTAACTCTTTTGGTCCACTTAATTTGACTCCACCCTTGCATGAGCTTCCACGCAGTTCAAGGAAAAAATTTCCCAAATTCTTTGGTGATGTGAAAGTTCATCCTGATGAACACATTGCAGCTTTCAGCATAGCCTACAGTGTAATAGGGGTGGAATTCGAAGACATAACGATCAGGGTATTCATGGAGACACTACAAAGTGCTGCTGCAGACTGGTTCTACCACCTACAGGCTGGATCAATGATTAACTAAGACACTCAGAAAGACAAATTTGAAGCCAAGTTCAAGCCTGCAGAAGATGCACATGCCTTGCTAGCCCAGCTCACTCAGATGAAGAAAGAGCCTCATGAACCTATGAGGGATTTTATTGCTAGGTTCAACAAGCTGAGGCATAGGATTCCCATGGTCGCCTAGCCAACACCTCAGAATCTCAAGTGTTTCGTCATCAACTCATAGCTGCCTGAAGTGAGTTTATTTTTGAGATGGGCTAGGCACATAGACCTTGTTGCCACTTAGGACTTGGCTACTGAGGTATAAGATGACCTTATCTTGGCTAGAAAGATAAGAAGAGATCCAAATAGAGGTAAATCTTTTCCTTCTTTTGAATACTCCCCTTCAGCCACCACTGATCCAATGGTGCGGAAGCTAGCAAATGAATTACTAGTCCTCAGAAGACAAATGGCCCAAGTTATGTCTGCTTCTCCTAATCAAGATATGCCAAGGAAGACATTTTAGAATCAGGCATACCAAGGCAATGCTGCCAGGAATCATGGGCAGCCAAATCGCCTTCCTCCCCCGCAGAAGAACCTTGCCCTTGAAGCGCCTCCAACTAACTCAGCAGTTGGATATTTGGAAACAGAACATGATTTCTCTTTTCAACCTGAGTTTGATCAAGAAGAATCAGTTGGCAACTCTCACATTAGTTTCCTAAACCATCAGGATGAACCTAGAAGAAAAGGCAATACAGTTGAGGGGTCATATGTTGTATTCACCCAGTCTTAGACCCAGTCAACTCAACAAGCTAATAAAGGGAAAGCAGAGGAGTGACCTCAACCAGCAGTTTTAATTTCTAAGCAGGGATCCACTCTTCCTTTCCAGCCAAAGGACCCAGTGATTGCGAGAAAGGTAAGTACCCCAAATGCCCCTATGCCTTCTACTTCAAATTCGCAGTCCAGTCCTCCCCCTTTCAAAAATCAAAAGGACGAAATCCCATCCTCTGCTCCTAGCTCATTCTAGGCATTCGATATCATTGACCATATAAAGAAAACCAAAATTCAAATGTCTAAATTTAAATTTCTGCAGTCTCACCCTGAGCAATTGGATAAGTTGGTTTAATATGTCAAGAACCAAACCATCCTTGCAAGACAAGAGGTTAAGAAACTAACTCATGGTCCCCCAAGGAACATGCCCATCCCAAAAAATCTTGTCATTACCCCTCCTGCTGCCCCTGGGAAAATAGAGCCTTTCTATGTTTCCCTGTTGATAAATGGTCACCATCTCAACAATTGCGTCATTGATTTTGGGGCTTCAGACAATGTCATGCCTGTTAAAGTGGCAGAATCTCTAGGTCTCACACCAACCAAGACATTTGGGAGATGTTTCTCCATGGAGAACAAACAAGTGCCACTACTAGGGCATATTAAAGATGCCCAATTTGTATTTGTTGCCTTTCCAGACAAGCGAATCAAGATGACTGTCCTAGTGGCTGACGTCCCAGCATCATATGGCATCCTTACTGGGCAGAACTTTTGCAAGGATGTTGGAGGGGAATTAAGCATGGACTTGTCTCAGGCAAGAATTCTTGTGAAAGGTGTAATGTAGAGGTTGTTTCTTAAGAAGGAGGTAAAATATGTTGTCACTCAGACATCAAGGCCTGAAGCTCAAATTTTATTTGAGTCTTCAAGTAGGGGTAATTATTTTTTGTCTACTGAAGACGTTCATGTTTCAGCAAATGAAAATCATGTAGGTGATGATCTGGAAATTGGTTCAGATGGAACAACACCAAGTATGCCTAATAGTGCCAATGATTCACAGGTATTGAATGGGAACAATCAAATCATGTGTTGGATTGAACCAGAAGAGCAACCAATTATGGTAATGGACCATGCCGCTGCGCATCAAAATCAGGAAAAGGAGCTTTTTGCCATGAGAGCAAAGATTCATGGTTTTCGGATTAAAAGTCAAGTCTTACTATGGGGCATGAGGAGAAAACCAAAGGAAGGACACAGAAAATTAGTTTCCTGGTGGAGAGTTCCATTCACCCATCACCGATTCTGGGAAGAAAATGGCTTCTTGTTGATTTATCAGGCCAGAGCACCATTTTCACTGCCTCTTAGGGGGCAGCATCTAAAGTACTTCAATTCTTGAAGTATCAGATAAGATCATATGTACATATGTATATATGTATAGTCTTTAGTTCTATTTTGTGTTTTTTGTTTTCATTTTTTGGAGCCTTTCTTTTTGGGTAGCATGACTCCATAACCCAATGGCACACTTTAAGGCACTGGAGATTCTGGTTTCTACTCCCCTCGGCTGTTCCAAGTTTTCAACTGAAGGAATTTCCCCAACTGGAGCCAGTTGTTGTCCCCCAAAAATATCACTCATTTTTTGGAAAATATTTGAACTATTTTGGTCCTACATATCAAAATCCTCTCTTCCCCTTTCAAAAATTGTTTTGAGCATTCAGGTTCTTCATTTTTCAAAGCTTTCTCAGAAATCTACAGACTCAACATGCTTGAAGTTAGCAGGTTCAACAGGTTCAAAGGCTTCTACAAGCAAGTTCAATCAAAAGAACAAGTTTTCAAAACTTAGTCATTTTCAAGATTGGTTCAACGCCTTGGTTCAACTAAAAATGTTCATCGACAAGCTTCTAAGCAAGAAATGAACCGTTGAACCTTGAACCATTTTGGTTCAATCGATCGGTTCAATCGACAGGTTCAAGGGGCTGCCCCAAAGCCAAAGGAACAAGTGCCCTTACGAAGGGCTGTGAACCAAAGCCAAGTGCCCTTGCGGAGGGTAGCGAGCAAAAGCGGGCAAAGTGAACTCCTTCAGAAAAATGAACAAGGCAAAAGACAAAGCGAAATCCTTCAGACAAATTGTCTGAAGGAATTCGCTCGAAAGATAAAGGATAAAGCCTATCGAGAGAAAGAAGCCTGAAAGCTGTCACATGTCCATTATAAAGCAGAGCAAAATACGTCACGACTCAGCAGAATGCGACAAGTGTTTGCACCTATCATGCAAGAGCGGCAATTTTTGTCGCCCTTGCATCTTTTGGTTTCTTCCATGCAAGGGCGGCAAATTTTACTGCCCATGCATCCCCATTTTCTCTCCTCTAGGTGTAAGGGCAAAAAATTTTGCTACCCTTACACGTTCTTCTTTGCCGACATACTCTCCCTGATGTGCACAAGCGGCATTTTTTACCGCTTATGCACAAGAACTTCTCCAATATGCAAGGGCGGCAATTTTTGCCACCCCTACATACCTTCTCCCCATTTTTCCTAACTCTGGGAAATTTTCATTTTTCCTATTTTTCACACCCGCTCCCCTTTTCTTCCACTTTTTAACCTTCTCTCGCCTCAGCCTTTTCAAGCACATTTCCCTAGTCATGATCACTCAAATGTGCAATTTTCCCAGATTGCTAATTTTTTCCCTAATTGCACAATCATGATTATTACTGTAGTTTCTCTAAAAGATCCCTCTTCATCAACGTCTTTTCAACAAATTTTTTTCCAGATCACTGAAGTTTCTCTGAAGAAGTCAAAGACCATGAAGAAGACTGAAAATAAAGATTGACGTTGTTCTTCCATGTTTTATTCAAAATGCACTTTGTAATTGACTTGGGACATTTTCACGTGTACTTTTGTAATATGTAATTACATGTGAAAAATTTGGAAAATATCCTAAAGTCAACGCTGACTCATCTTTGACTAGGTTTTCAATATTTTAATCTTTTTCTATTTTTGAAGGTTTCTCCCTATATATAGAGGGGACCTCTTTTTTAAATAGATCTCTGATAATTGAGAGCAAAAACTCTGCTAAAATTGAGACACTTCTTGAGACTTTGTGCTCAATTTTTAAATCATATTTCATCGAATGAATGAGAAATAGGTTTATTTCAGACTTTGTGTTGAAGTAATTTGTGTTATCTAAGAAATGGTTCTTATGTCCTCTTTCCTGATAATCTCTTATCTGTTTGGTTTAATAAGCAAAGTGTGTGTGTTGATATTATCTGAGGACATTTCTAAAAGATAGAAGAAAAACTTTGAGCTACTTTTATCTTGGTGATCCTTTTATTCTTTGTAGTTTTAGGCGAAGACTTTGTGCTTCATTTCACTCCATAGTTACGCGTATTTTGAATCGGTGAAGGAGACAATGGAAGACTTTGTGCTTATGTAGGTTTCTTTGTTAACTTTGTTACCTACTTTAGGGGATTTTTTGATATATGCTGGATACCGTTCCTGAAAGAAGAGGAATGTTATTAGCCAACGACTAGGATTTCTTTCTCTTGTTCCTTGGACATCACCTCTGAAAAAAGAGAGGTGGATGCTGTTATACTACCCCGAGTATTATTTTTTGCTTACTTATATATATACATATAGCGTATAAATATTCATAGGGAACCTCCCCTTGATGAAAGGAGAGATTTACCTCGTCCAGATGTGGTAAAACCACACTTTTTGTGGCGTAAATCTCCTTGTGTTGTGGTTGATATACCCATTTTGTCATCAGTTAGTTGACGACAAAATATTCACCCAACACTATATAATTTTGGTTTGAGAGTATCTCTTCAACAGAGTAAAGTCTAAAAAGATGATTTTGAAGATTTATAAGGAATTGTAAGCTATTTTACGATAATTTAATAGAGTGATCCTCACTTTGAGTGGATCCAGAGACGTAGGCTTTAAGAGTCGATCTTTGTTATCAAATCGTGTTCGATATTTTCTGTCACTTTTGATTATATTATTATTTACACTCTTAAATTTTAGTGAATGTGATTTTTTTATAAAAATGTAATCATTTAAAACATAATTTTTTATTAATCATGAATTTAAGGTTTCGATCCATTATTCAAGTGTGTTTTTCTTTGTTATGACACTTGATTGGTATCATCTAAGGATTAAATTTTTAGTATCAGAGCGAAATTTGGTATTTAATCGAGTGGATTACTAGTGTATGTTGACAAGGTCGAGATCTAGGTGGGGTGAAGGTGAGTTGGCCGAGTACAATCCAAAGGTTAGATCAAGACGTACTGCAGAAATGGGAGATGACTTCGAGTCTAAACAAGCTTTTCAATAGGCCTTCTTAGAAATGAAGGATATGATTGATTAGATTTACCATGAAAGATGAAGGAAAATACAGGATGATGAAGGTGGTAAAATTATGAGAAACCTTCCTCCTCTTCAAATGATGGTAAAGATAAAAAAGCTGTTAAATCTCTTCCTTCACTAAAGCTAAATATTGAGTTTGAATTGCTGATGTTTAATGGTGAGATTAATGTAGAAAAGATAGATAAATGGATAAAACAAATTGAATTATATTATAGTGTCCAAAATATTGCAAATGATGAGGCTAAAATTCACCTAGCTACTCTTCGAATGGGAGGCACAACTCTCATCTGGTGGGAGAGTAAGTTGAAGGAAAATGAGCTTAACACAGGTAACTCGAGTTCCACTTGGAGTGAATTTGTTGATGAACTTAGAAAACAATTTTATCCTTTAGGCTATTTGGAACAAGCTATGAAGGATTGACAATCTTTCAGACAAACTAAAGGCCAAAGTGTTTAGAAATATACACAAGAATTTAGGAAAAAAGATTTACTTTTGAATATTCCTCTTTATACATAGGAAACACTGCTTAAATACATAGGTGGGTTGCATAGTTACTTGAAACACATGATTCTTGTTCTCAATCCCACTAATTTAGATGAAGCATGTGTTAAAGTCATTCATTTAGAGGCTAGAGGAAAATAGGCAAAATAATATTTTCCTAAAAGTAAGCAATCTAAAGTTAAGCATTCTAAAGGGCAAACTTCTAGAAAGGGTAAACAAAAATCCACTGTTATTGTTCGTAAAGAAGAGAGTAAGCCATTTTGCAATCATTGCAAGAAAAATCATGATGAGTCTAAGTGTTGAAAATTACATCCTTAGTTAATACCTAACAAGCTTAGGAAGAAGAATAAGAAAACTAATGCTATAATTCAAGATCTGGGTTTAGATTCAGGGGATGAAACTAAAATCATAGCCATGAGTATGCAGAATTGTTCTTCTCTTTCTGTTTCTAGCACTAAGTCATCTAATGTTGCTTCCCCTTCAAAACAGAAAATTGTGCATGATGATAAGGAAAGAAATGAGTTGATCCACATTAGGGTTGTTTCAAAACATACTAAGATTGACACTCTATTTGATAGTGGATCACAGGAAAACTTGATTTCTAAAGAGATTGTTAAAAAGTTAGGCTTACAAACCAATCCCCATCTGAAACCCTATCCACTTGGTTGGGTGTGTGATGATGCAAAGATGCAAGTAACCAAAACTTTCAGATTAAAATTTGCCATCACATCCAAATTCATGGATGAGGTTGATCTAGATGTAGTCCCTCTGAACATATGTGGGATTGTTTTAGGAAGCCCTTATCTTTATGATAGAAAATCAATCTTTTATAAGGAGGAGAATATGTACTTGCTTATTAAGGATGGCATTAAATATATAGTCAGAGCACATCACATTAAGATGAGTCTTTCCTTGGTTACAGCAAGGCAAATGAAAAGACTAGTCAATTCAAGCAAGAATTTTTGTCTCATGTTGATTAAGTCTAAAAAAAAAGAATATTCTTAGGCTATGGAAAGTTGTGATCCTAGACATAAGAAAGAATTGGTTGAAATCATTTCTAGTTATGATGATGTGTTTCAGGATCCAAAAGGGTTGCCCCCTAAAAGGGGAGTTCAACATGAAATTCAGTGGTTACATGATTCTCCTCTCCCTAACATTGGCATGTACAGGTTATCAGTGGTGGAAAACAAGGAAATCAAAAAGTAGGTAATGGAACTTTTGGAAAAGGGTGTTATTTATCCTAGTACATCTCATGTTGGTTCACTTATCATTTTGGTGCCAAAGAAAGATGGCACATGGTGAATGTGTGTTGATTTCCATGATTTAAACAAAATTACTATTAAGAATCATTACCCTCTTCCTTGTATTGATGATTTGCTAGATTAGTTAAGAAATGTTGTCTATTTCACTAAGTTAGACTTGAAAAGTGGTTATCATCAGGTTAGAATTAATGATGGTGATATTTGGAAAAGTGATTTTAAGATAAAATAGGAATTGTTTGAGTGGCTTGTCATGTCTTTTGGGTTATGCAATGCACTGGTTACATTCATGTGTTTAATGAATGATGTTTTCAAGCCATTCCTTGATGATTTTGTTATAGCCTACTTAGAATATATTTTAATCTTCAGTCAGTCTTGGAAAGATCATGTGATTCATATTAGGAAAGTCATGGATGCATTGAGAAGGGAGAAACTTTATTTGAAATTGTCTAAATGTGAATTTGGCAAGACCTCTCTAGTTTACTTGGGTTATATTGTAAGACATGGTGAATTGAAAATTGATCCTACAAAAGTAAAGGTTATAGTTAAGTGGCCTAAACCCAATAATGTAACTCAGGTTAGAAGTTTTCTTATTGCAATACAATATTGAAGGAAATTCATTGTTAATTTCTCACTTATTGCATCACCCTTGCATTCTTTGACTAGTACTAAACAAGTCTTTCAGTGGGGAGGCAAGCAGCAAAAGGCCTTCAACACTTTGAAGACAAAGATCAATATTGCTCTTGACTTGGCATTTCCTAATTTATAGCATCCATTTGAGATCGAGACAGATGCAAGTGATTACGCTATGGGAGCTATCTTGATGCAAGGAAAGAAACCAGTATGCTATCATTATGAGACCTTCATAGGTGCAGTAAGAAACTATCAAACTTATGATAAGGAATTGTATGCATTGGTTCAAAGTGTTAAAAAGTGGAAAAAATACTTGATGGGCAAAGAAATAGTGATGCATACAAATCAGTAGCCCCTCCAGTATCTTCAATCACAGGCCAAGCTACAACAATCTAGGCATTTCTTTTGGATGGGTTTCTTGCAGCAATTTCATCTTATGATTAGGTATAAGAAAGGCATTCAGAATAAAGTTGTTGACATGCTTTCTAGACCTCCTATTATAGTTGCATCTATTCTTTTATAGCATGGTTCTTTGACTCATGAAAGTTATAAAGAATAATATGATGATGATGTTGACTTTAAGGATGTGTATAAAGACTTGATGAGTGGTAAACAGGTAGAAGAATCAGACTATCATGTGCATAATGAACTTTTGTATCATTTGGGTAAACTTTGCATTCCTCCAAATGAAAGGGTGCACATGATTAGGGAAGCAAATACTTCTCTTATTTTTTGTCATTTTAGAGTTGGTGAAACAGTTGCACATTTGAGAATGTATTTTTATTGCCCCCATATGCAAGAAAATGTTTCCAAATATATCAAGGGGTGTGTTCTTTGTGCCACAAACAAGCCTAGTAACAAGAATTTGGGACTTTACACTCCCTTACCTATTCCTACCCATCCCTAGGAAAGTATTTTCATGGACTTTGCAGGGGGTTTGCCTATGTCACGAAGGAAACACAATTACTTGTATGTGGTAGTGCATAGATTTAGCAAGATGTGTGTTTTGATCCCTTGCACTAAGCATATTATAGGGGAAGGTACGACACACTTGTTCTTTCAGCATGTATGGGTTCATTTTGGTTTGCCCACTTCTATTGTTTATGATTGAGATTCTCAATTTCTTGGGGAATTTTGGTCAACACTATGGGAATTAATGGACACTAAGTTGAATAAGAGCACTACATTTCATCCATAGAGTGATGGTCAGACAAAGGTTGTGAACCACACAGTGGTAAATTTTCTTAGGGGTTATTGTAGTAAACATCCCAAGTTTTGGGATGAACATTTATGTTATATTCAGCATGCTTACAACCATGAACTTCATTATTCTACTATGAAATCTCCTTTTGAAGTTTGTTATGGATATTTTCCTAAATCTCCTCTAGATGTTTGTTATAGATAAGATTCAGCTACTGATGAACGTAATGATGTTATTAAAGCCAAGAAGTTCATTGAAAAGATACAATAGGTACACCAGACTGTCCAATATCAATTGGAGAAAAGTCAAGTAAAGTACAAAGCAAGACATGACAAACATCGTGTTGATCACCAATTTGATGTAGGTGATTTGGTATGGCTTCACATTAGTAAGGAAAGATTGATAGGTGAAGGTAAAAAGTTGAAACCAATTTGGTATGGTCCTTTTTGGATTATAGAAAAGATTGGTAAAAATGTTTTTCAGTTAGATTTGCCATCTTATATGTAGATTTATTCAATTGTGAATGTGTAAAATATGAAATTGTATGAGCCTCCGATAATTGTAGATCATGATGAGAGTGTATCCATTCCTTCTGTTGATGATTTTGCTCCTGAGTATCTAACAAAATTGTAGGAAGATAGAATTCTTGACAGGAAGATTCAGACTTCACAAAGGGGAGATGTTGAGTATCTTCATGTTGGTCTCAAAAGGATGCACCCGAACAAGGCCAAATGGATGGAAGTCAAAAGAGTGAGGGAGAAATACCATCACCTCTTTACCAATTAATCAACTTTTAGAGGTCCAACAGCTCCTAGTGGGGAGGATTGATCTAGGAAGATCTATGTTTTGCTCTAAAATAGAAGTCATGAAATTATAGATTGATCACTGGCATAATGTAGAGCTCGTAGAGAGCTTTTTGGTATAATTCAAATGGGTCAATTTCAAGCCCGTATGCGTAAGATATCACACATTGAAGATCAAATAGGGCAAAAGGTGACACAGGTAATGTGGTGTAATGGACCAATGGTGCAACAACATGTGGTGATAAGTTTGAGTGCAAAAAAAAGAGTTTTGTTTTCATCCTTCATCTTTGACTGGCGTAAAAGGTCGGCTATGAGGACCGTAGTTGGTAGAGTCTGCTTTTGTCTCGGAAGGGGACCCTGTCACTGATAGAATTAGTTGAGCATCAATTTAGTGTTGACAAGTGTCAAATTGAGAGTGGTCCACGTGGTGGGTCCTTAAGCCACCACTATATTACTCATGGTCAAATTTTATTAATAGTCACCTAGTGACTATATTTTATGTAATAATTCATCATGCTCGAGGACCATCAAAAATTCCATGTCAACTACTAAATGGTTAATGTCACATCAAAGACCAAACCAGAAAGTATGCCCACCACAAGTTTGCCATAAGGCAAACAAACAACCCACATTCCATGCCAAGTTATAACCACTGAGGTCCCAAATCACCATGAAGCCTAAGATATATGCCAAATGCCAATATCCACTTCATGGACTATGCCTTCTAAGACATTAACAAACCATGAACTTCATGGTATTTAAACATTAAAGTTGGCACCCACTTACCAATGTGGGACTAAATGGATGAACGTAATCAAAAGAGCCTAAGCCATGGGATTTGATCCCTGGGTATTTTGGTAAAAAGATAGAGACCCAACCGGTGGGTTCATGGGTGCAAATGCTATGTAACCCCACAAATGTGTATTTGATGACATGTTATTCCGTGAAGAACAAGCATGTGTAAAGGGTGCTAAAAGCGATATAGAGATTTTTTTAAAGGCCTCAAACTATATAATTTTGGTTTGAGAGTATCTCTTCAACAGAGTAAATTTCAAAAAGATGATTTTGAAGACTTCTAAGAAATTGTAAGCTATTTTACGATAATTTAATGGAGCGATCCTCACTTTGAGTGGATCCAGAGATGTAGGCTTTAAGAGCCGAAATCCATTATCAAATCATGTTCAATATTT